>BTPG01000001.1:130579990-130642262 GCA_036245525.1 Semisulcospira habei | reverse complement strand
TGAGTGCGGAGGGTGGTGACGTTTAAGGGGGAAGGGGGTGTATTACGCAGTTTGTTTAGTAGTGAATCAGCTCACTGTCGCCGCGTGCTTGTCTATTGTTTATTGTGACATTGTATGGCTGAGTGCGGAGGTAGGTGGGTGGTGACGTTTTAAGGGGAGGGGGGAGGTGTATTATGCAGTTTGTTAAGAGGGCATTATGCGGTGAATCAGATACATTCTTTGCACTGAGAATTGGGATAACGGGAGATTGGAAATTCTGAAAAGTAGCCTATGTAATTTACCCTGATTTAAAACTATCGATACGGTATTACTGACATAGGTGTCATTAGCGTAATTACGTATGTAATTTACCCTGATTTAGAAGTATCGATACGGTATTACTGACATAGGTGTCGCAGGGCTCTCTCTTTTATAAGATATTTTAACTAGCCTTTTGTTTCCAAGGGGTTGGGGGACCTGACTGGGCAGATAAATCTGTTAAATGTATTTGGTCAAGTGCGTTTGTTTATTTACGGAAAGGATTAAATAAATCAATTGTTTCTTAAATGGGTGGGGTTGTATTCTCCTATATTGTATCTCTCAAGAAACACGCCTCCAGGCCTAAATGAGTTGGTTTTACCGGACCCCATCCTACTGGACGACTGTTAAAAGATGTTTTTGTGAGTGCAGGCTCAACGTGAACTAATTTCACTTCATGATTTTCATGAAAAGAACATCAGTCTAATTCTGAAAAAGTCAAATAAACAATCATATGACTTCATTTTCAGTCCTTCATCCGTCCGATTTGTAGCAATGCGTGGTAGATATGAACACAGGTGTGTGAGCCCTTTGTGTTATTAATATTGTTTGATTCCAGTTCTTGTTCAATCTGTTTCAGTGTGTCGAGCACTGATTTGACAAATTGTTTGATCTCCACTTTGGTATCAGTTTCAGCCAACTTAATCAAGTTTCAAATACAAACGATTTTAATTTAAAACAACAACACGTGAATGTTCTGTGTTTAGTTACAGTGTGTGAGTGAATGCACGTGATTCACGTGAGCGTGCTTGTTGGGTTCAGTTCGCGGCTACATTCTGCGCATTGAGTTATATTATAAATATGAGAAATGCGCCATATAAACACCATGCAATAATAATTAACGGTGACAGTTCTGTACGTAACGGTTTACTGTGCTGTTGTTCTAGTTTCACCTCAAAGATTTGACATTAACATTTGCGATGCTTTTGGTTTTTATGCGATGCGGCTGTATAACAGCAACATGTGCTTAAGTGCAGTCTGCCAGTTTAGGGAAATCGTTGGACAATTTGTACTGTGCTTGACCTGTACAGTTGCGCGTATGACTTGTGACTGGCCGGCATACACGCCATTTTTGTAAGCCGGACTAAATGTAACGATTAGTGATTATAGTGCATAGCCAAACGTGTTGTGCTGATTTCGAGTAGACAGTTCTACAAACTATCATTCAAAGTTATCATTGATAGTTGCGGTGATTATATGTGGATTTGGTTTATTCCGTATCTCGCACATGATCACTCCTTTCAGTGACTGGACTGTTTCACTGAGTTTTTGATATTGAAAACTTTATATTTACATTTTCGTCATCAAAATGTGTAAACCATCAAACAGTTACATGCATGCCCACGGGCTGAAGGTCGGGCACCTTAATGTATTTCACCTTTACAATAAGGTTCCTGACATTTCAATATTTTAAAACCAGCCTTCACACTTCCATCTCTTTGGGCTAACGGAATCACGTCTGGACTCAAGAATTAGCGACGACAATCTGTGCATTCCAAACTTTTCCTTAATTCGTCGGGACCCAAACACCCCAAAACAGACACACAGGGATTGCTGTTTATGTCCATAACTCGATTGCACATATGGTACGCAGACGTGATGATCTGGAGTCAACTGAGATTGAGTGTGTATGGCTAGAAGTAAAAATTAATAACTCATCGCCAATTATAATGGGTTATGTATATAGAAATCCATCGTCCACTGTCGAGTGGTATGATGACTTTATGCAGATGATGGATAAAGTGAATGACACCGACAAAGATGTACTGCTGTTAGGGGATTTTAACATTGACTTACTGAAAACAAATCCCACGAGGCAATCGACAACAATTCTTTTTTGGTTGACGCAACTTGTCCAAACTCCTACTAGAATAACCCAGTCATCCGCTACACTCACTGATCACATCTATACCAACAACTGTAAGTCAATACTAGAGACCAGCGTCCCCCCCCCCCCCCCACTAGCTGTCAGTGATCATTTTCTCATCACCTGTACATGGTCGTGCAAGCTGCCCAAACAAAAGAGGGATCAGCATGTGTACATTACCTATACTTACAAAAAAACTAAACAAAAGATGCTTTTCTACACGATCCGAGCCTTACACCCTTTCATGATGTGCACATTTTTTTTGTACCGACCCAGATAAGGCTGTCTCTGTCTTACTTGATCTGTTCCTCGGGGTGCTAAGCAAACATGCGCCAGTAAGAAGAAAGCGAGTCCGATCCCGCCAGCCTCCTCCAACAAAATCAAACAAGCAACGGAGGACAGAAATAATGCTAAGAAAGAACAGAAATTTTAAGAATTTAAAAGATTGCGAAATAAAGTTAAGTACTTAGTTAGATTGATTGATTGATTGTACATTGCTTAGCGTCCCGACAGCAACAAGGCTTTCTCAGGACGTGCCTGCACTGCTTGTGAAAAAAAATAAATAAACAGAACATTGAATGTATGTCGCCAGCCAGTCAAATACATTAAATAAACCTAACACATGGGGCCTAAATAAAGCTAAGACCACCTAGCAACACACATCCAATATCAAGAGCTACAGGCAGTGCAGACAGTAGGGAGAGTTTTAAAAAGGCAAATACAGGTGAATGGACAAAGGGTAGACAGAAACACATGCCCCAGAATAGAGAGAAAAACCCACACTGTGGGGCTGACCAGGGTGACCCTGGGAACTAAAAAATACCTAACCCCACCCAAGTCCCCCAGGGCAGACCCGGGTGGGGGACTTAGTTAGAGAAGCGCAGAGATCGTTTGTAACCATTACAGTTGAAGAAGACAGAAACCCTTCCTCTACCTGGACAACACTTAATACGCTTACCAACAACACGCGTAAACAGTGCATTACCATTCCAGAAAACCTCTCCCCTGAGGAGTTTATTAACCACTTTCTATCAGCCCCCAAAGACTTACTCAGTTCTCACAATCGCAATCAGTCGATATATTCTACACCAGAGAAGCTAACTAAGTTCTGTAAGCGAAGATTGTCCTCAGAAGATATTTTCGTCATCCCTGATATTGCTGTACACGAGGTAGGCAAATACATTTCTATCCTAAAAAAGAAAACGTCTTCGGGCAGTGATGGTATCAATGGATATATCCTTGACCTGTCGCATACATTTATAACCTGTGTTTACAAAAACATGTCTTCCCTGTAGAATTCACAAAATCAAAAATAGTGCCTGTTGCTAAAGCAAAAGATTCCTCTGAAATTAATAATTTTCGCCCTATTTCCTTTCTGTCAGTTCTGTCGATCGTTCAAGGGTGATGCCAGAATAGCTTGGCGCCCATAGGCGCCAAGCTATTCTGGCATCACCCTTGAACTATCATGGTCGATCTTTATTTTGCTGTGGTGTGTCTGGGGCAGAATGAGTTAAGGTTGGCTATGTATTGAGATAGCTCTACTGCGTGCTTTTAGCTTTTTTTCTTGTGTAGAAGGATACGATACGATCTGGTATTTTGCACCTTGACGTGCATCTCTGTTTCGTTTGTCCGTGGTAATTCCTATCATAATAACAATCATGGTGTAAATTGACTGTGTTCACATCTGCCTAAACAAAAAGGTTACGAGAATTTGACAGCTCTCTTTTGTTTGTACTGACAATTCCCATCAAACCATTAACCACAGAGGAAGCTTTTTCTGCTCAAATTCATGGTTTGGTTTTTTTTTTACCAGCTGCAAAAGACCGTTTGAAACGTTTTCGGTTAGTCTTGAAAAATATATCCTAGGATTCTATGTGTGCGTGCGTGTGTGTGTGTGTGTGTGTGTGTCTGGTGTGTGTGTATGTGCGTGCGTGTGTGTGTGTGTGTGTGTGTGTGTGTGTGTGTGTGTGTGTGTGTGTGTGTGTGTGAGTGTACCAGGACCTGTGTGACTGTCTGGACGCCCCGGATACCAATAGCGCCGTGTCCCGCTGCCTTTGTAAGAACGACCTGGAGCCGTCATCCGGGACATCCAGCGACTGGTGGCAGAGGACCGTCACTGACAAAGGTCCCGACACCAGCATGACACGTGACCTGTACGAGGTGCTGGTGGCCAGGTGGGTGTTGGTCAGATTGAGTGTCTGGTTAAAAATAAACACCTTTACCAGGTGCTAGTGGCCGGGTGGGTGTTTTGTCAGATGGTCAGGTTCTGTGTTCTGTTAACAGTTGTCAACTTTGACCCGCGATGACGCTGTCTCTCCGTTCTGTTGGCTGACGTTGACACGTACACATTGGGCATACGAATACCTGCGTCGGGCGTTGTTGTTGCTGCTATTGCTGTTACTGTTAGCTCATTCTACCCCAAGACCGAAATCCCCAAATGTTGCCGTAGTCCTCTGAAGACTGCACTCTAGTGCAGGACACAGATCGACCCATGATAGTTCAAGGGTGATGCCATAGGCGCCAAGCTATTCTGGCATCACCCTTGAACTATCATGGTCGATCCTTATCTTGCTGTGGTGTGTCTGGGGTAGATTGAGTTAAATGCTGGTGGTGGTTGTGATGTTTGTGGCGGTACTTGACCATACTGTCTGTTTCAGGTTCTGCGGCCCGGCCACCACCATAGAAATCCCCAGCATCACCGCCCCACGGCGCACAGTCCAACTGCGGACCATGTCTGAGGCCGTGGCGCTGACAGGACTGACGACGTCCATGCTGACTCTCTACCCAGACCAAGTGGAGCTTGTCAACAGGCTCGGGCTGCCGCGGGTGTTTCTCTGGGGGCCGCCGGGTAGGTGTGACGAAAAACCTCTTTAAACCATCCCTTTATTTTTCACGCTGATTATAAATTTACCGATAGTGTTGTTGTCGTTGTTTTGTCTGTTGCTTGACTGCCTATGTTCCTCTATTGTCCACACAGGCACGGGCAAAACGGTCGTTCTCGTCCTAAAGGGTATGCAGTGGGGGCACCAAGGGAACGACGTTCATTTGCTGAGTTCGCACAGACACAGCCGTGCCGCCATCATGATCATGGAACAACAACTGCTTCACACGCCTGGAATCGGGTTCACAGCAACGCCACCATCCGGCACGCTGGTTCATTTTTTCAAGACAGCCCTGGCGTATTTGACGCGCACTAAAAACCCTGGTTCCAAGTCAGCAAAATCACGAACACCGCCAGCGCCAACACCAGCGCCAGCACCCAGACCTGCAGCATCAGCATCAGCATCACCAGCAGCAGCACCAACACACGGCCCGCGGGTCTACACCCATTTCTATGACTTTTACCACAACGATAGAGACGTGGAGATCGCTGTGAAGAAATTGGCGTCAGCCGCGCGTGACGGGGAGCTCTTCGTTCTCGCTGACGAAGCCCTCAGTGACTACCGGTCAGTTGGACTGTGTGAGTTGATTTGGTGGGACACTGGTGACGGAGAAATGAAATGAAATGAAACTTTATTTCTCAAGGATAAATGACCTGTTTTCAATCATGTCCTTGCACACACACACACACACACACACACACACACACACACACACACACACACACACACACACACACACACACACACACACACACAACACACACACACACACCAACACACACACACACACACACACACACACACACACACACACACACACACACACACACACACACACACACACACACACACACACACACCGTCGCGCTTTCAGAAGAGCATTCAGGTGACCCGACATTGGATGAGTTCGTTAGCCAGCTTTGTACCCTTTCAACTTCTGCAGTAAAAATTAATTTTTCTCAGAAAAAAATTATAACAGTAATGAACCTTGACATCTGGAGAAAGTCAGACAGTGGCGGTGACGTTAAAGAAGCAACTCCGTCACCACGCAGACGAACTCTAAATATGACGTAATTCTCTCTCTTGCTTGCTCTCTCTCTCTCACACATATGCGCGCATCACCAAGAGGCATAGATCCTCATGTGTCCGGAGGGCGCATGAACAGCTATGCCTCTTGAGGATGTTTGCAGCGCGTGCATGCGCGCACACACACACATACACACACATCGACGCGCTTTCAGAAGAGCATGCATGTGTACTTAGTAAAGCATGTTAGCTAGGTAAAGTCAACCTTCTTTTACACAAATTATAGCAAGACTGAAATTGTACCGTGAAATTTTAGTTTTGTTACCATTTTCCCGAGTCTTGTAGCGAAAGCGAAATTCATATCACGTTAAATATAGAGTTACGTAAAAACCAAAAAATACGTCATGACAAATGACGTTTGACAAACCAATGACGCGTATGCCGCGCTGAGCGTGCCCCTTATAGAGTTCACTATGGCGCAGTTGCACATCGACGAGCTTTTCAAAAAGAGATATTTCAACATCAGAATCAAGCCAAAGATAAAAGATAGAGACCCTTGACAGCGAAGACAGCTCTCATATAGAAGGGACTTTTCGGGTTATGGTTCATCCCGTTGTCTACCGCATTGAAAATACTGTAGACTTTGAAATGCGGCTCGTCGGAGCGCATTCCGGAGCATGCACATGAAATGGATTGAATAATGTCTTGTGTTAGCCATTGGGGTATACTTTGGTTTTTGACTCTTTTGTGTTGCAAAGGGGCATGTTTGTCTAGCACACTATTGAACAGTTTATACCAAACAGACGAAGCTCTATCTGGATCAGTTTCATTCTGGACGATTTCAAACTGAGTGTTGCGGAGGTCAACTAGAAGGCAGTCTCGTCAAATCGTTTAAGGTCAGCTTGGAGCATGAAAAATCGAAAAAAACAGTGTTTTTTCTGTTTGTAGTTTGATTACATTTTTTCATGCACTGAAACTATTTTTGGCATGAGGTTAGTCTAAACATTAGATATTTATGCCATACTATCAAAAATGAGTTTAAATTACACGCAGGTGTACAGAAGTGTTGAACTTCAGGTGCCTCTGTATTTCCTAAATTACAGGGCATGTAGTAAAGTTATCTCTATGAAACTTGGCATGCATATCAATTTATGGACAAACTACAGAATGACGAAAGGAAAAAAAAAAAAAAATTCTGACAAAAATATGAAATTTGACACACCAAAAATTTCAAAAACTACCAATTTTATAAATTTGCTGTTTACACACAGATGTAATAGAAAATACGTCATTTTGCAGCTCTGAGTGTGCTGGACACCTCTGCCAAAATTCAGCTCAATCTGAAAAAATACTTGTTGAGATATTTGGGAAACGGTGAATCTAATAGCGGAAAACACAAAATGGAGAAAACGGAGCGCAAAGCGGTTCAGCAGTAGTTAATGACCATAGAAAACAGTTAACTACCAAAGACTGGCATGTTAAAGTTCAATGTGTTTTTGCGTCCTGTAACTATATGTGTTTTTGCACATACCCGCTTATTCATGGGCCCCTGACAGGTAAAATTCCTCTCTACTAACATCTTGCGCAGCTGCATTGAGAGCACGTTGTCGACGGGCTGCCGGCTGGGCTGCTTCTGTAGCTTGCAGTTGAGACTTCAGCACCCTGTTCTTGTCCAATTCCTTGAAACATGCGCGTGTGTGCACACCCACAGGTAGTCCAAGTTGGGTGAAAATGTCAAAGCGTCCACATTCGCCATCATTGTACACTATCGTTGCATCTGCGACAACCAGCCGCAGTCGCTTGCGACCAACAAATCCTGTTTTGGGGCAGTGCTGCCAGATGATGTTGTGGAAACTCTCATTGGTGTTCTGTGTACCTCCATGTGCACATTTCTGGAGCAAACTGGCCTGTGTAAGGGTTTGAAATACTGATCTGATAGCCTGGCAGACATACTTTGGCAGAGCGTTCTTGTCTGGGTCGCCACGCCCACTTTTAGAAGGACACCAATCAGCGCAGGCGTTGTGTTGCCTGTTCCTGTGGTACCAGATTGCCCAAATGTCCCTCTTCATTTTCTGCTCATTCCCCTTGTTCTTTCTGATGGCAGCACCATAGTGGCCCTGAATGTTCAAGATGGTCTTTTTCGTAAGGCCACCCTTACCCCCTATTCCCTTATTTTGCTTTCTGTTGTGCAGAAAAGTTCTACTCTTTAGTTCTGTCACTTCGTTTGCCAGTTGACGACCCATTCGCTTCTGGACATGGCCACAGCATTCAAGTTTATCAATCTGAACACCATCATCATATATTGGTGGGCCAGCATTTTTCAGTGATGAAAATGTCTTGCGGTTTCCATCCCCTAGAAAATGCACGTAACGAAGTCCATACACCTCCACAGAGCGACAGAAAATTACCTCAGCACCTGCCGGCTCCATTGATCCTGCAGAGCCATGGTGATTTTTGTCACAATCACCTTTTGCTTCATGGTCTATAGGCCTCCAATCCTCTAATGTCTGGCCTTGCAGTTTCTTTGTCCCTTTCCTGCACGCATCACAGTGGTTTGAAAGAGTGTGGGTGTCAACAACTTTAGACTTCTTTCCATTTACAGTCACAACTGTCACAACACCATTTTTGCTCTGAAATCCTCGCCTCTGCCACGTGCCATCACAAGAAACAGTCACATCAGTTGATTCTGCTGCAGCTTCCACCTCTTCAGCAGCGATATTCTTGCTGTCAGAAGCAACTGCCTCAGTGACCCTCAAAATTTGCTGCCTGTGATTTGCCCAGGTGTTATTGTGCAGACTATGTGGAATGTTCATATTGCCCAAGAATTTCTTGCCATGTGTCTGGTGTCTGCCTATCGAAAAACAAGCTATAGGAAAGCGCCTATTTACTTCATACACCTTGTTGTACTTTCTTGAAGTTGAAAAAGTAACCTTGTTCTGACAACCACACAGAAAAGTGAATGTTGATGCCAGATCAGTCCTGGCCTCGTCAGCAGTAGCAAGGCGCGATGCACCGAGAGTTTTTTTTTGCAACTTGGACATAGCAGTGACTTTACAAACTCAACTAAAAGTTCACAGTCAACGAACCTGAAACCTGTAAGAGCATGATGGGGTCGAATTCTTCTTCAATATTAACATTATCCTGCAGTTTTGACGACGATGCTGACGGTTGATGGTTCGTAGTTGATGCGTCGTCTGCTTGAACGCTGTCGGTGCGAGCAGGTTCACACGGCTGTTCATCGTCACTGCAACTATTACTTGCTCCAGACACAGCACTGCTTTGCTTCCGAGTGTATATATTTCTAGTGAATCGACGTTTTTTGCATTTGTAGGCAGACTGACACTTTCTTTTCCCCGCAGTTTTGAGGTGATGAAGATGATGGGGTATGCACAAATCGCTTGGAACTTCCGCTTTCGACACAACGTGTTTCAAACAAGCGCCATGCGGTTCAATTTGGAAGCCGCCATGACAGTATACAAGGAGACTTCTGATTGGCTGTTTCGATGCATTCTCTTACTCGCTGTGTAAATCAGACCAATGAAAATCTTTGTTATGTATGGACATGCACATTTCTCTCCCCTGACAGTGCTATAACCGACTTTACTTTGTAACCTTCCTAAAATATTAGCACTGGCAGTCTCCCCTTTTCTTTTCATTTATTACTACAATATCGACTGCAACCCCTTCCCCCCTTTTGGTAGGTTCTCTTTTAGGTTGCATGGAAATTTGACTCTAGGTGGTGGCATGGAATGTATGCCCCTGCAGACACCACAGTAAAATGTGGTTGTCATTGCAGGTAGGCAGAATTTCCTGCCTCCTTCTGCCGATGGTGTGACGAAGAGGTCGCCAAGACCGAAACAGCTATGCACTTGGGGGGACCTAGATTTAAATTTCCATGCACTGAGTGGCTTTGGGGGAGGGGCTTCCAGGGGAGGGGCTTCCATATGCATTGTTTTCAGTCACTTTCTTAGCGCCCCCTCTCTTTCCTATCTTTTTTTTTTTGTGCTTTGGCCACAGTAGATCTATGATCACTGGTCGATCATGCACATTTCTCTCCCCTGACAGTGCTATAACCTACTTTACTTTGTAACCTTCCTTCCTAAAATATTAGCACTGGCACCCCTTTTCTTTTCCTTTGTTATGTATGATTTTGGTCCCTAAGAAAAGAATGTAGAGCGGGGTTTCCTGATCGCTCTACGCTTTACCGTGTGTTTCTACGATGTTTAGACGTAGAATTACGGATTTTCAGTTTATGCATATTTAATGAGCCATTGTTTATGGTAAAACAGAGCATACCTCACTTTAAAATGAATTATAATAGCATTTTGAGATATACGAGGCCAAAATAAGTTATACCACAGCAAACTACATATGCTAGGGTGTCTATTTTTGGAACAAACACAAAACACATAAAACACTATTTAGGTCAATTTTTCATGCTTTAAATGAGCGGAACGTTATTGTAGTGTGTGCATGCTTTTTCTGCACCGGAATTTTAGATGACCACTCACAGACAACGGGATAATGGTCACTAATACTGAGACCAGCAACACTAACATTAGACACGGTTTGGGGACGGTTAGAGTAAATTAGTGTTGCCGTTGAGTGGGTGATCCTGGTTGGAGAGGAGACTAGTTGTTTTAAGCCTAACTGGTTCCTTGTACATTTCCATGCCACATGGTGAGATGGCCTTAGTCGCCTGCTCGGCGTTAAACACCAACTAACTAACTAACTAACTAACTAACTAACCATGCCGCATGAGTTTTCAACAAGTCGATATTAAAATCGCCTAACAACAACACGTCGTTGTAAGGCATACCAACGTTGTCAACTGTGTGCAAGAAGTTTTCGTACCATTCGCATGTGGATGACGGATTACGATATAAAAAAGCCAACAAAAGTTGGTCGGGCTTTGGGGCCGCGGCATCGTGTCTCCATCCAGACACACACGACCTCGAGGGTTTCTAGGTCTACACGTCTACGGACAAGATGCTGAATTGAAGTGTGAGCATAAACAGCAATGCCTGTTTGACCAGGTCCATTAGCGTCACGACGAAGTAGAGAAAATTTTTGAATACTAATTACTTCATCGCTCATGTTGGAATGAGTTTTGCAAAGACCAAACAGGTGGAATGGTTCAGGCTTGTTTAAATACACACTCAGGTCGGACACCTTATTAAATAAGTGATAGACGTTCAGGTTCCCGATGCGCAGATTTGAGTGTACCTTTCCTTGGAGATGATCCATCGTCACTTGGGAAAAGCAAAATTCAGAGTTGAAATGTATCAGAAAGAACAATGTAACGAGAACACAACACAGTCTATAGGTATCTGGTAAGAATATAAAAGAAAGAGTACTAACTGCAGCACTTAAACGACTTTAGCACACAGTATCTTTGTCAAGCGTAACACCGTCTCTTAACGGACGACATTTTTTTTAAAAAGCGCACAAAGCAGTGGCGAGTTCAGGGCGTACCTGACAAGAGCTAATCACGTGTCTAATTTGGTAATTATCCTCTCAGAGTATTGGGCACGCAGTTTAAGCACAAACGATGCTTACTGACGTCATCAGCGGGTGAACGTGCCGACACTAATGACGTCACTGAATGTCTGCCTCTCCATTCTCTGTAACAGTGTCAAGTACAACACTGTCGGTCCGTTCACCAACTTCTGCACTCACCTGGCGGCCCGAGTCCCCGCCCTACACCTCTGGATCGCCGCAGTGGAGCGTGACGCCATACCTCACGGCTTCCGCCTGGAACGGCTGACAACACCAGTCAGGTGTCCGCCGGCCGTCGTCACGCACGTGGCGGGGAGTGGGGCGATTGATGATCGCAATGTCCCCCGCTACAGCATCAGCGCCGCCCCCGCGCCTACGCAAGGCCCCGCGGTCAGGGAGATACGACACTGGGATGATTATTTCCGCGACACACCATCACCTGGTCACAAAGATTGCGGGCCAGAGAAGTGTAAACGGTGTGCTGACGACATCGCTAACCTGATGGAAGAACTCCGGGTCGGGCAGCCAGGTATGACGTCATCTCTTGTACTCACCACCATGCTGTTGTCATTACTGGCGTCATTATAATACAATCCCATACGCTTAAAAGTCGTCATTACTGACGTCATTATAATACAATCACATACGCTTAAAGCGATTCTCCCCAGGTTTAATCACCTCAACACAGTCGGAAAACTGTCTGCAACAGATACTGCTGACAGTATTATGTATGGGTCCTTTGTGTACTAACTTAGAACTTTATGATGTAAATACAATGCCAAATGTCGAAATTCATCGTTTGATGGGTGTGTTGTTTTTGTACCCGAGAGTGCAAATTATCGTCTGCATCGGCCTCGTTTTGAATTTGTGCATATTAACTAGCCTACGTCACAAGGCAGAACCCGATCAATCGATACTGCAGACGGCGACGGAGGCGGTCATCGTTGTCGAGTGGGTACACACGCGTCAGTGTAGACATGTACTGATGTTCTCCGGCATCCCTTTGACATAATTTTCCACGAGAATGTAAAATAAATTTTCCACTTATTCGCTATGCTGGCAAAATCAATGCGGGTTCCGCTTGACCTGCTACCCTGAGTAACGGGCAATCGTGCTGTGGGCGTGGCTTCAAGTTCTTCGACTCGGGTCTCCATGCCAAGCCGGCGACTGAGCCAGCGTCACGACTGAAACAGAACAGTGGTATTTCACCCACCTATACCCATTTCTGCATTGCAGTTTCACATCACACACATCGAAGTCTACGTAACTGAAAGCATCCCTGGAAACGACAAATGCACCATCGCAGCAGAAACACTACCTCTGTGAATCGAGTGAATGAGAGCCCGCACAGACAAAAACGTGTCACGACCATCGATGTCGGCAGCCGGTGCCGCAATTTTGACACACAGGCCGTAGTTGTCTGATCCTTGCAGCATAAAATCTGATGAACTAGCTCGTAACTTCATGATAAAACAGGTTTAAAATCTTGCAAAATCAGTAAGAGATAAATTCTACTGAAGATCATGAATTATCAGTCTCTAGCGCTCGTGAAACTATAGGAAGATCGACAAAGATCGTAACCGGATTACTTACTGTTTCACATAGCAAGAAAGCGACAAATTCCGGATGGGCGGTCAAGCCAAGCTCTATATTCCCTTGTCCGATGTCAGTTCTACTTAGGGGTATCTTGTCTCTCTTTCTCTTTCTTCTCTTCAATTACGAGTCTGTCATTGTCGGCCGGAGCGAGTCGACTGATACTTTCTTTTTTTCTTCGCTGGTTCATCCGCCATCTTGTCTCTGATTGATTATAATTATGCAGATGACCTAAGGTCGTATAGAATAGTTATGACGTCAGCTACCTGATCGTCTATCGGAAGCAATCTTTTGACCGGGTCCAGCCGCACGATTCCGGTGGCCTCTTTCGCTTTGAACGGACGAAAGAAAGCATTTGGTGGGACAATAGGGTGGTCACTGTCTAAGTGGGTATGTATACTGAAACCCAGTAAAAGCTTTTTGCGAACTGAAGCATTGAAAAAGGTCGGTCGTGCCCCTTTAAGTCGTCATTACTGACGTCATTATAATACAATCACATACGCTTAAGTCGAACACAGATAAGTCCAACAACGTTTAAATCCTTCTACCCTAGACACACCACAGGAAGATAAGGATCGACCATGATAGTTCAAGGGTGATGCCAGAATAGCTTGGCGCCTATGGGCGCCAAGCTATTCTGGCATCACCCTTGAACTATCGTGGTCGATCTGTGTCCTGCACTGCACTGCAGTCTTCAGAGGATAATAATAATAACAATAAATAGTTCTTGTATAGCGCTGTTCTCCAGGAAAACACTGGACTCACTGCGCATGCACAACAGCACACCCTCTCTCTCAGACACACGCACGATTATACACTACTTTAAACCACCCAACTCTTCCCAACACCTTACATCCACTTCCTCTAGGATCAGAATAAAAGTCAGTCAGCAGTTAGCCAAAGACGAGCTAAGTGTTAAATGCCCGACAGAAAAGAAAAGTGAGCTTTGAACTGTGACAATGTGGGCAGATTCCGCATTTCAGTTGGCAGCGAGTTCCACACACTTGGGGCTAAAAAGGTGAAAGAACGCTCCCCGACAGTTTAAGACATTTAAGGGTTTCCCGTCTTGGGGTGGAAAGAGTTAAGCCGAACGAAATTTATTTCCCCTTCCCCGGCCATAGCTGTTCTTTCTATGACTGATTGTACAACGGATAACTCCAACTCGCTTAAGTCGAACTTAGGACAAGTCGAATGTGTTTCTCCGCTCAAAAGTCGGATAAATCGAACCTGTTGTTTTTTTTTTTTTACATGTATTTCCATACACCGCTATCGAAGATGGCTAGGTCGAACAACGTTCTAGTCGAACCATTTTTCTCCATGCCCGAAGCTGCTACCCTCGGACTCATTTTTCAACGTATTTCTAAAACGGTCCAGTTTGGGTTAGTTAAACTTCGGCCCGATAAGTCGAATGCGTTTCTCGTTCTCGTTGTCCAAACTCGGATAAGGCGAACTATTGTTTTCCAATGGCCAAGGCTGCTCATTCTATGACTAATATTTAACTGAAAACGGCTCCATTAAGTCGGACCGAACTCGGGCAAGTCCAACCTCAAATACTTATGGTCTTTTGAACACACAGACTTCTGTGTGTACATTGTATGAGAGTCGCAGTGTGTCAAAAGTGTTGATGCATTGTAGAGGAGAAAGTGTGTCGGTGTTGGTGCATTTGTGGAGGCATTTGTGACCGCATTGGGCTGAGAGTACCTTCTGATTATGTTAAGTTGTCGATTACTTCACATCTCGCACTTCCGGCCCGTCGAACGTGGTCATTAAACGAAAATGTGTGTGTGTGTGTGTGTGTGTGTGTGTGTGTGTGTGTGTGTGTGTGTGTGTGTGCGTGCGTGCGTGCATGCGTACAAGCGACCTGTTCCTGACAACAGAGGATCAATATTTGGCAATACCTGCTTTGTATTCAAATGTTCCCAGTGTGTTGTACACTAATGCTGAACAAAGAAGCTAACAGGTTTTGTAGTCTAAATGTAAGTAATGAAAGACTTCTCTGCTCTCCTCAGTTCTCCTGTGTGCGTAGGAGAGTTCTAACGACATTTACCAGGGCACTAGAAAACCTTTGTTACGTGTGGATAGTCACATGGATTGTGAAACAACGACATTTACCAGGGGCACTAGAAAACCTTTGTTACGTGTGCATAGTCACATGGATTGTGAAACAACGATATTTACCAGGGGCAGTAGAAACCTTTGTTACGTGTGTATAGTCACATGGATTGTGAATCAACGATATTTATCAGGGGCACTAGAAAACCTTTGTTACGTGTGCATAGTCAAATGGATTGTGAAACAACGACATTTACCAGGGGCACGAAAAAACCTTTGTTACGTGTGCATAGTCACATGGATTGTGAAACAACGACATTTACCAGGGGCAGTAGAAACCTTTGTTACGTGTGCATAGTCACATGGATTGTGAAACAACGACATTTACCAGGGGCACTAGAAAACCTTTGTTACGTGTGCATAGTCACATGGATTGTGAAACAACGACATTTACCAGGGGCACTAGAAAACCTTTGTTACGTGTGCATAGTCACATGGATTGTGAAACAACGACATTTACCAGGGACACTAGAAAACCTTTGTTACGTGTGCATAGTCACATGGATTGTGAAACAACGACATTTACCAGGGGCACTAGAAACCTTTGTTACATGTGTATAGTCACATGGATTGTGAAACAACGACATTTACCAGGGGCAGTAGAAACATTTGTTACGTGTGTATAGTCACATGGATTGTGAAACAACGACATTTACCAGGGGCACTAGAAAACCTTTGTTACGTGTGCATAGTCACATGGATTGTGAAACAATGACATTTACCAGGGGCACTAGAAACCTTTGTTACGTGTGTATAGTCACATGGATTGTGAAACAACAACATTTACCAGGGACACTAGAAACCTTTGTTACGTGTGTATAGTCACATGGATTGTGAAACAACGACATTTACCAGGGGCACTAGAAAACCTTTGTTACGTGTGCATAGTCACATGGATTGTGAAACAACGACATTTACCAGGGGCACTAGAAACCTTTGTTACGTGTGTATAGTCACATGGATTGTGAAACAACGACATTTACCAGGGGCACTAGAAACCTTTGTTACGTGTGTATAGTCACATGGATTGTGAAACAACGACATTTACCAGGGGCACTAGAAAACCTTTGTTACGTGTGCATAGTCACATGGATTGTGAAACAACGACATTTGCCAGGGGCACTAGAAAACCTTAGTTACGTGTGCATAGTCATATGGATTGTAAAACAACGACATTTACCAGGGGCAGTAGAAACCTTTGTTACGTGTGTATAGTCACATGGATTGTGAAACAACGACATTTACCAGGGGCACTAGAAAACCTTTGTTACGTGTGCATAGTCACATGGATTGTGAAACAACGACATTTACCAGGGGCACTAGACAGCCTTTGTTACGTGTGTATAGTCACATGGATTGTGAAACAACGACATTTACCAGGGGCAGTAGAAACCTTTGTTACGTGTGTATAGTCACATGGATTGTGAAACAACGACATTTACCAGGGGCACTAGAAAACCTTTGTTACGTGTGCATAGTCACATGGATTGTGAAACAACGACATTTACCAGGGGCACTAGAAACCTTTGTTACGTGTGTATAGTCACATGGATTGTGAAACAACGACATTTACCAGGGGCACTAGAAACCTTTGTTACGTGTGTATAGTCACATGGATTGTGAAACAACGACATTTACCAGGGGCACTAGAAAACCTTTGTTACGTGTGCATAGTCACATGGATTGTGAAACAACGACATTTACCAGGGGCACTAGAAAACCTTAGTTACGTGTGCATAGTCACATGGATTGTGAAACAACGACATTTACCAGGGGCAGTAGAAACCTTTGTTACGTGTGCATAGTCACATGGATTGTGAAACAACGACATTTACCAGGGGCACTAGAAAACCTTTGTTACGTGTGCATAGTCACATGGATTGTGAAACAACGACATTTACCAGGGGCACTAGAAAACCTTTGTTACGTGTGCATAGTCACATGGATTGTGAAACAACGACATTTACCAGGGGCAGTAGAAACCTTTGTTACGTGTGTATAGTCACATGGATTGTGAAACAACGACATTTACCAGGGGCAGTAGAAACATTTGTTACGTGTGTATAGTCACATGGATTGTGAAACAACGACATTTACCAGGGGCACTAGAAAACCTTTGTTACGTGTGCATAGTCACATGGATTGTGAAACAACGACATTTACCAGGGGCACTAGAAACCTTTGTTACGTGTGTATAGTCACATGGATTGTGAAACAACAACATTTACCAGGGACACTAGAAACCTTTGTTACGTGTGTATAGTCACATGGATTGTGAAACAACGACATTTACCAGGGGCACTAGAAAACCTTTGTTACGTGTGCATAGTCACATGGATTGTGAAACAACAACATTTACCAGGGGCACTAGACAGCCTTTGTTACGTGTGTATAGTCACATGGATTGTGAAACAACGACATTTACCAGGGGCAGTAGAAACCTTTGTTACGTGTGTATAGTCACATGGATTGTGAAACAACGACATTTACCAGGGGCACTAGAAAACCTTTGTTACGTGTGCATAGTCACATGGATTGTGAAACAACGACATTTACCAGGGGCACTAGAAACCTTTGTTACGTGTGTATAGTCACATGGATTGTGAAACAACGACATTTACCAGGGGCACTAGAAACCTTTGTTACGTGTGTATAGTCACATGGATTGTGAAACAACGACATTTACCAGGGGCACTAGAAAACCTTTGTTACGTGTGCATAGTCACATGGATTGTGAAACAACGACATTTGCCAGGGGCACTAGAAAACCTTAGTTACGTGTGCATAGTCACATGGATTGTAAAACAACGACATTTACCAGGGGCACTAGAAACCTTTGTTACGTGTGTATAGTCACATGGATTGTGAAACAACGACATTTACCAGGGGCACTACACAGCCTTTGTTACGTGTGTATAGTCACATGGATTGTGAAACAACGACATTTACCAGGGGCACTAGAAAACCTTTGTTACGTGTGCATAGTCACATTGATTGTGAAACAACGACATTTACCAGGGGCACTAGACAGCCTTTGCTACGTGTGTATAGTCACATGGATTGTGAAACAACGACATTTACCAGGGGCAGTAGAAACCTTTGTTACGTGTGTATAGTCACATGGATTGTGAAACAACGACATTTACCAGGGGCTCTAGAAAACCTTTGTTACGTGTGCATAGTCACATGGATTGTGAAACAACGACATTTACCAGGGGCAGTAGAAACCTTTGTTACGTGTGTATAGTCACATGGATTGTGAAACAACGACATTTACCAGGGGCACTAGAAACCTTTGTTACGTGTGTATAGTCACATGGATTGTGAAACAACGACATTTACCAGGGGCACTAGAAAACCTTTGTTACGTGTGCATAGTCACATGGATTGTGAAACAACGACATTTACCAGGGGCACTAGAAAACCTTAGTTACGTGTGCATAGTCACATGGATTGTGAAACAACGACATTTACCAGGGGCACTAGAAACCTTTGTTACGTGTGTATAGTCACATGGATTGTGAAACAACGACATTTACCAGGGGCACTAGAAACCTTTGTTACGTGTGTATAGTCACATGGATTGTGAAACAACGACATTTACCAGGGGCACTAGAAAACCTTTGTTACGTGTGTATAGTCACATGGATTGTGAAACAACGACATTTACCAGGGGCACTAGAAAACTTTTGTTACGTGTGCATAGTCACATGGGTTGTGAACACATTAGAAAAGTCTCCGCTAAAGGCAAGACATTGAGAATCCGTTTTATCAGGAAAGTTTAGCAATCAAAGCCCACCCTTGATCAGACTGCTGTAGTGCCACCATTGCGCCATATTTCTTGTGTATTTTCTTTTTGTATTGTCATCTTTTTAGTATTGTTATATGTTTACAGCCAAACAATCGTAAGGAACTGAGGAGTGTTACCTTTGTGGTTGTGTTATTCTTTTGAGAGCTTGTAATTGTTGATCATAGGAAAGATCCGATATTCATTTGAGTTATTTGGATAGGAATTACGTACCGTTTTAGTAGGATTCATTTTCTTTTGCACGGAGAATTGTGATCGATTTTTGTTATGACACGTATTTTCCCTACAATGTTGTAAAGTTTCACCAACATTAGACTGAAAGGCTCGAGCAGGGTAGCGGTCGTTCTAGTGACCTCGGATATGAGGTCAAAGTAAACAAATTTCGATACAGTTAGCAAAAATTACGAAAATCACGGATTTTCCGGAATTAGTTGAAGTTTGTAGAAAGTTGTAAGCAGATCTAGAATGTTGATTCTCATGAATATTAATGATATTGGTTACGTTTTCTTTTCTGATTGGTTAACTTGTATAGTTTGCCGAATTGTTCTGGAAATCTGTAATAGTATAAAAGGAGCTGTTAGTGAATTGTGTGTGTACATTGTATGCGAGTCGCAGTGTGTCAAAAGTGTTGATGCATTGTAGAGGAGAAAATGTGTATTCTCACGATGCACTCGCAGCCCAATGCGATCACAAATGCACCAACACTGACACACTTTCTGATTGGTTGTGTTGTGTGAATTTGCTGGGTTGTTCTGGAAATCTGTAATAATATAAAAGATGGTGTTAGAAAATATGTGTGTACATTGTATGAGAGACGCAGTGTGTCAAACGTGTTGATGCATTGTAGAGGAGACAGTGTATCAGTGTTGGTGCATTTGTGGATGTATTGTGCTGAGATTGCATCGCTGCAATAAAATATTGTTGGAACCGTTACTCCAGTGTCGTCTACAACCTTGTGCCACGTCTGACGAGTTGCAGCTGAGTGAAGTTTCTTTAAAAGAACCTTACGTGCTTGCGTCTGGTGTGATTGTATCATACAACGACTACCACGTAACACACTCATTTCTGTAATAACAGTTTGTTTGGAAAGAAGGTGCGTCCGACTTTACTAAAATGAAAAGATGGAATACAGATTAAATTCTCATCCACATGCAACGAATTTGTTACACTTTTTAAAGTGCAAACTTTGTTCATTTTGGTGTACATTCCTTGAGTAGGTATCGGCAACCAAAATGTGGTATCGATGTGCCTGGTACAAGACTTAGCCGTGACGTAGCTGTAGGTTTAATGGCGGAGACGCTCTCGGCTGTTGAAACGAAAATGTTTTCAACACAAATTGCGCGTACGCGATCTGCCCCACAAAAAGTGCGCGACGCGATGAAAAACACGTCGACACTCACTAATGACGTAGTGCACAAAGAACAAAACTAATGACATCTTTGGAAAGAGGAGAAGACAAACTTTGTCACCATGTAAAACGTGTTCTTTTAAAGTCAAATTATTTGCATTCGGAGTGTTACAGGGTAGTCGTAGTCGAACTATGATACAATCACACCAGACGCACGCACGTAGGGTTCTTGTAAAGAAACTTCACTCAGCTGCAACCCGTCACACGTGGCACAAGGTTGCAGACCACTCGGGAATAACAGTTCCAACAATATTTTAATGCAGCGATGCGATCTCCACAAAATGCATATACAAATGCACCAACACTGACACACTGTCTCCTCTACAATGCATCAACACTTTTGACACACTGCGTTTCTCATACAATGTACACGCATACTTCCTAACACGGTCTTTAATACTATTACAGATTTCCAGAACTATCCAGCAAATACTCCCAACACAACCAATCAGAGAACAATCCAGCAAATTCTCCCAACACAACCAATCAGAGAACAATCCAGCAAATTCTCCCAACACAACCAACCAGAGAACATCAGCAAATCCAACCAGAGAACAATCCAGCAAATTCTCCCAACACAACCAATCAGAGAACAATCCAGCAAATTCTCCCAACACAACCAATCAGAGAACAATCCAGCAAATTCTCCCAACACAACCAATCAGAGAACAATCCAGCAAATTCTCCCAACACAACCAATCAGAGAACAATCCAGCAAATTCTCCCAACACAACCAACCAGAGAACAATCCAGCAAATTCTCCCAACACAACCAATCAGAGAACAATCCAGCAAATTCTCCCAACACAACCAATCAGAGAACAATCCAGCAAATTCTCCCAACACAACCAACCAGAGAACAATCCAGCAAATTCTCCCAACACAACCAATCAGAGAACAATCCAGCAAATTCTCCCAACCTAACCAATCAGAGAACAATCCAGCAAATTCTCCCAACACAACCAATCAGAGAACAATCCAGCAAATTCTCCCAACACAACCAATCAGAGAACAATCCAGCAAATTCTCCCAACACAACCAACCAGAGAACAATCCAGCAAATTCTCCCAACACAACCAATCAGAGAACAATCCAGCAAATTCTCCCAACACAACCAATCAGAGAACAATCCAGCAAATTCTCCCAACACAACCAATCAGAGAACAATCCAGCAAATTCTCCCAACACAACCAATCAGAGAACAATCCAGCAAATTCTCCCAACACAACCAATCAGAGAACAATCCAGCAAATTCTCCCAACACAACCAATCAGAGAACAATCCAGCAAATTCTCCCAACACAACCAATCAGAGAACAATCCAGCAAATTCTCCCAACACAAACAACCAGAGAACAATCCAGCAAATTCTCCCAACACAACCAACCAGAGAACAATCCAGCAAATTCTCCCAACACAACCAATCAGAGAACAATCCAGCAAATTCTCCCAACACAACCAATCAGAGAACAATCCAGCAAATTCTCCCACCACAACCAATCAGAGAACAATCCAGCAAATTCTCCCAACACAACCAACCAGAGAACAATCCAGCAAATTCTCCCAACACAACCAATCAGAGAACAATCCAGCAAATTCTCCCAACACAACCAATCAGAGAACAATCCAGCAAATTCTCCCAACACAACCAATCAGAGAACAATCCAGCAAATTCTCCCAACACAACCAATCAGAGAACAATCCAGCAAATTCTCCCAACACAACCAACCAGAGAACAATCCAGCAAATTCTCCCAACACAACCAACCAGAGAACAATCCAGCAAATTCTCCCAACACAACCAATCAGAGAACAATCCAGCAAATTCTCCCAACACAACCAATCAGAGAACAATCCAGCAAATTCTCCCAACACAACCAACCAGAGAACAATCCAGCAAATTCTCCCAACAGAAATAATCAGAAAAGAAAACGTAACCAAAACTCATTAATATTCATTAAACGAGAACTGTCTAGAAGCTACTACAACGTTGCACTACCCTTTAAGCGTCTTTGACACAATGTTACAAAATGTTGCCGACAACTTTGACGTCATATCTGAGGTCACTAGTAAGATCGCGACCCTGTTCGAACCTTCCAGTCTATTGTAGGCGAAACTACGCGTCACACAAAAATCGAGCGCAATTCTCCGGCAAAAGAGAATGACTCCTACTAAAATGGTACGTCATTCTTATCCAAAATAACTCAAATGAATGTCGGATCCTTCCTATGATCAACACACACATGCTCTCAAAAAATAACACAGCCACAAACGTAACACGGAGCGAGTTGAACAAAGGCACAAATCGCACTCTCAGCGAGTTTGACCCGCTCAGTACCTCAGTTTGCCGATACCTACCTTGAGTCATGGATTTGAGAAAATTGCCACAGGGAAAAAATAACTTCCTGAACTGTAGCTGCTTACAGAGATCGCCGGTAAAGTTCCGTGTATTATGGTGTCTGTCTGTCTGTCTGTCCGTCTCAATTTCTTTCCCCGGCATCTGAGAGATTCATTTCAGGTGTCAGTAAATTCTGACGCGCTTTTGTCAGAAAACTTAATAATAATAATAATAATAATAATAATAATAATAATAATAATAATAATAATAATAATAATAATAATACACAGTTTTTATATAGCGCCCTTCCCCACGGACAGCAAGCTCGGAGCGCTTTACAGCACATAAAAAGTAAAATGTTGAAAAGGAGAAAAATTAGAACGCTCTCACTCTTTAAATAAACATCTGCTCGCACCATGTAGGCGCATTCCTAACACGACATAAACACGCACACACACACGCACACACACACACACACACACACACACACACACACTCACACACACACACACACACACACACACATACACACACACACACATACACACACACACACACACACACACACACACGCACACACACACACACGCACGCACGCACGCACGCGCGCGCAGCCTACCTACATGGGCTAGCCATATAAGAAAATGGACAACATTTCCAGGCAGCACACCCATACTAAGCTAATCTTGATATGCTACCTGGAAAAGATAGGTCTTCAAATTTGTTTTGAAGGTCATCAGGGTAGGGGATAGACGGACATGCAGTGGAAGTGAGTTCCAGACGTGAGGGGCCTGATATCCGAAAGAACGGGCACCAGCAGTTTTTAGGATCACTCTGGGCTGAACAAGCAGTTTCTGTGTGCTTGAGCGTAGACCTCTACTAGGATTGTGCGATGCAACTGAAGAAGACAGATATGCAGGAAGCGTATTGTCATAGTGTTTGTATGCCAAAGTGGCCAGCTTGTACTCTATTCTCTGTTTGACAGGTAGCCAGTGGAGATGCTTTAGTAGTGGTGTGACATGACCAGTGCGTTTTTTGCGAAGGACTAACCGGGCTGCATTATTCTGGATACGCTGAATGCGAGTGAGTTGATCAGATGAGATATCAGCAAGAAGGGATTACAGTAATCTAGACGGGACAGAATGCGAGAGCATACGAGCTGGGCAGTAGCCTTTTCTGTCAAGGATCTGATCGTGCCTATTCTGCGGAGCTCCAGGTAGGCAGTGCGGCAAAGATGGCTAACCTGTTTTTCCATCGATAAACTCGAATCTACGAATAAACCCAGAATTTTTTTTACATCGGATTTGAAAGAAATGTCATGGCCACCTATGGAAATGTGATCACTGCTGGAGACAGATGTTCTAGCTCGAGTACCAACAAGCATGCTCTCTGTTTTGTCATCATTTAACTTGAGTTTGTTGCAAGTCATCCAGTCTTTGACTTGAACTATACACTTCTCCACATTGGAGACAATGGTCTGCAGTTTACTAGGATGGTCAGACTTAGAGACCTGAGTGTCATCAGCATACTTGTGAAACTCACAGCCGTTTTGACTGATGATTCGGGAAACTGGTTTAGCGTAAAGAGAGAACAGCAGAGGACCCAAAACAGACCCTTGTGGGACACCATACTTCAAAAGCACAGGCTGAGACATGATCCCATTCACACATACAGACTGATATCTTTCAAGAAGGTAAGACTTGAGCCATGACAGCGCTGTACCGGAGATACCAAAACACAGGCGTAGGCGTTCTAAAAGAATCCCATGATCCAGCGTGGCAAACGCCGCAGACAGGTCTAATAATGATGGCAAAGAGACATGTCCGACGTCAGCATGTGTAAGCAGGCTATTGGTAATGTGGAGCAATGCTGTCTCAGTACTGTGATTTCTTCGATATGCAGACTGGTACAGTTCAAGTAAATCATTACTACTGAGATGTGCCATGAGATGACTCAGTACAACTTTCTCCGGAATCTTGGAAAAAAAAGGGAAGATTAGACACTGGTCTATAATTCTTCAGCAAGTTTGCATCCATCCCTGCCTTCTTCAACAATGGAATTACAACAGCCTGCTTAAAATGCCGAGGCACAGACCCTGACTCCAGAGACAAGTTAATAATTCTGGTTATCACACTGACAAGCTCATCAGGGCATAGCTTGAGTATAGAAGTGGGAATGGGGTCAAGGGAACAAGATTTGGTGGGTGAGGAAATAATGAGTTTCTTTACGGTCTCCTCCATGCAGTGAACGCATGTAACACAGGCCCGTCATATGGTATATAGGACACAGCATCAGCACAGTTGTCAAGTGCTATCGCTTCTGTTTATCTTAGAAGAATGTTGTGTTATGAACATAATGTTGGTCCAAAGATAAACCACACTTGAGTCAAACAACTCTGTGGAAATTCCACTTATTCGTCATACGGATAAGTCGAGCGTCCGGTAAGTCGAACAAAATGTTTTCCCCCGCAGGTTCGACTTCACTCATTCTACCCCAACCCCGAAATCCCCAAATGTTGCCGTTGTTCTCTGAAGACTGCATTGCAGTGCAGGACACAGATCGACCATGATAGTTCAAGGGTGATGCCAGAATAGCTTGGCGCCCGTAGGCGCCAAGCTATTCTGGCATCACCCTTGAACTATCATGGTCGATCGTTATTTTGCTGTGGCGTGTCTGGGGTATAAGGAGTTAAGAGTCGTCGACTGTAGTTGTTGTTTGTGTGTGACCAGGTAGTGACCTGCAGTACCGTGACACCTTCATCCTTTGTGCCAACCCACACATCTTCCTTCCCGTGGTCTCCCGTCTCCGTGCGCGTGGCATGCCTGTGCAGGTGCTGATGACACTGGCTCGTCAAGCGGCCGTCCGTGACGTGGCGCTAGCCGTGAGTGACGCCGTTACCGTGACAAACTATGACGTGGTCAAGGGACTGGAGAGGCGGCTGGTGGTGGTGATTGGGCGGAGGGATGGTGAATTTAGAGAGAGGCTTCACGCCTTGTCAAGATCCAACTCCCTCCTTGTCTGGGTTGGTCGTCCTCTATAGTCCGGTGGTGATGTTGTTGGGGTGGTGGCGGCATTTATTCATTGAAGTCAAGAGTTTTTATTGATGTTGGTGCATCGGCCATTTTCACATGGATTGGTTGGTTGTACATTGCTTAACGTCCCGACAGCAACAAGACTTTCTCAGGACGTGCCTGCACTGCTTGTGAAAAAAAACCTTAACAGAATATTGAATGTATGTCGCCAGCCGTTTTGCTAATATGCTAAATAAATCTAAGACCATTTAGCAACACACATCCAATATCAAGAGCTACAGGCAGTGCAGACAGTAGGGAGAGTTTAAAAAGGGAAAATACAGGTGAATGGACCAAGGGTAGACTTGGCTAAAACCGGGTGGTGACGAGGCGAAATGTGCCGAACTTGCCCCTGTTGGCTTCACCGTCAAGTCATTCCCACGTCCATCTCGGGGTGGCGGTCTTGCCATCATTTTTCGAGATGACCTTGTGCCCTACTTCTCCTGTAACACTGCATTTGCCTTCGAACATTGTTCCTTTGAACTAGCACACGTAACACTTACGCTACCAAGCAAGCCAGTACAGTTCTTCATTCTCTACCGGCCCCCTCCTAACCGCAAAAACAAGCTGACTGATGTCATGTTCCTTGATCAGTTTTCTGATTTACTTGAATACAGCAACTCACTCCCAGGTAACCTTGCTATTTTGGGAGACTTCAACTTCTACTTTGACTGCCCGCAGAACTCTAGTACTATAAAACTAATGGATCTGTTGAGTGTTTTTGACCTTGAACAGTCTGTTCGTCAGCCAACTCACAAGCATGGTCATACTCTTGATTGGCTACTACACCGATCAAGTGATAATTTCGTTCAGTTTACTTATGTGTCATATGCACTTGAGTCTGATCATCTATGCGTGATTGCTGATCTAGTTGTTTCAGTGCCACCCTTTCAGCCTGTATTTGTGCAAAAACGAAACATTTCGCCTGGCGTTCAAAGCTGATTTGCATGAATATCTTAGCAAACACCCTGATCCCTCTGTGGGACAGTTTAACTCGGGTCTGAGATCACTACTTGACAAGCATGCTCCATCCGCTCGCCGTAAAGTGTCATGTCGGACATCCTCACCGTGGTTCAGCGCCGTGGGAGGCAAGCTTCTCGCTGCAAAGAGAGAGCAACGACAAGCTGAGAGACTATTGCTGTCCACTGGATTTACCGTGCACAAGCAGATTTTCAGCGCTGCTAAGAAATATGTAACTCGTCTGGTACTCGTGGCGAAGACAGCTTTCTTCAATGCCAAGATTGCAGCGTGCACCACCAGCAAGCAGCTTTATAACGTAACCAACAAACTGACTGCTAGAAGGGATCCATCTCCACTCCCGACCATTTTCTCGCCATTAGAGCTGCCTGATCAGTTCTCAAATTTCTTTAATGAAAAAATCCAGAACATTCGTGATAGACGATGGACTTATTTCACAGTCTCCATCACAGTATGACGTTCCCTTGTCTCTCGTCCTTCAGACCTGTCAGTGAACAGGAACTTCATACTGTGCCGAAGAGAACTGCAGAAAAGACTTGTAGTTTAGACCCACTTCCTACTACATTGCTGTACGAGTGTATTGATGTTGTGCTTCCAGTCATGACCAACATTGTCAACGAGTCCCTGAGGTCTGGTGTTTTTCCGTCGGATTTCAAGTCCGCCATTGTTAAACCTTTGCTAAAAAAGCCCTCTCTAGACCCTAACAATCTACAGAATTACCGCCCTGTCTCAAACCTTCCTTTTCTCTCTAAGATCGTTGAGAAGGTTGTGTTGTCGCAACTTCTCGACCATCTGAACCTGAATCATTTTCTTAGTCCGAATCAGTCTGCGTACCGTGCAGGTCATTCCACTGAAACCGCGCTTGCAAAAATTTTGAATGACCTCCTCGAGGCTCTTGATGATGGCAAAGTATCTGTTCTCGCACTGTTAGACCTATCTGCTGCCTTTGATACGACTGACCATGACATTTTGCTACAACGTCTCTATTCTGTGTATGACATTCATGAAACTGCTTTATCGTGGTTTAGATCATATCTGACAGACAGAACTCAGTGCATAGTTGTTAATGATAAACTATCCAGCCCATCCACCGTGCGCTTTGGCCTCCCACAAGGTTCAGTTCTTGGACCAGTCCTCTTTACCCTGTATGTTCAGCCACTGGCCAGTGTCTTTAACCGTTTCTCTATATCACATCATGCATTTGCAGATGATACTCAACTCCATGACTCATGTTCACCTGATCAGATTATGGACACAATCGAGAGCCTTCAGGAGTGTGTCTTGGATAATAAGATGTGGATGACTTCAAACAAATTACAGTTGAATGACGGAAAAACTGAGGCCATGATCATTGCTTCCCCGAGGTTGACGAAGACGCTGACACTTCCCCAGTCATTACAAATCTGTGGTGCCACTGTCCCTTTCTCCCCCCATGTAAAAAATCTGGGTGTCACACTTGATAGTAGCCTGTCCATGCGCCTTCATGTGAACAACGTTTGCAGATCCGCCTATACTGAACTGCGACGCATTGCTTCAGTCCGCCACTATGTGACACCTGAAGCAACTAAAGTACTTGTCTGCGCTTTTGTTTTGTCTAAATTAGACTATTGCAATGCTCTTTTGGCTGGCTGTTCCCAGTGTCTGATTGGCAAACTCCAGAAAATTCAAAACTCAGCTGCTAGGTTGATTCTTAGAGTCCCTAGATCAGATCATATCACACCCCATCTGTCTGCTCTTCACTGGTTACCTGTAGCAGCTAGGATTCAGTACAAAATTTCATGCATGACTCACAGTTGTATTACGTGTTCCTGCCCGCACTACCTTGCCACTCTTCTCCAGCTGTATACACCCTCAAGACAGAATTTGCGCTCTGCTGCCGACTCTCGAGTTTTACGTATCCCTCTTGTCAAAACAAAGTCGTTTGGTAAGAGGTCATTCAGATACCAAAGCCCAGTTGTTTGGAATTCTCTCCCACGCGAACTGAGATACGTGGATTCGAGAGAGGCATTCAAGCGAGCCCTAAAGACCCATATTTTTTCTGTCAGCTACAAATGACTTTGTCACACACCTGTCATGTTAATGTCATCTCTATCTATGTTAGAAGTAGTGTGTGTGTGAGTGTGTGTGTGAATGCCAGTATGAGTACATAAGCGTAGCACTTTTGAATGGTGACTTTATAGATTGTTTACAGAGTGCGTTGTATTTTGTTTTTTGTACTTTTTGTAAATTGCATTTTTGTAATTAGTTATTTTTGTACATTAGTTTTTGTTAAGCGCCTAGAGCTCTAATCTGAGGTTAGGCGCTATACAAGTACTCATTATTATTATTATAATTAGAAACACATGCCCCCAGAATAGAGGGGAAAACCCACTCTGTGGGGCTGACCAGGGTGACCCTGGGAACTAAAACGAAGGTAACTCCACCCAAGTCCCCCAGGGCAGACCCGGGTGGGGGCATTTTCACATGGAGAGCGTATACATATATCAGTTCAATACGACAAGAACATAACCTGGGGTATATTGACATTCTTAGTTGAAATGACAGTTTTCATAAAAAGACAATATCACGTGGCACAGAAGTACTCAATCAATCATTGGAACATATCGTTGTTTCGCTTTTTTGTCTCTCGAAACATTTGAAAAAAAAAGCCATCTGTCTCGTTCTAGATGTATTTTCACAGGATAACAACTGAGTAAAAAAACAACAACAACACTTTCACGGTTGTTATCTACAGTTGCATAAGAAATCCGGTTGCAAGTCTCTATACTTCAGACTGAAACACAACGTGAGCTTCGTTGTCGATAGTTTGCGGGCAAAAGCGACAGTCTTTCATTCCATCAGTAACGCTTCGAATAAAACGATTTCTGTGTGTCTGGATATCACTTACTCAGAGCCTAAAGCGCGGTATCGATTTGGTTTAAGTTGAGACAGGGTGGGTTGGTCATTAATTCAGGGTCAAGTTAAGACAATAAGAAGGCTATGTTAGAAATGACCAAATCTCGAAAGATCCCTGGTTGACAACCGATTGAAGAAACGCATCTTCAATGATTTGAAAATGTACCTAGTGCACTGAGAAGGCGGGAGGGGGGGGGGGGGGTAAGGGGGGAGGATGTAAGAGGTGAGGGAGGGCGATGGTCAAAATTTCTATTAATTAGTGGTCAACTTAACTCATTGTACCCCAAGACCGAAATCCCCAAATGTTGCCGTTGTCCTCTGTTGACTGCAGTGCAGTGTAGGACACAGATCCACCACGTTAGTTCAAGGGTGATGCCAGAATAGCTTGGCGCCCATAGGCGCCAAGCTATTCTGGCATCACCCTTGAACTATCATGGTCGATCCATATCTTGCTGTGGTGTGTCTGGGACAGAATGATTTAATGCAATACAATACAAATACAATTGGAAAGGGTAGGGTTGGACTGTCCAATCCTATATCTCGGTATCCATCTTGATGATCTTAAGCCAAAAACGTAGGGTTTTGATACAACAATTCACCAGCAGTGGGTACCTTCCAAGCTCGCCGTATACCATGCCAGTGGGGGTTCGGACAGGAACAGAAAGGAACTGTTTACAGGCGTACAGGTGTACTTTCTCAATGGACTATCGTCGATGAGGAGGCCCCATATTTCAGAAGCATACAAGAGTGTTGGTTGTACCACTGAATCAAAGAGTTTGAAAAGGGTTTCTTTTGTCATACCATCAATGCGCCGAAGGGTTCTGATAATATCAGCGGTCGCTCTCTTTCCCTTAACGGCTAACTGTTTTGCCGTCTAGACGGTAATCATTGTGGTTGTGAAAGAGAAAAGCTAAATAAACGTAACTGTTTCCTACTTCAAGTTGTTCGCTTCCAATAAACCATTTTTCACGTCTGCTCAGGAAACCACCTTTCCTGATGACCATGAATTTAGTTTTGTCACAGTTGATTTGCAGCCCTAGTTTACAACAAGCAAAAACAAGACAATGTGATTATGCAGACCAGATGGTGAACATGAAAGTAACACTAAATCGTCAGCAAAGAGTAAAACAAACAGTTCCGCAAGTCCTGACCACAATAGAATGCCACGTTTTCCATCCATAGATAATTGCTCAGCTAGCTCGTTGATAACGAGCGAGAAAAATGTTCTACTGGCCACGCAGCCTTGTCTTAAACCCTGGGGACAGTCAAAACAGTGTCCTGCACTGCAATGCAGTCTTCAGAGAACAACGGCAACATTTGGGCATTTCGGTCTTGGGGTAGAATAAGTTAAGCTGTCCCAGAAAGGTGGATTGAAAGTGACGTCAGCAAGAGCCATACGAATACGAATACCTTTATTGTCCCAAGATGGCAAACTTTTTTTTTGCAGCGGATTATATAAAAACAGTTGTAAAAACAACAAATTTTGAACATAAAACTATAAATCCATCACACACCGACCGATTGCAGTGAGTGTGTGCACGTATATAACAACACAACCATCTGTAATGTTAGAAAGAAAACGTTCTTAACAACTGAGACGATACTACCTTATACCACGTGCACAACACACACGCACGCACACACGCAAACAACACACACAGACACACACACACACACACACACACACACACACACACACACACACACACACACATACGCACACACACACACACTTGCGTATCAGATGACATTGCATATTCATAGACCTGAGGCTGACATCTTGACCGTCCTTCAAATTATGCCATGACTATAATTGTATGCCATGACATCAATTAGGAGACAGATAGATGATGGCACGAAAGAAAGACGTCTGCGATTTGTTTTGTACATCACAGTTCCGTATCTCCTGGAGGAAGGCAACAAGGCATAATCTTACGATAAAATTTGAGTATCGTCAGATACAACGTGGAAGGCTTTGATAAAGTACAATTACGCATAAACCTGAAGACACGTTTCAGCACCATTCGTGTTTGTCATGTCTTGTCGTCACACCTAATGAACTTTAACAGCAGTTTGGACAGGCAGCAACAGCACATGCGTAATCGCACTTATTTATTCTGTGCAGCCGTTAGCGTTTCAAACTCTTTTTAGCTGTTTCTCGTACTGATAGCACTGTATTTATAGTACGGAGTGCAGTCATTGTCAGGTTACTTGATATTAAGAAGACGTGTGCTGAACTAGATTGTCCTGCGTCCAAATGAACCATAACTAGGTGAAGGACGGAAATTTAGACCGCTGGCCCAACCGCATTACCACTTCTCGCCGTGTCGCCTTCGATCGCAATTATTGTGCTGTTCGAGACATCTGTCGGGCCAGCGCGAGAATCTCGCACTGGTGGGGGACATCGCCGCAATGTATATCTGGACCCCCCTTGGGGGACCTAGATTTAAATTTCCAAGCACTGAGTGGCTGGAACAGTGGATATGTGATACGCCCCCCTTCGGGGGGGGGGGGGGGGGGCTTCCATATGCATTGCTTTCAGTCACTTTCTTAGATGCCCCCTCTCTTTCCTATCTCTTTTTGTTTTGTGCTTTGGCCACAGTAGATCTATGATCACTGGTCGATCATGCACATTTCTCTCCCCTGACAGTGCTATAACCTACTTTACTTTGTAACCTTCCTAAAATATTAGCACTGGCAGTCTCCCCTTTTTTTCCATTTATTGCTACAATATCGACTGCAACCCCTTCCCCCCTTTTGGTAGGTTCTCTTTTAGGGTGCATGGAAATTTAACTCTGGGTGGTGGCATGGAAAATGTGGTTGTCTTTGCAGGTAGGCAGATTTTCCTGCCTCCTCCAGTATTGCCGATGGTGTGCTGAAGAGGTCGCCAAGACCGAAACAGCTGTCCACACCGGCTAAATATCTGGACCCCCCTTGGGGAACCTAGATTTAAATTTTCATGCACTGAGTGGCTGGAACAGTGGATATGTGATACGCCCCCCATATGCATTGCTTTCAGTCACTTTCTTAGCGCCCCCTCTCTTTCCTATCTCTTTTTTTTTTGTGCTTTGGCCACAGTAGATCTATGATCACTGGTCGATCATGCACATTTCTCTCCCCTGACAGTGCTATAACCTACTTTACTTTGTAACCTTCCTAAAATATAGCACTGGCAGTCTCCCCTTTTCTTTTCATTTTTTGAACCATAACTAGACCTGTGTGTAGTGTTTTGTAACCGTTTGTTACAGAAGTGTATCTTTGAACAGTTACGGCGGTAGTGGGCCTTTAAGTACTTGCTTCTCATACAAAAAAAAAAAAAAGGCAGGGCTGCTGAACACCAGCTGTTTTGCTACTGATAATGCGCTGGAACTTAGTCGTATCTTTTAGGCCCATGTTCCCAAACCAACAGACACACGATAAGGTGAGTACACTTTGAATACAAGACTGATAAAAGAGAGTTAAAACAGAGTTGTCAACATTAAACTTGCGGAGCTTCCTCAAAGGATACAGGCGCTGTTGGCCTTTCTTGTGCAAAACATCACACTGACTGTCCCATTTAAGTTTGTCATCAATGGTGGTTCCGAGGTATTTGTACTCGGTCAGCTTTTCCACTATTTCATCAAATATGACAGTGTCTGACTACGTTTTAGGGTTTTCCTGAAGTCTATGCACATATCTCTCGTTTTGGCAGCATTGATGCACAGAAAGAAGTCGCGACACCAGTCCACAAAATCTTGCACGACTGGACCGTGACTGGTTTTGTCATCATACAGCACTTAATCAAGTGCCTGTCACTGTGTGAACTCTTGCAGTCATCTGTGTACAATATAAATAAGTGTGGTGCCGGGTGAAATCACACTGCCTTGAGGTGAGCCTGTAGAAACCGATTTAACAGTAGACAATGAGCCGTTTACCCGAACTCTTTGCGGTCCTCATACGAGGAAGTCTAGGATCCACAAGGCCAAACTGTTACTCGGTTTAAAATCACAGGTAAGGTTCCTGAAGATCAAGTGTGGTTGGAGCGTGTTAAACGCGGCACTCAGATCCAGGAATATAATTCAAGTATGAGTTTCTCAAGGTGAGTATGGATAATGTTCAAGAGCGTTAACGTGGCATCCTCGACCCCTCTTCCAGGCCTGTACGCGAACTGCAGAGGGTCAATTAAATGTGCTGTACAGTTCATGAGGTGAAATGTGACTCATTTTTCAAAAGTTTTCATCACGAGAGATGTCAACGCAAGAGGAGGAAATCGTTAAGTACAGAAGGGCGGGTATTTTTTAGGAATTGGGACCACTGTGGACATTTTGACATGGTGGGAACCCCTTGCAGTTCGAGAGAGGCTTGAAAGATGGTATGGAAGATGTCACAGAGCTGCCAGGCAGAGTGTCTCATAATGTGGCCAGAGATGCCATCAGGGCCAGCACTCTCCCTTGTGTTTGTACGCTCAAAAACCTTATACACATCCTCCTTGCTGATTTGGACGGGTTCATCTAACCTTGAGGAAGCTTTGATATTATTAACCACAGAACTAAAATCACGGGTGTCAAAGCGACAGCAAAATGTATTCAATTCCTCCGCAAAGTCATCATCGTTATTACCACCTAAAGGCGTCGATCGAGTGGAGGTTCCGCTCTTACTCTGAATTTCAGTCCTCGTTTTGATACCCTGCCAAGTAGCTCTCATACCCTGTCTTAAATTTCGTTTCTATTTTGTTTGTGTGATTGTCCTTAGCTTTATGTATTTTAGACCCCACAACTCTCTGAATCTGTTTTCTCTCTGCAGGATCAGACTCAAAGTAAGCTACGGGGGCTCATGAGGATCTATACCTCTTGCAGTTTGGGTGGTGTTCAAATTTTCTCGTAACTGATAGGGTGAATTATGAAGTTGATGGCGAGTCAAGGAAGAAGACCTGCCGGATCCGACACGGCCAAGATACCAAACTAGAACATGACGTCAAACGTACATTTCTTGTAATTCCGGCGTCACTTACAGCATTACGTCACTTGGCAATATTACGTCGGCTCGCGCTCTCCGAGTACAACATTATTAATGATGAAGTCGCGAACGCACGCACAGCTTGTAAATAGCATGGCATGGGGACTGAGCGAGCAACGTCCTCACGGAGTAGCCACATGACGGGAACTTGCGCATGCGACAGACATGTTGCTGGTTAGCGTGATTGTGCAAGTAGTCGCTTTTGCATTGCACGCTTGTGCGTTTTATAGGCACCACATAGACGATCGCATCGCCAGGCGACTGCGTTGTCACGTGTATTCACACAGTAAGCCAACTATTTCTTCTCATTACTATTAGACCTTTTGACTCTATCAAAGCCAGTGCTCGCAGTCAGGCTGTGTTCATGAAATCTTTGTTCGTTCGATACCCATTTAAGAACCACAGCCGTCCGAGACACGTGGATGCAAAAAGGGGTCAGCAAGAGACATAGATCCTCATGAGCCCCCGCAATTGCGGGGGCTCATGAGGATCTATGTCTCTTGTTGCTGGTTCGTGTTCACAGTAACATCCCCTGGCCCCTCCAGTGTCAAGGGATGTAAATGCGTGTCTGTCGAGCACCGAGTGATGTACCTTTGCCGGGCATGCCGATGTCAGTTCTGCAGCGCGGTGTTTGTGGCGCGTGGCCTCAGTCCTGCGGGTTTTGAATCACTCTCACCGCGTGGCGAAGGCGATTCATGACCTGTATAAAATATCCTCTTGACACTTTAGGGGCCGGCTCACAGTACTGTCAAGTTAACCCTTTTGCTGAAGGTGCCCGTAGCCGCCCGTACAGTGTACACTACTGGTGAATGTGTGTGTGTGTGTGTGTGTGTGTGTGTGTGTGTGTGTGTGTGTGGAGTGTGGGGGGCAGGGGGGGGGGAGGGGGGGCGGTAATACATGAATATCAGCCCCTTCTCTGCCGAGAAAAAAAACTTGATCCAAATGCAAGAGGCATAGATCCTCATGAGCCCCCGCGACTGCGGTAAGTTAGTCAGTGCGCCTGCGGGGGTTCATGAGGATCTATGCCGCTTGCTGTGATGACGTTGAATCCATCTTCTCTGGACGGTCAGTGCCGGTTGGCGTTTGGTCGTTGAATGGACTAAGATTTCAAAAACAAAAACGTACGATGGAGTGGAAGGGGGGGGGGGTGGAGGAGGGAAGGGGGGGGGGGGCGGGGGGGGGCGGGGGGGGGGCGTGTGGCGGGGAAGGGGGTTAGGTCGGGATGTATGTGACCGTCTTTTTATTTATCTGCGTATTGTTGGGAGTCTCATAGGAGGGGGGCAGGGGACGTAACCGTTTGCCTGTCCTGCGCTGAGTAATTCCCCTTGGTATGTGCCCTGTCAAAGTTTCTGTTTGTGAAGGTGTCGTCGATCGGTTGAATTACAGCGCTCAGGTGATGGAAGCGGCGGCAATCCTGTCTGACCTGTGCACCATGGGCATGCTAGTGTGGGGCATGCTGTTTGTCTCCAGAGTTAACACCACACTCAGGAAAGTCTGCTCGGGGCTCAGCTATGGATCAGGCGAGTGATTGGGGGGGGGGGGGGGGGGGGGGGGGGATAGGACACCCCTAAAATATCGAAACAATCCCTTGGCTGTCGGTAGCGCGATGATTCCTGAAGGAATAACACCCTAACATTCTGAAGGAATAACATCCTACCATTCTGAAGGAATAACACCCTAACATTCTGAAGGAATAACATCCTACCATTCTGAAGGAATAACACCCTAACATCCTGCAGGAATAACATCCTACCATTCTGAAGGAATAACACCCTAACATCCTGCAGGAATAACACCCTAAAATCCTGCAGGAATAACACCCTAACATCCCTAACAGCCTACAGGAATAACACCCTAACATCCTGCAGGAATAACACCCTAACATCCTGCAGGAATAACACCCTAACATCCTGAAGGAATAACACCCTCACATCCTGAAGGAATAACACCCTAACATCCTGAGGGAATAACACCCTAACATCCTGAAGGAATAACACCCTAACATCATGCAGGAATAACACCCAAACATCATGCAGGAATAACACCCAAACATCATGCAGGAATAACACCCAAACATCATGCAGGAATAACACCCAAACATCATGCAGGAATAACAACCAAACATCCTGAAGGAACAACACCCAAACGTCCTGAAGGAACAACACCCAAACATCATGCAGGAATAACACCCAAACATCATGCAGGAATAACACCCAAACATCATGCAGGAATAACACCCAAACATCATGCAGGAATAACACCCAAACATCATGCAGGAATAACACCCAAACATCCTGAAGGAACAACACCCAAACATCCTGAAGGAACAACACCCCAACATCCTGAAGGAACAACACCCAAACATCCTGAAGGAACAACACCCTAACATCCTGAAGGAATCATCGCGACAAAAAGCGCTACTGACAGCCAAGTTATTACAGGATTCCCTGGCCGCCTATGGGCTGTATATTACGACCCGCCGCTCACGTAATAGCGGGTGAACAGTTCACAATATGTCCCTGATGAATGTTTTTGATTGGTGTACTTTTCAATGATGCCGCGCAAGAGGACCGGTTACAACCAGTGGAGGGGTTGCCAGGCGCGGGGCGTAATGACAGTAACTCTGACGTCACCTTCACGACGTGTGTCTACTTACATGGCTTGTGAACAGATGGGTGGGGAAATCTTAGTTAATTCAGGTCAAACATTGAAAACACTTTTCATTCATTTTTAGTGACGATCTGCTCAAGATATATATTTCAATGTATGAGCAGGTTTGAATACCCTGATTACAAAAACCTTATATACCGCTGTTGGACTTTCCATTGTCGCTTACACTACGTCAGTTTCAACCATTCAATCAACCAACCACAGAAACCCAACCGCAAACCAGTCCGACGCAAACTCAAACTAATCAATCAATTCAGCAATAGAGCAATCAATCAATCAATCAATCAATCAATCAATCAATCAATCAATCAATCAATCAATCAATCAATCAATCAATCAATCAATCAATCAATCAATCAATCAGTTGTCTGTTTCTTGCCCAGGGTTGTTGAAGGTTGTTGGGTGTGTGGTGCACGGCCTGACTCAGCTGCACGTGCCGTGTTGGTTCTGTGGTTACACAGTGTTCAGCGGACTGCTCAGCAACCTCATCGCCTCCGTGTCACAGTCTTGGTAGCCTCGCGGGCAGGCTGGGAAAAGGGGTGGCGTGGGGTGGAAAGCGGGGGTTGGTGGGCTTATACATAATAAATTGTTGGCCTAAAATAAATTGTGTCCCATTTCTCTGTGTGTATCTCTGGCGCCTACAGGCTGATGACTAGTACTGCCTACAGGCGCCAAGCTATTCTGGCACCACCCTCGAACTATCATGGTCGATGTCTGCCCTCAACTGTACAAGCAGTGCTAAGTGAATGCAGAGCACGACTGCCCGGAAGTTGGGAATTGTGGACCTGATAGCTCAGTGAATAAGTTAGACTTGGTCTTGTCAGATTGTGAAATGTTGATGAAGACAGTATAGTGACGTCACGTGTACGCCGAACGACCCCAGACGGAAGAGAGCCGAGTCACGGCGGTCAGCCAGTGTGTGCCATCTCATTAGTTATTTGGGTTTAACGCCGAGCAGGCAATTAAGGCCATCTCAAGGTGGGGTGTGTACCATCAACATAGACAACGCTTCGAACATCCCCAAGAGGCATAGATCCTCATGAGCCCGGAGTGTATCGATGACATCTGAGTAGAAAACATGATACAACGAGCCCTCTTTTGTTCACTGATGCTCTCCATTGCAATGACGCGGCTGATGGGCTGATGACATGGCTGATGACATGGCTGATGACGCGGCTGATGGGCTGATGACGTGGCTGATGACATGGCTGATGACGCGGCTGATGCACGCAATGCCGGCCATTCATGTTTACCGTTTGGCGCCGAGGAGTCTGAAGAGGATCCGACTGCAAGAGGCATAGATCCTCATGAGCCCCCGCAGTTGCAGGGGCTCATGAGGATCTATGCCTCTTGCTAACACGTCTTTGAAGCCAGGTTTGTGGGACAGCCAGGATATTTAGTGTGGATTAACAAGGATTGCAGAGACATAGTCTGCGTCTGATGGCACTGAAACGGGTTAATACTGTCTAACGCGTGTCAAACAGCTCCCAGCACTAAACGGGTTAAGACTGTCTAACGCATGTCAAACAGCTCCCAGCACTAAACGGGTTAAGACTGTCTAACGCGTGTCAAACAGCTCCCAGCACTAAACGGGTTAAGACTGTCTAACGCATGTCAAACAGCTCCCAGCACTAAACGGGTGAAGACTGTCTAACGCATGTCAAACAGCTCCCAGCACTGAACGGGTTAAGACTGTCTAACGCATGTCAAACAGCTCCCAGCACTGAACGGGATAAGACTGTCTAACGCATGTCAAACAGCTCCCAGCACTGAACGGGTTAAGACTGTCTAACGCATGTCAAACAGCTCCCAGCACTGAACGGGTTAAGACTGTCTAACGCATGTCAAACAGCTCCCAGCACTGAACGGGTTAAGACTGTCTAACGCATGTCAAACAGCTCCCAGCACTGAACGGGTGAAGACTGTCTAACACATGTCAAACAGCTCCCAGCACTAAACGGGTTAAGACTGTCTAACGCGTGTCAAACAGCTCCCAGCACTAAACGGGATAAGACCGTCTAACGCATGTCAAACAGCTCCCAGCACTAAACGGGATAAGACTGTCTAACGCATGTCAAACAGCTCCCAGCACTGAACGGGTTAAGACTGTCTATATCATGTCAAACAGCTCCCAGCACTGAACGGGTTAAGACTGTCTAACGCATGTCAAACAGCTCCCAGCACTGAACGGGTTAAGACTGTCTAACGCATGTCAAACAGCTCCCAGCACTGAACGGGTGAAGACTGTCTAACGCGTGTCAAACAGCTCCCAGCACTGAACGGGTTAAGACTGTCTAACGCATGTCAAACAGCTCCCAGCACTAAACGGGTTAAGACTGTCTAACGCATGTCAAACAGCTCTTAACACTAATAACGTTACAAGCTGGAAATCTTTGAAAACGCGTTCGAAACGTCTAAGTATTGAGTCTCACTGCGCTATAAACGATTTTGAAAAGCGGTTCCAAATTTCAACTTTTAAAACTTTTCGTTCAAGAGTTGGGAGCGTGCCAAACTCCTAAGTCCGGCTTTACTCGGAATGCCTGATGGAAATACAATCCATGTGGTGACACTGACTGTCCACTGGGTCTGTCCACTGTCTGTCCACTGGGTCTGTCCATTGGGTCTGTCCACTGGGTCTGTCCACTGGGTCTGTCTATTGGGTCTGTCCACTGGGTCTGTCCATTGGGTCTGTCCACTGGGTCTGTCCACTGGGTCTGTCCAATGGGTCTGTCCGCTGGGTCTGTCCGCTGGGTCGGTCCTCTGGTTCTGTCCACTGGCTCTGTCCACTGGGTCTATCCACTGGGTCTGTCCACTGGGTCTGTCCACTGGCCTTGTCCACTGGCTCTGTGCACTGGATCTGTCCACTGGGTATGTCCTTTGGGTCTGTCCACTGGCTCTGTCCATTGTGTCTGTCCACTGGGTCTGTACATTGGGTCTGTCCACTGGGTCTGTCCACTGGCTCTGTCCACTGGGTCTGTCCACTAGGTCTGCCCACTGGGTCTGTCCACTGGGTCTGCCCACTGGGTCTGTCCACTGGGTCTGTCCACTGGGTCTGTCCACTGGCCCTGTTTACTGGGTCTGTCCACTGGGTCTGTCTACTGGGTCTGTCCACTAGCTCTGTCCACTGGGTCTGTCCACTGGGTCTGTCCACTGGGTCTGTGCACTGGCTTTGTCCTCTGGATCTGTCCACTGGGTCTGTCCACTAGCCCTGTCCACTGGGTCTGTCCACTGCCCTTGTCCACTGGCTCTGTCCACTGGGTCTTCCACTGGGTCTCTCCATTGGGTCTGTCCACTGGCTCTGTCCATTGTGTCTTTCCACTGGGTCTGTCCATTGGGTCTGTCCACTGGCTCTGTCCACTGGGTCTGTCCACTGGCCCTGTCCACTGGGTCTGTCCACTGGGTCTGTCCACTGGCCTTGTCCACTGGCTCTGTCCGCTGGGTCTGTGCACTGGCCCTGTCCACTGGGTCTGTCCACTGGGTCTGTCCACTGGCCTTGTTCACTGGCTCTGTCCACTTGGTCTGTGCACTAGCCCTGTCCACGTTTACTGTATTCTTTGTGGGATTTGTCAAATTGTGTATTTTATTCTGTATTCATTGCGGACATTTTCTTATTTCGTGTTTTATACTGTGAAACAATTGTCAAAAAGCCCATTACACGGCTGGACACTGGCAGTCACACAATGTGTGTGTGTGCGTGTGTGTTTGTGTGTGTGTGTGTGTGTGTGCGTGCGTGTGTGAGTGTGTGTGTGTGTGCGTGTGCGTGCGTGTGTGTGTGTGTGCGTGTGTGTGTGTGCGTGTGTGTGTGTGCGTGTGTGTGTGTGTTTGTGTGTTTGTGCGTACGTACGTCAAATGTATACGTGTCCGTGTACGTGACTGACCCTAAGCGGATTCGAAACGTCAAAATACCTACTTAGGTAAATGTGACATGTGCACACCCAACCGAAACCAGCAGTTCTGAGAAAGCAATGGAGATTTTTCTGTAAGGAAGCTGCTGTGTCATCTCAACGCGCCAGTTGGGAATACGATCCATGTGGTGACACTGACTGTCCACTGGGTCCACTTTAACGGCGCTCCTTGCTTAGTGGCTGGCGCAGGACTAAGCTTCACTCACGCAACGGATGCAACCTGCCGACCACCAAAACAGTCGACACTCGATGATAACAACAAGTACTAATACACTAACTGATAAACTAACTGATAAACTAATTGATAAACTGTGGGTACAGGACTAACCATTCAATAAACGTTTTCTTCTACAAGAGGTATAGATCCTCATAAGCCCTGAAGACAGCAGTGGTTCATGAAGATCTATATCTCTTGCAAAAAAAGTCAGTTTCATTTAGTCCAGGTGTGCAGATTCCGCACAATGTGGTGATGGCGAACGCCCGTGTATTGACTGTATTTCATACACCTTCATGCACGTACAAAGATTTAACCCGCCACGTGACGTCGGACAAATGAATCACGTTCATGGGACTAGGTCTGTATTTAAGTTGTGTTTGAGGCCGACGACTATAAACAACGGATACCCAGTGTGCACCATAAACATAGACAAAACTCGGAACATCGCCGAGAGAGAGAGAGAGATCCTCATCAGCCCGCCGCTCATGAGGATGCATACTTCTTGGAGATGTTCCGAGTGTTGTCTATACTGATGGTACGAGGTATGATCATAAAGTAATGATAGCTGGGCAGCCATTCGTAAACTACTTAAGTCACATTAATAAAATTAGTATCACAACAAATGTCAGCATATGCCCTTTATTCGTGCACAATATGGAGCTGGTATCTTCAGCCATGCCGCTGTGTGACGTCACAAGATGGAGCTGGTATCTTCAGCCATGCCGCTGTGTGACGTCACACTATGGAGCTGATATCTTCAACCATGCCGCTGTGTGACGTCATAAAACTTACTTACTTACGCCTGTCATCCCTCCCAGGGTATAGGCCGTCGACGAGAGACCTCCAGCGATTCCTGTCCTGTGCTTCTCCTTCGATTTTACTCCAGGTGGTTCCCAGTCTCTTGATGTCTGCTTGGAGGTCTCGACGCCAGGAGTTTCTCGGCCTACCTCTTTTACTCTTTCCCTCGGGGTTCCATGACAATGCCTGCCTAGTAATACTGGAAGCTGGCTTTCTCAGACTGTGACCAATCCATCCTCATCTTCTTCACCCAATTTCATTCTCTGCTGTTATCTGCTCTGTTCTCTCCCAGAGTCTGACGTTGTTGATCTTCTCTGTCCAGTGGATTTTCAAGATTCTTCTAAGGCAACTGTATATGAAGCTCTGTACTCTGTTGACTGTGGTTTTTGTTAACCTCCAAGTTTCTGCTCCATATAGGGGAACTGCTTTTACGTTGGAGTTGAAAAACCGGACTTTGGTGTGATGTGACGTCATTAAAAAAGTGATGTAAATAGTTGTGCTTGAAAATAGTGGACTCTCCAAAATAATACATTTATTTCTATACTTATAAAACAATGAAACTTTAAGACAGTCCTGTCAAAATCAATACAAATGTGAAAGTTGTTTGATATGGTCCTTGTGTGCTTTCCGACACTGACTACAAGTGGATTGCGCAATTTCACTTTGTAAGAGAGGACGTTGAAGACAGGTGCTGGTCTGACTGTCAAACTTCAGCGAGCCAACTTTGCTCTTTCTTTGCGCATTGATAGGAAATTATGCTTATATTTTATTTTGAGAAATGTCTTAAACTTTCGGTCTTTCTCTTGGAACAGCTCAAAGGATAGTGTGCAATGACCTTGACCTCCAAAAACTATCTGCAATGAGGATACCCTAATTCTTGACAGAGGCTCAAATGGAACATAGAGTTGATGGCTTAGATTAACCGCTCAAAGCGTTGAGCAAAAATGGCCTCTAACGACCGTGTGATGTCATCACTGAAGACGATACTTGCTTGTCGTATAACGGTATCCCCAGCTAACGGTCCAATCATAAGTCGTAGGCCTCTGATGACCGTGTGATGTCATCACTGAAAGCGATACTTGCTTGTCCTATAACTGTATCCCCAGCTAACGGTCCAATCATAAGTCGTAGGCCTCTGATGAGAGAAGGTTACGGGCACTTTTTGTCAGATTTTCAGAATTCACAGCAACATTTTCTCTATTTTTTGAAACTTAGAATTGAAGTTATTGTTCCTATTTTACCAGTGGAACGCTCATTCAGTGCACAATATCCTGTAAGAAATTCTTTTCCCAAAAGTCTTGAAGTCTGTTCATGAGCATCGGCCAACTCTGGCTGCCTAGAACATCTTGGTTTTTTTTCTTCTTGAAAATGGCAGTGACTACAAAGCCACGGTCACTGTGTCCTACAAAGATGAGCAAAAGATTTATATACTTCCTCAACCATCAAACAGTCCTCAAGCGTCATAAGAGTCCTCAACCATCATACAGTCCTCAACCATCATACAGTCCTCAACCATCATACAGTCCTCAAACATCACACAGTCCTCAACCATCATTCAGACCTCAACCAACATACAGACCTCAACCATCACACAGTCCTCAACCATCATTCAGTCCTTCACCATCATTCAGTCCTCAATCATCATACAGTCCTCAACCATCATACAGTCCTCAACTATCATACAGTCCTCAACCATCATACAGTCCTCAAACATCACACAGTCCTCAACCATCATTCAGTCCTCAACCATCATACAGACCTCAACCATCACACAGTCCTCAACCATCATTCAGTCTTCAACCATCATACAGTCCTCAACCATCATACAGTCCTCAACCATCATATTTACAGTTCTAAAGCGTCATACAGTCCTCAACCATCATGCAGTCCTCAACCATCATACAATCCTCAACCATCATACAGTCCTCAACTATCATACAGTCCTCAACCATCACACAGTCCTTAAACAGCATAAATCCTCAACCATCATACAGTCCTCAACCATCATACAGTTCTCATCCATCATACAGTCCTCAACCATCACACAGTCCTCAACTATCATACAGTCCTCAACCATCACACAGTCCTCAACCATCATACAGTCCTCAACCATCATACAATCCTCAACCGTCACACAGTCCTCAACCCTCATACAGTCCTCAACCATCATACAGTCCTCAACAATCACACAGTCCTCAACCATCATACAGTCCTCAACCATCATACAGTCTTCAACCATCATAAGTCCTCAACCATCATACAGTCCTCAACCGTCACACAGTCCTCAACTATCATACAGTCCTCAACCATCACACAGTCCTCAACCATCATACAGTCCTCAACCGTCACACAGTCCACAACCCTCATACAGTCCTCAACCGTCATACAGTCCTCAACCATCACACAGTCATCAACCATCATACAGTCCTCAACCATCACACAGTCCTCAACCATCACACAATCCTCAACCATCTTTCAGTCCTCAACCATAGTATAGTCCTCAACCATCACACAGTCCTCAACCATCTTACAGTCCTCAACCATGACACAGTCCTCAATCATGACACAGTCCTCATCCATCACACAGTCCTCAACCATCATACAGCCCTCAACCATCACACAGTCCTCAAACATCATACAGTCCTCAACCATCATACAGTCCTCAACCATCATACAGTCCTCAACCGTCACACAGTCCTCAACATTCATACAGTCTTCAACCATCATACAGTCCTCAACAATGACACAGTCCTCAACCATCATACAGTCCTCAACCATCATACAGTTCTCAACCATCATACAGTCCTCAACCATCACACAGTCATCAACCATCACACAGTCCTCAAACATCATACAGTCCTCAACAATCATACAGTCCTCAACCATCACACAGTCCTCAACCATCACACAGTCCTCAACCGTCACACAGTCCTCAACCTTTATACAGTCCTCAACCACCGTACAATCCTCAACCATCATACAGTCCTCAACCATCACACAATCTTCAACCATCACACAGTCCTCAACCGTCACACAGTCCTCAACTTTCATACAGTCCTCAACCATCATACAGTCCTCAACAATGACACAGTCCTCAACCATCACACAGTCCTCAACCATCTTACAGTCCTCAAACATGACACATTCCTCAAACATGACACAGTCCTCAACCATCATACAGTCCTCAACCATCATACAGTCCTCAACCACCTTACAGTCCTCAACCATGACACAGTCTCAGCCATCACACAGTCCTCAACCATCATACAGTCCTCAACCATCACACAGTTCTCATTCATCATACAGTCCTCAACCATCATACAGTCCTCAACCATCATACAGTCCTTGCCGCGACCAAACCGACTTTTGGTTCTTCCCTGAACTGAAAGAGAGGCGGCAGCACGGAGTTTTCCCGCGTCCAGGACCTTGCAAAAGCTGTACAGTTCACAAGTCTGACCCTGGCCATCATCAGAATACCACATCGCCTTTGGATCTTTCCTGAAGTAGCTGAATTATTGCATAAACGCTGGAGGATAGTGTTATTACAAAATGTTAAAAATGTCAAGTAAATTGGGCCAACGGTTTTGGTGTTATGGCGCAACTATCATTACTGTTTGATCATACGCCGTAGAAGCTGGTTATAAACTCCGTCGTGACTTGCCTCTGGTTCGTTGTTGGAAGTCGTTTGGCGATAACGTGACCTCACTACCCGACTTGGCCCTGTCCGTCATCAGCTGCACAGACGACAAGAAGACGACAATCTCTGTAGGACGGTGAGTTTAGCAGCGGTGGCTACATCTCCAAGCTAAACATGTCCTTATACATGTCTCTAAACATGCTGCTGACCGCTCTGTTACCGAAGATCATCGCACTGGCGCTTCAAATCTATGGACTGAGTGGACACCTAGATGAATATTTTAAGCCTGCAGGTCGCACCCTGTCTGGTAAGTGTTTCATTTTTTAAGTCTCGTCCAGCCGGCATTGCCTGTGCAGCGGTAGGGGGGAGGGGGAGGGGGAGGGTAATGAATGGGGAGGGAGGGAGGCGGGGTGGAGGGTGGTGGTGGTGGTGGGGGTGGGGGGTGGGGGGTGGTGGTGGCGCGGGGTGAAAAAATTGAGGCTAGCGTCTTGTTTGGGGCATTTTACCTGACACAAAAGCCGGGCCCCCACAGAGGACCTTACGCTGTCCAGACTCACACAGTTTCAAGCCAAGCGGAATGGGGATGTGGAGGTGGTGGGTGCCCAATGCGCAAAAAGCCATCGGCGCCATTAGCTAACGGCGGCCGACGTCGACCCGATGGCCTTTTACTCACTGAGCGGGTGATGTCACTGGCCGAAATATCAAACGACCTACAGGGGTGGGGTGAAGGGTGTGTGTGTAGTTTGGACGGGGGTGATGTGTGCGTGTGTTTGTTTGTGTGTGTATGTGTGTGTTTGTGTGTGTGTGTGTGTGTGTGTATGTGTGTGTGTGTGTGTGTGTGTGTGTGAGGGGTGGAGAGCTTGTGTGTAGTAGTTAACATACTTCATGCTTGCGTGTTTCCTGATGTTTTAGTGTCAGAATGTGAGTTGCATTATTAGTGAACGTGACATGCGTGCAGATCGTGAGCGTTGCGGGGTGCAGATGGAAGTGATAGGGGTTGTGACTGACATCCTCTCCATCTACTGCATACTCATGAACTTCCGCGGCGATGAGGCGGACTGGCCCCTCCGTTGTTGCATTGGATGCAGCTTTAGCTCCAGTGAGTTAGAACCAATTGCATTTTGTCGGATCACACTGAACTTGCGATATACGAAATGCAGGGAAACCCAAATGTGTTGTTATATTAAGTTTGTGATTAGCGAAGAAACTGCTCAGGAACGTTGAGATACAAATAGCGACACGACGGCGGTGCTGTAGGTGACACGACCAACAACCAGACCGTGACCCGAGTGGCGGGAAGAAACACGCTTCGAGTGTTTCCAGTAAATGACGCGGAATGGCGGCCATGTTTTAACCCATTACATCCTGAGGTTGATTCTAAAAAATGTGCTTGTTGTCCTATGAAGGTTACATCACAGATTAGAAAATGGATCAACTGTATTAGTTCAAGGGTGGTGCCAGAATAGCTTGGCGCCAGAGGCGCCAAGCTATTCTGGCACCACCCTTGATCTATCAGTCAAATTCGTTTCAAGCAATGGGTGTATCAGGATGAAAAGAGTTAATGGGGATAGTGGGCAGTGGGCAGATGTTCACATCTGCACGGGACATAGACGACCCCGCCCTCCACGAGTTCCCTGCTGCCTTGCAGATTAGCTTTTGGATAACCAAAGGCTAGGGTGCTGACACGGTACCTGATGGGGTGTATGAACTTCCTTGATGAAGTCACCACCCAGCGCGAAGGAGTCCCATGAAGGTCTCATCGGCCACGTGTCCAGGACCAAGGCGAGCCGCAAGTTATGTGGAGTTTCCGTTGTGGTTAACAGCCTGGAGAGGGATGGGCTCCGCCAGGTTCATTTGCCCAAGGCACACCACATGCAATGACAACCTTACCTCAATCCATACCGGGTCGATCGTCGCCCGGAACAAGGACCGCACCTTCTGTCTTGCGCCAGGGCAAAGGTGTTAAGTGTGTTACTGGTGCACCACCAAAACTCCGTGCCAGAAACAACATCAGAATTGGCACCTGGAATGTCAGAACATTAAGAACGCCTGGAAAGGTAGAGGAACTGACGCACGAAATGAACAGATACCATTGGACCATCCTAGGACTTTGCGAAGTACGATGGAAGAATTTTTGGGAAACATCAACCCACGAAAACCACAAACTGTACTACAGTGGCAGAGATGACAAACACGAACAGAGTGTCGGATTTCTTGTCCACAAAAACATCGCAAACACATGTCGTACCAGCTGGTGAAAGACCTGACCAATGTAAAACAATGACGCTCCTCGATCATTCAAGATGGTGAAGGGAACTGTCTTACGGAAGACCAAGACATACTGAAGAGATGGATAGAGTACTGCTCAGATTTGTACAACCACCGACCTACAGGGGACCCAGGCATACTTGTCACCTCACTAGTGGCCAACAATGGCAGCTATCCCATCCTCCGAGAAGAAGTAGAGGCTGCCGTGAAGTCGCTGAAAAAAGGGAAGGCAGCAGGAGCAGACAACATCCCTGCAGAACTAGTCCAAGAATGGGGAGGACATGATAAGCGCCTTACTAACAATCTGCAATAAGATTTGGCAGTCTGGGGATTGGCCCACACCATAGACCCAATCACTTATAATAACTCTCCCCAAAAAAGGCAACTTAAATCAATGCCAGAATTAAAGCACAATCAGTCTTATATGCCATCCAAGCAAAGTCATGTTAAAGATCCTACTGAACAGGCTGAAGCCACAGGCAGAGGAAATCATAGCTGAGGAACAGGCAGGCTTCAGACCAGGGCGCAGCACAACTGAGCAGATCTTCAACCTGAGAGTTCTGAGAACCAACAAGACCTCTATCATATCTTTGTGGATTTTAAGAAGGCGTTTGACAGGGTGTGGCATGCAGCCCTTTGGTCCACTATGAAGCTGTACAACATCAATGCCAACCTGATAAAAGTAATAGAAAACCATTACAACAAGGTCATTAGCGGAGTCTGCTTCAAAGGCAAAATAGGAAATTGGTTTAGGACAACAATCGGAGTCAGACAAGGCTGCTTGCTCTCACCTACACTTTTCAACATCTTCCTGGAAAGAACCATGACGGACGCGCTGAAAGATCATGAAGGAACTTTCAGTATTGGAGGCAGAACAATCAATAACATGTGCATCGCGACGACATTGATGGCCTTGCAGGAACAGAGAAGGAGCTAGCTCAGCTGGTGGTAAATCTGGACAGTACAGCCATTGCGTTTGGGATAGAAATCAGCGCAGAGAAGACCAAACTGATGACCAATAACGCCAGTGGCATTGGCGCTGATGTCAAGGTTGGAGGCCCAAAACTGAAAACAGTTAAGAAATTCAAATACTTAGGAGCCATTGTGACATATGAGGGATCAAAACCAGAAATACTGTCCAGGATCGCGCAGACAACAACAGCGCTGATAAGATTGAGGACCATATGGAAGGACAGAAACATCACACTCTGCTCCAAGATCAGACTGATGCGCTCCTTAGTCATCTCAGTGTTCTTGTATGCCTGCGAGTCATGGACCCTCACAGCAGACATTGAAAGGAGGATACAAGCCACTGAAATGAGATGTTTTCGAAGGCTGCTTGGCATTTCGTACAGAGATCACATCACGAACGAGGAAGTGGGAAGCAGAATCAGGCAAGCCATCGGGCCCTATGAAGTCCTATTAGCCATTGTGATAAAAACGCAAACTGAAGTGGTATGGGCATGTCACGCGATCAGCAGGGCTTGCCAAGACAATCCTGCAAGGATGCGAAGGAGAGGAAGACAGAGAAAAACATGGGAGGACAATATCTCATACAATTTTGTCGGCCTGCCCCGATGTCGTGTTGCCCAGATGGAAACAGTCACTACGTAGTTTCTATGTCAAGGTCTCGATTTGTCGAGATCGCCATCGCTTTTGGCGCCGCCGTGGTGTCGCTCTATTGACGAACACATGTAGAATGTAGCCGTGATGTCGCTCTATTGACAAACACATGTAGAATGTAGCCGTGATGTCGCTCTATTGACAAACACATGTAGAATGTAGCCGTGATGTCGCTCTATTGACAAACACATGTAGAATGTAGCCGTGATGTCGCTCTATTGACAAACACATGTAGAATGTAGCCGTGGTGTCGCTCTATTGACGAACACATGTAGAATGTAGCCGTGATGTCGCTCTATTGACAAACACATGTAGAATGTAGCCGTGATGTCGCTCTATTGACAAACACATGTAGAATGTAGCCGTGATGTCGCTCTATTGACAAACACATGTAGAATGTAGCCGTGGTGTCGCTCTATTGACAAACACATGTAGAATGTAGCCGTCATGTCTACAAAACAATATCAAGCAAACACGCCTGTTTTTGTTGTCTGATGTTGTTTGCTGTACCTAAGCAGTGCTTTCTTTAGCGTACTGTAGATGGTACCAGATGTGCACCGTGGTCATCACAGCCGGCTATCCAGTGTGCGCAGCTGGTACCATCTACAGTACAGTTCTCTCCCAATGCGTGCCTGATTAGTCTGGCGTCTTTGTGGGTCAGTCGATTTGCTCGTCGGTAACATGCATGTACACTCAAACCGATTTCCCCCCACAGGTTTCCTCAAGATCATTGGCTATATGTTGTTCAATGGTGCCTCCGGCCAAAAGCATACGCTGTGTCTGGCTTGCTGCTGTACGATGGTCAGCGGTTGTCTCAATGTGTGGGTAGCGGACAGAAGTGTGGATCTGCTGCATCAGCTGAAGAGAGAGAAGGAGAATCGCTCACAAAAATACGGACACCTCCACTGACTTACTCATCACTCAGTGTACACAAGCAGACGTTGTCTTGTCATTCAGTTTTCCTCGCCGTCCATATGGATGTAAAAAGGACAGCAAGTCAAACTAAATCACAAAACATTGTAGCGTTAACCGGTTCCGGGTTGTTTCTGCTTGCTGCTGAGACTGAGAAGTGTGATAATATACAGTATGGCGACCCAATGTGTAACAATCCACTTGTAGCATTGTCTGAATAACGTTTCAGTGCAGCAATAAAACTCGTGCAGTGCAATCAAAGACAATACATTATAAGACAGATCACTCCTTCATAAGGATTAAAGAACAAAGCGAGGTCGGTGTAGCAGTTGCGCCCCATGGTGTAATCGTGTTGTGGCCGTACGTCTGTCACTATCTGGTAATGGACTCGAGCTCTGACGTCAGGCGTTTCAGTTGAAGGGCAACATGTACGTCTGTCACTAGTAATGGACTCGAGCTCTGACGTCAGGCGTTTTGAAGGGCAACATGTACGTCTGTCACTAGTAATGGACTCGAGCTCTGACGTCAGGCGTTTTGAAGGGTAACATGTACGTCTGTCACTAGTAATGGACTCGAGCTCTGACGTCAGGCTTTATGAAGGGCAACATGTACGTCTGTCACTAGTAATGGACTCGAGCTCTGACGTCAAGCGTTTTGAAGGGTAACGTGTGCTTGTTGTGTGTGCATTGCGGAAAACTGTTTTAAAACCACATGAGCTTTGCTTCTGAGATATTTGTTTTCTATTCCTAATCGAAAGAGTTTTCGGGAAAGTCTTTGTTGTTAGTTGTGGGGGTGGGTTGGGCACCGGAAACAAAGTCGGCACAGCATTCCACAGGAGCCTGTGTCTCTGCGTGGCACACATGAACTGGTTGTTTTCAAAATGGGCACTGCACAATCCAGACCACAAAGGTGACTCTCTCTCTCTGACCTCACACACACGCTTTCACTTTTGCTCGCTCCTGCGCGCGCTTACACACACTCTTGTCTCTCGTGTTCTGTTTCTCTCAAAGTCTCTCTCTTATGAGTTTTTTCGTTGACGTCATTTTTACTTTTTCCGCACTTTTGTTCTTCCATTTCCTTTCTTTTACGTCACCTCCTTGAGTTGCCACATCCCTTCTACGAAAGAAGATAAGTAGCGGCTGATCTCTCTGTTTGTTTGTCTATTTTGACAAAGGGTATTTACCCGAAATATTAATAAATTGTGTTGTCCCCGTCTTTTCTAAGCGTGTTTCTTTATCGTTCGGTACTTCTGGGCACTGCACAGCCTGGAGGAACGTGAACGCAGCTCAGCAGGTGACAGTCCCAACAGATCTTCCCTGCGCGTATTCTGCATCCATTTCTGACATCTGTTGGGAGAATAACAAAGACTGAAATACAAGTACTAAAACACCACCAGCTAAACACTGTAGCCTGCAGGCGTAGTTCGTGAGAACAGTACAGTGGACAGAGTTCTGCATGACCTTTTATACTTTTGTTTTCTAAGTCTTGATAGACATTGAAAGCGAAGTGACTTTGCAATGACTGAATTTCATCAACGACCTTACAACTCAAGGTTTCTTTGCTTAATTTCTCACCAGTACTTTCCTCTTTTTGCTCGGAACATCGGTCTTAAAACAACTCGATTAAGAACTTGAAACTTACACAGGCTTCTCCCTATCAGTCGTATTGCCTTGAACGAAAGGGAAAGGTCCGTGTAGCCTAAAGAATACTTTTCCTCTCCCAAGTTAACTCATTCTACACCAGACACACCACAGCAAGATAAGGATCGACCATGATAGTTCAAAGGTGATGCCAGAATAGCTTGGCGCCTATGGGCGCCAAGCTATTCTGGCATCACCCTTGAACTATCATGGTCGATCTGTGTCCTGCACTGCAATGCAGTCTTCAGAGGACAACGGGAAAATTTAAGGATTTCGGTGTTGGGGTAGAATGAGTTAAGCACGTGTGGCACAAATGACTAGATCTAAATTGAGTTAGTACCCACATTAAGTGGATAAAATGGGTCAGGAAAACTGGTCTATGTACATATGACCCTCTTTTATATTTGAAAACAAACTTATTAGAAACTTATAATTACTCTGGATCTAAATGGTCGTTGGACCACTTTCCCACTGACATTTTTTCTCGGACTTCACGGCGTGGAGAGCCGGCTAGGGTCTGTTTGCAGTTGGATCAGTTTTCCACTCTCCCAGATTTAAACCCAAATATACATATCACAGAGGGACCTATGCCTGAGTGTCACCCTGGCAACTCTAATTGAGAATCGAAAATTTTCGAGAAAGACATAATCTGGGTCATGAAATGATTATACGGTCGAAAATTTATGCATTTATGCAAAGATAAGACCACAGAGTAATCAGCTTACCTTGTTTCTTCCTTGGGAAAAAGGAAAAATGATATGCTGGTGCAACTTTGCTTGTAGTGGGCGTTTGAACAAGAAATCGCGCTGCAAAAGTCAGATCCTTGCCTCGTTCGGTCAGCCATGATTCGACACGTCTACAAGGGAGAAAACTCTCAAAACTCGCACTCTAGGGGCGAGTGATTTGTCTTATAATGTATTGTCTTTGGTACAATGAGTCACCCGGCTTATACCCCATCACAAGTGGGTGTATTGTGTTGTGTTGTGTTGTGTGTGTGTGTGTGTGTGTGTGCCTGCGTGCGTGCGTGCGTGCGTGTGTGTGCGTGCGTCCGCGCGCATGTGCGTGTGTACTGTGCGTGTGTATGTGCGTGTGTGCGTACGTACGTGCGTGCGTGTGTGTGCACTGCCGTTACTGCATGCGTTTTGTGAAAAAAAAATGTTGCACATGACATTGGTCTTCCACACGCCATCGAATATGAATTTACTTTGAGGGCTTGAATTGAAATTGGCGAATCAGGGGGTGGGGTGAGGGGGTGGGGTGGGGTGGGGTGGGGGGGGGGGGGTAGCGGGGCGGGGGGGGGGGGGGGGGCGGGGTGTGTAGCCTTGCATTTAACAGTTGTGGATCTCGGGGCGGGTGGGGTGTGGGGGGTGTCTCGGCCCTCCCCTTCCCATAACAAATGGAGAGCGCTGAGAGTTATGGGTGCGAAAAAGTACTGTCGATTTTAATTTGCTAATGTTGCAGACACTAAAACTGGAATCAGGCTGTATTCCCCCACCCCTATGGACAACTTTATCTCTCCCCTCCACTTCCCCTTCCTCCCCTCCGTAGCCACGCCTCCCCCCTCATAAATCCACCCCCTGTTACCGGTCTGTACTGTGTCACCCGTCTGTACTAATTTAAGTCAGTACCCGTCTTTACTATGTAAGTCAGAACCCGTCTGTACTATGGTTGCGGAGGCTCATGAAGATCTATGCCTCTTGCTGAAAGCCATTTGTATCCATGTTCTAAATTTCAACATTTAAACTCTTGGCTCAAGAGTTGGGAGCGTGTTGCCGTCCTAGGCCCGGCTCTGCTCGGAATAAATATCTGATGGCAATACAATCTATGTGGGGACACCGACTGTCCACTGGGTCTGTCCACTGCGTCTGTCCACTGGCTCTGTCCACTGGCTCTGTCAACTGGGTCTGTCCACTGGCTCTGTCCACTGGGTCTGTCCACTGGGTCTGTCCGCTAGGTCTGTCCACTGGGTCTGTCCACTGGATCTGTTCACTGGGTCTGTCCACTCGGTCTGTCCAAGGCTCTGTCCGCTGGGTCTGTCCACTTGGTCTGTCCACTGGGTCTGTCCACTGGCTCTGTCCACTGGGTCTGTCCACTGGGTCTGTCCACTGGCTCTGTCCGCTGGGTCTGTCCACTGGGTCTGTCCACTGGGTCTGTCCACTGGGTCTGTTCACTGGCTCTGTCCACTGGGTCTGTCCACTTGCTCTGTCCATTGGGTCTGTCCACTGGCTCTGTCCACTGGGTCTGTCCACTGGGTCTGTCCACTGGCTCTGTCCACTGGCCTTGTCCACTGGGTCTGTCCACTGGACTTGTCCACTGGGTCTGTCCACTAGCTCTGTCCACTGGCTCTGTCCACTGGGTCTGTCCACTGGACTTGTCCACTGGGTCTGTCCACTAGCTCTGTCCACTGGCTCTGTCCACTGGGTCTGTCCACTGGGTCTGTCCATTGGGTCTGTCCACTGGCTCTGTTAACTGGGTCTGTCCACTGGCTCTGTCCGCTGGATCTGTCCACTGGCTCTGTCCACTGGCTCTGTCCACTGGGTCTGTCCACTGGCTCTGTCCGCTGGCTCTGTCCACTGGGTCTGTCCACTGGGTCTGTCCACTGGCTCTGTCCACTGGCCTTGTCCACTGGGTCTGTCCACTGGGTCTGTCCACTGGCTCTGTCCACCACTGGGTCTATCCACTAGCCTTGTTCCCTGGGTCTGTCCACTAGCTTTGTCCACTGGGTCTGTCCACTGGGTCTGTCCATTGGGTCTGTCCACTGGCTCTGTCCACTGGGTCTGTCCACTGGCTCTGTCCACTGGGTCTGTCCACTGGGTCTGTCCACTAGCTCTGTCCACTAGCTCTGTCCACTGGGTCTGTCCACTGGCTCTGTCCACTGGGTCTGTCCACTGGCTCTGTCCACTGGGTCTGTCCACTAGCTCTGTCCACTGGCTCTGTCCACTGGGTCTGTCCATTGAGTCTGTCCACTGGCTCTGTCCACTGGCTCTGTCCATTGGCTCTGTCCACTGGGTCTGTCCACTAGCTCTGTCCACTGGCTCTGTCCACTGCGTTTGTCCACTGGGTCTGTCCACTGGCTCTGTCCACTGGTTCTGTCCACTGGCTCTGTCCACTGGCTCTGTCCACTGGGTCTGTCCACTGGCCTTGTCCACTGGCTCTGTCCACTGCGTCTGTCCACTGGGTCTATCCACTGGCTCTGTCCACTGGGACTATCCACTGGGTCTGTCCACTGGTTCTGTCCACTGGGTCTGTCCACTGGCTCTGTCCACGTTTACTGTATTCTTTTTGGGACATCTCAAATTGTGTAGTTTATTCTGTATTCATTGCGGTTGCGGAGATTTTGTTATTTTGTGTTTTATCCTGGTGAAAAAGTGAAATAAAACAAATTATACGGCTGAACACTAGCAGTCAGACAATGTGTGAGTGTGTGTGTGTGTGTGTGTGTGTGTGTGTGTGTGTGTGTGTGTGTGTGTGTGTGTGTGTTCGTGCGCGCATACGTACGTCAAATGTATGCGTGCTCGTGTACTTGACTGACCCTAAGCGGATTCGAACCGCTAAAATACCTTCTTAGGCCAACGGTACATGTGACAGCCTGTGCACACCCAACCGAAACCAGCAGTTCTAAGAAAGCAATAGAAATTTCTCTGTAAGGAAGCTGCTGTGTCATCTCAAGCCGCCAGGTGCATGCGTGAGCTTAGTCCTACGTCAGCCACTAAGCAAGGGGCCCCGCTGTAGCGCCGCAACACTCACCCCGCTTTAGCGGGGCACCTTGTTTAGTGGCTGGCTGAGGGCTAATCTCCTCATGTGACTGATCCAAGTTCCGACCACCAAAACAGTCACGGGGTCGACATTCGATGCTGGCAACAAGTCCTGATAAACGCAAGGACTCTGCGGGTAACCATTCAAAAAACGTTTTCTTCGACGAGAGGTATATATCCTCATAAACCCCTAAAGACAGCAGCTGCTCATGAGGTTCTATACCTCTTGCAAGAAAAAGGCAGTTTCATTTAGTCCAGGTGTGCACGTCCCGCTCAATATGTGTTGGGTGAACGCCCGTGTATTGACACCCAGATTTAATCCGCCCTTGTGTCGTCGGACAATTGAGTCCACGTTCTGGGGACTGGATCAGTATTGAGGTTTTGTTTGCGGCCGACGACTCCAAACAACTGTTACCCAGTGTGCACCATACACATAAACAACACTCGAAACATCTCCAAGAGGCATAAATCCTCATCAGCCCGCCGCCCGCCGAGTCCTGGACCCTCTACCGCAGCCAACTACGACTCCTCGAACGCTTCCACCAGCGCTGCCTGCGTACAATCCTTGGCATTCACTGGAGTGACTATGTCACAAACGTCGAGGTCCTTGAACAGGCAGACACTGTGAGCATCGAGGCTTTGCTGCTGCGGACACAGCTCCGCTGGGCGGGGCACGTCTCCAGGATGGAGGATCATCGCCTACCCAAGATCACCCTGTTCGGCGAGCTCGCCACTGGACACCGAGACAGAGGGGCACCAAAGAAGAGATACAAAGACTGTCTTAAGAAGTCACTTAGTGTCTGCCAAATTGACCGCCGCCAGTGGTCTTCACTTACTGCGGACCGTGACATCTGGCACCATTTACAAGGCAGCTGTCTCCTTTGAGGGCTCTCGCAGAGCTGGCCTTAAAGACAAGCGGCTCAGGAGAAAAAAACAGAGATTTTATTTTTTTATTTTTCAAAGAGTGAAACTTTGAGACAGTCCTGTCCAAATCCCAACAAACGTGAAAGTTGTTTGATATGGTCCTTGTGTGCTGTCCGACACTGACTACAAGTGGATTGCGCAATTTCACTGTGAAAGAGAGGACGTTGAAGACAGGTACTGGTCTGACTGTCGCATTTCAGCTGGGAACGAGCAAACCTTGCTCTTTATTTACGCATTAATAAGAAATTATGTTTATATTTTATTTTGAGAAATATCTTAAACTTCCGGTCTTTCTCTTGGAACACCTCAAAGGATAGTGTGCAATGACCTTGACCTACAAAAACTATCTTCATTAAGGATACCCTATATCTTGACACAGGCTCAGATGCAGAAAGAAGATCGCTTAGATTAACCATAATAATTAACCAAAATATTCTGTAAGAAATTCTTTTCCCAAAAGTGTTGAAGTCTGTTCATGAGCATCGGCCAACTCTGCATGCCCAGAACATCTTTTTTTTCCCCTTGAAAATGGCAGTGACCACAAAGCCACGGTCACTGTGTCCTACACAGATGAGCAAATGATTTATATTCTTCCTCAACCATCAAAGAGTCCTCAACCATCATACAGTCCTCAACCATCATACAGTCCGCAACCATCATACAGTCCTCAACCATCATACAGTCCTCAACCATCATACAGTCCTCAAGCATCATCCAGTCCTCAACCATCATACAGTCCGCAACCATCATACAGTCCTCAACCATCATACAGTCCTCAACCATCATACAGTCCGCAACCATCATACAGTCCTCAACCATCATACAGTCCTCAACCATTTTTTTGGCTTGACTTCGCGAACGAAGATTTTATAGGAGTTTCCCACGACGTCTGCAGGCTCGCTCGTGACTGCGGAGGCCGATCCGTGACAGGCAGGTTCGACCGCAGTGGCTGCAGGGGGAGGTATGGCCAGGGTTCTGAGTTGCGGCATCTCTGTTTTTTCTCCTGAGCCGCTTGTCCTTAAGGCTAGCTCTGTGAGAGTCCTCAAAGGAGACAGCTGCCTTGTAAATGGTGGAGCGCCAGGTGTCACGGTCCGCAGCAAGTGAAGACCACTGGCGGTGGTCAATTTGGCAGGCACTAAGTGACTTCTTGAGACAGTCTTTGTATCTCTTCTTTGGTGCCCCTCTTTCTATGTGTCCAGTGGCGAGCTCGCCGAACAGGGTGATATTGGGTAGGCGATGATCCTCCATCCTGGAGACGTGCCCCGCCCAGCGGAGCTGTGTCCGCAGCAGCAAAGCCTCGATGCTCACAGTGTCTGCCTGTTCAAGGACCTCGACGTTTGTGACATAGTGACTCCAGTGAATGCCAAGGATTGTACGCAGGCAGCGCTGGTGGAAGCGTTCGAGGAGTCGTAGTTGGCTGCGGTAGATGGCCCAGGACTCGTAACCATACAACAGGGTGGTGAGGACGACAGCTCTGTACACGCTGATCTTGGTGCCTGTTTTCAGCTGTTGATTATGCCACACCCGCTTGTATAGACGCCCGAAAGCGCTGTTTGCTTTTGTCAGCCTGCTGTCCAGCTCCTTGTCCAGCTTGGCGTCTGACGTGATGATGCAACCAAGGTAGGTAAACTGGTGCACTGACTTCAGTTCAGACTCGCCGATGGTGATGTGGGGAGGGCGATGCTCTACCGTGGGTGCCGGCTGATGGAGAACCTCTGTCTTTTTTAGACTGACCTCGAGTCCAAAGAGCTGGGCAGCGTCTGCGAAGCAGGATATGATGCGCTGCAGGGCTCTCTCTGTGTGTTGAATGAGGGCAGCGTCTTCAGCAAAGAGCAGCTCACGAATCAGTCGGTCTAGGGTTTTGGTGTGGGCCTGCAGTCGTCTGAGGTTGAACAGGCTGCCATCGAGACGATACCTGATATACACTGCATCGTCATCGTCGAGGTCCACTGTGGCCTGCTTCAACATCATGCTAAAAAAGATGGTGAAGAGGGTCGGTGCCAGCACACAGCCCTGCTTCACACCCTTGAGAATGGCGAATGGTTCTGAGAGGTCATTGTTGAGTCTGACCTGGCCTTGCTGGTCCTCGTGTAGCTGCACGAGGACCTCAACCATCATACAGTCCTCAACCATCATACAGTCCTCAACCATCATACAGTCCTTGCCGCGACCAAAGCGACTTTTGATTTTTCCCTGAACTGAAAGAGAGGCTGGCAGGACAGAGTTTTCCCGCGTCCAGGACCTGGCAAAAGCTGTAAGTTCACACGTCCGACCCTGGCCTTCATCAAAATATCACATTGCCTTTGGATCTTTCCTGAAGTAGCTGAATTAGTGCATAAACGGTGGCGGATAGTGTTATTACAAAATGTGAAAATGTCAAGTAAATTGGGCCAACGGTGTTGGTGTTATGGCGCAACTATCATTACTGTTTGATCATACGACGGTGTTGGTGTTATGGCGCAACTATCATTACTGTTTGATCATACGACGGTGTTGGTGTTATGGCCCAACTATCATTACTGTTTGATCATACGTCGTACAAGCTGGTTATAAATCCGTCGTGACGTGGCTCGCGTTCGTTGTTGGAAGTCGTTTGGCGATAACGTGACCTCACTACCTGACTTGGCCCTGTCCGTCATCCGCTGCACAGACGACAAGAAGACGACAACGACTGCAGGACAGTGAGTTTAGCAGCGGTGGCTACATCTCGCTAAATATGTCTCTAAACATGTTCCTGACCGCTCTGTTGCCAAAGATCATCGCACTGGTGCTACATATCTGTGGATTGACTGGACACCACGATGAATATTTTAAACCTTCGGGTCGCACCGTGTCTGGTAAGTGTTTCATTTTTAAAGTCTCGTCCAACCGGCGTTGTCTGTAGAGCGGGAGGGGGGAGGGAGGTGAATGGGGAGGGTGGGAGGGGGGGGGGGAGTGGTGGCGCGGGGGGAGAGGATTGAGTGTCTTGTCTGGGGTATTTTACCTGACACAAAAGCCGAGCCCCCACAGAGGACCTTACGATGTCCATACACAGTTTCAAACCAGGCGGAATGGGGATGTGGAGGTGGTGGGTGCCCAATGGGGATGTGGAGGTGGTGGGTGTCCAATGCGCAAAAGGCCATCGGGCCGACGTCGGACGCCATTGGCTAACGGCGGCCGACGTCGGCCCGATGGCCTTTGCGCACTGAGTGAGTGTTGTCACTGGCCGAAATATGAAAAGACCTACAGGGGTGGGGTGAAGGGTGTGTGTGTGTGGGGGGGGGGGGGGGGCGGCTTGTGTGGACGTGTAGTAGTTAACATACTTCATGCTTGCGTGTTTCCCGATGTTTTAGTGTCGGAATGTTAGTTGCGTTATTATTGAACGTGACCCCCGCCGGACATGCGTGCAGGTCAGGAGACTTGCTGCGTGGTGATGGAAGTGATAGCGGTTGTGACTGACATCGTCTCCATCCTCTTCATCCTCATCAACCTCTGCAATCAGACTGACTGGCACCACCAATGTTGTAGTGGAAGCAGCTTATGCTCCGGTGAGTTAGAACCAATTGCATTTTGTCGGATCACACTGATCTTGCGATATAAGAAATGCACGGGGACCCAAATATGTTGTTATATTAAGTTTGTGATTAGCGAAGAACTGCTCACAAATAGCGACACGACGGCGGTGCTGTAGGTGACACGACCAACAACCAGACCGTGACCCGAGGGGCGGGAAGAAACACGCTTCGAGTGTTTCCAGTAAATGACGCGGAATGGCGGCCGTTTTAACCCATTGCATCCTGAAGCTGATTGTGTCAAATGTGCTTGTTGTCCTATGAAGGCTACATCACAGATTAAGAAATAGATCAGCTGTTTTAGTTCAAGGGTGGTGCCAGAATAGCTTGGCGCCAAAGGCGCCAAGCTATTCTGGCACCACCTTTGAACTATCAGTCAAATTCACTTCAAGCAATGGGTGTATCAGGATGAAAAGAGTTAATGGGGGTACGCGGTGGACACGAATTGCTGCTATCTGCGTCGCGTACTGAAACCCCTCCCTTCACTGCAGAATCGCCGCTTTATCTCTCCACGAAGCGATACAATTTTGTCGGCCTGCCCCGATGTCGTGTTGCCCAGATGGAAACAGTCACTCCGTCATTTCTATGTCAAGGTCTCGATCTGTCGAGGTCGCCATCGCTTTTGGCGCCGCCGTGGTGTCGCTCTATTGACGAACACATGTAGAATGTAGCCTCGATGTTTAAAAAAAACCCAAATATCAAGCAAACACGCCTGGTTTTTTTGTCTGATGTTGTTTGCTGTACCTAAGCAAAGCTTTCTTTACTGTACTGTAAATGGCACCAGATGTGCACTGCGGTGATCGTAGCGCAGTGTGCGCAGCTGGTACCATGTGCAGTAAGTTCTCTCCCAATGCGCAAAAGGCCATCGGGCTGACGTGCCTTTGTGCATTGGGCTTCAGTAAAGTGCCGGTCGTGCCTGATTAGTCTGGCGTCGTGCCTGATTAGCCTGGCGTCGTGCCTGATTAGCCTGGCGTCTTTGTGGGTCAGTCGATTTGCTCGATCGATAACATGCATGTACACTCACGCTGATTTCCCCCTACAGGCGTACTCAAGATCATTGGCTGTGTGGTGTTCAACGCTGGCCCCGACCAAAAGCATAAGCTGTGCCTGGCTTGCGGCTGTACGATGTTCAGTTGTTGTCTCAGTCTAGGGGTAGGATTGAAATTTGCGAATCTGCTGGATCAACTGAACAAAGAGAGGGAGAATCGCTCAAAAAGATACGGACACCTCCACTGACTTACTCATCAGTGTACACAGGCAGACGATGGCTTGTCATTCAGTTTTCCTCGCCGTCCATATGGATGTGAAACGGACAGCAAGTCAAACTAAATCACAAAACATTGTTGCGTTAACCGGTTCCGGGTTGTTCCTTCCGCCTGTTGAGACTGAGAAGTTTCATAAATACACAGCACCGTGTAACAGTCCACTGGCAGCATTGTCTGTATAACGTTTCAGTGCAGCAATAAAACTCGTGCAGTACAATGAGTCACCCGGATTACTAATACCCCATCACAAGCGGGTGTTTGTATGTGTATGTGTGCATGTGCTTGCGTGCATGCGTGTGTGTGCGTGCGTGTGTGCGTGTGTGTGTGCGTGTGTATGTGCGT
>BTPG01000001.1:130550741-130579490 GCA_036245525.1 Semisulcospira habei | reverse complement strand
GTCCAATTCATAGGACAATAAGCAAACTTGACAAAGTCATCATCAGGCTGCAATGGGACACACCCTTATTTAGGCCAATTCATAGGACAATAAGCAAACTTGACAAAGTCAGCATCAGGCTGCAATGGGACACACCCTTCTTTATGCCAATTCATAGGACAATAAGCAAACTTTACACAGTCAGCATCAGGCTGCAATGGGACACACCCTTCTTCAGGCAATGTGTCCCGAACCACATGACCAATCTGATCCAAATTTTACCGTCCTCACATAAGCCTACCTTGATACCTTCTTGAGGTATACAATCAATCACCAGAATGGCGGTGCTACCTACAGGGCAAGCTCAAGAAGTACCCAGGCTCCGACATTGCAACGCTTGTTTGCATTTTTATCTTCTTCTTGAAAATATGAAGGTCAATTTAGACTACATACTATTGCTTCTATCACAGTAAATTTCAACTCTTGCGCGATTTATCGATCTTAATATTTGTGTCTCAAGGTCGTCATTTCGGAAGTTTGAACATTTCAGTTTGCGCGTTCCAGTAAAGGAGACTCTCTCCTACATAAATGCGTGTAACTATATGATATGAGCATCGGCCTTATGAACATGTGGCCTTATGAACAGTTGGCCTTATGAACACTGGGCCTTATGAACAGTGGGCCTTATGAACAGTGGGGCGCAACAACAGGTAAAGAGAGAAAACTATCTGAAGAGACTCCTTTCAATGAAAGTTGCCTACCTGCAGCTATTAAACAGAACCATAAATGTGTTTCGCGTCTTCTTTTCATATTGAGTCAAGTTATGTAACGTGATAATATTTCAAGACAACGTACAAATGTAAAGGCTTCGGAGTATCTCTTGCCCATCCACCACCCACCCACCCAGCCACTCCACCCAACCAACCTCATCCCCGTGGGAGAAAAAAATCACAAGATTTTTGTTTGTATGTTGACGTTGTCAAGGTCGGATGACACCCATCACCTCTCCACCTCAAAATGCGCAAAAGGCCATCGGCGCGACGACCTTTGCGCTTTGGGCTCCCCTCGCTACTTAGCTAGTTCGCGGCGTAACGTCCACGGCACCGGAGTGATGATGGACGGCCCTAGCTGGCGGGGTATGGGGTACAGGGACAACTATTACCTTTGGGCTCCCCTCGCTACTTAGCTAGTTCGCGGCTTAACGTCGACGGCACCGGAGTGATAATGGACGGCCCTAGCTGGAGTGATAATGGACGGCCCTAGCTGGCGGGGTATAATAATAATAATAATAATTACGGTATTTATAATGCGCTTATCTTATAATAATTATAACTCTAAGCGCGCACTCACAACTCGCACACGCATGCGCACGCTTTAGACAATGACTCACGTAACACAAATATTGAAGATACATTAGGACGGTCAGCTTGGGCTGGGGAGTGTGGTGATATAGTGCTAGAACTGTTGAAAGAGATGAGTTTTGAGGGCAGACTGGAAGGAGGAGAGCGAGTGTTTCTGACGAAGAGAGAGAGTGGGAGAGTGTTCCAGGTGGTTGGACCGTATACTGAGAAAGAGCGGGGGCCGAAAGTGCTGAGTTTGGTGCGGGGGATGAGGAGGCGGAGAGGGTCAGAGGCGGAGCGGAGGGAGCGGGGAGGAGTGTAGGGGTGAAGTAAGTTGGAGAGATACGCAGGAGCGTAGTTGTTCAGGGATTTGTAGCAGAGAGACAGAATCTTGTATTGGATGCGTTGGGGGATGGGGAGCCAGTGAAGGAGCTTGAGCAGGGGAGTGATGTGGTCGGATTTTTTCTTTCTGAGGACGAGGCGGGCAGCATTGTTCTGGACGCGCTGGAGAGTGAGAGTGGTGGAGTGAGGAAGGCCAGAAAGGAGAGAGTTGCAGTAGTCGATGCGAGATAAGATGAGAGAGACAGCGAGTTTGGTGGCAGCTTCGGTAGTGAGGTATTTTCTGATCTGACTGATGCGGCGGAGGTGGAAATAACATGCCTGGGCCGTGGCGGAGACGAAGCTGGTCATGGAAAGAGAGGAATCGAGGATAACTCCAAGGTTCTTGACCGAGTCAGAGAGGGAGATGGGGGTGCTGTCGAGTTGAAGGTGGAGAGAGGGAGAGAGCTGGGAAAGTTTCTGGCGAGTGCCTACCAGCATGGCTTCCGTTTTGTCGTCGTTCAGTTTGAGCTTGTTTGCTGTCATCCAGTTTTTCACGTCCTCATAGCAGTCAGCCGTGCGAGTCAGTAGTGTCTGAGTGTTGTCGAGTTTGTCTTTGTCTAGTAGTTGTGAGTCGTCAGCGTAGAGGTGGTGGTGTATGTGGTGAGACTGGATGATGTTGGACAGTGGGGAGATGTAGAGTGTAAAAAGGACCGGGCCCAGGACGGACCCCTGAGGAACGCCGCAGGAGAGCCTGACTGGGTTGGAGGAGACGCCGTCGATGGTGACGGACTGCTGTCTGTCGGAGAGGTAGGAGAGAAACCAGGAGTGAGCAGAGTCAGTGATGCCAAAGGAGTGGTGGAGGCGGTGGAGGAGGATAGAGTGGTCTATGGTGTCGAAGGCGGCAGAGAGATCGAATAGCGTAAGAAGGGAGATGTTGCCCGAGTCAGTGGAGAGAAGCAGGTCGTTTAGGATATGTAGAAGGGCAGTTTCAGTGCTGTGATGTTTGCGATAGGCAGACTGGAAGGGACTGAGGAGGTTGTTGTCGGCGAGGTGGAGGTTGAGTTGGTTGAGGACGACCTTCTCAAGAAGCTTGGACAGGAAAGAGAGATTGGAGACTGGGCGGTAGTTCTTGAGTTCGTTTGGGTCGAGGTTGTGTTTTTTGAGGAGAGGACGGACGATGGCGGACTTGAAGATATCGGGGACGGAGCCATTTTCTAGAGATGTGTTGATGATGTCCGTGATGAAGGGCAAAAGTTTTGGGAGGCCGTCCTGGTAGAGGGAAGCTGGGAGGGGGTCTAGTTCGCAGGTTTTGAAAGGCATGGACTTTATGGTCTTGAGGACTTCATCCTGAGAGACGGGGCGGAAGGACGAGAGGGGAGTGCCGGAAAAGGGGGTGTCAGGGAGGCAAGGCGAAGAAGGCAGAGTGTCGAGTGTGTTGCGCAGAGTTTGGATTTTGTCGGAGAAATAGGAGGAAAAGGCGGACGGAAGTTCTTCTTTGCTGTGTGTGTTGGGAAGAGGAGAGTCTTTAGAAGTGCCTAGGAGTGTGTTCATGGTAGCGTAGAGAGTTTTGGAAGAAGTGGATTCCAGGATTTTGTTTTGAAGGTGTTTGCGTTTGGAGTCGGAGATCATTCTGCAGACTTTGGATCTGGTGGTTTGGAAGATCTCTCTGTGAACGGTGAGGTCGGATGAGCGCCAGCGGCGTTCCGCTTGTCGACGCTCGCGCTTGGCCTCGGCTATGTCGTCAGTGAGCCAGGGGGAGGGGAGTCGGTTGGGTATGGAGCAGGTGGTGACAGGGGCATGGGTGTCTAGAAGTTTTCGAAGGGAGGAATCGAAATGGGATGCAAGATCGGGAGAGGAGGCGGGGTCCAAGAGAAGGTCGACAGCTTCGTCGAAAAAGTTCTCTCGGTTGACAGATTTTAGTTTGCGAAGAGAGACAAAGAGCTTGGGCTTTTTCGGGGGAGGTAGGTTGAGGGCGACGAGAATAGCGAGGTGGTCGGAGGGAAGCACAGAGGAGGTGTCAAAGTCGAGGAAGAGTTGATCGGAGGTGCGGGTGATGATCCAGTCGAGGGTGTGGCCGAGTCGGTGGGTGGGTTTAGTGATGTGCTGTGTAAGATTGTGGTTAGAAAGTGACGTGCAGAGGCGTTTTGTGTCGGGGTGGTCGGGTTAGTCGAAGTGGAAGTTAAAATCACCAAGAAGGATGTGTTTTCCGGGTCGTGTGCTGTAGTGGTCGTGTGCTGTATGGGGTACAGGGACAACTATTACCTTTGGAGTACGACCTGAACACTGATCAATTCGGCCGCACTGAAAATGTGCCACTTTGATTTACCAGGACCTTATAACGGACACGCTATCTGGACAAGCAGATCGTCAAACCTCCCCTCCCCTCCCCTGCCTTGTTATCGTTTATGGTGCTTTAACTGTCGCTTGCCTCCCCCCGCCCCTCCCACACACACACACACACACACACACACACACACACACACACACACACACACACACACACGCACACACACACACACACACACAGACACGCACACACACACACACACACACACACACACGCACGCACGCACGCACGCACGCACGCACACACACACACACACACACACACACACACACACACACACACAGGGAGACGCAACCATCAGAGTGGGTTACCTAGCATTTCATGTGAAAATGGGTTCCCATATTTCTATTTATTCTAAGGCTCTGGAATTGATGCGAATGTTTAGAACTCACATTATAACTAAGCTCTATAACTTAAAATAAAATAGACATTTTCTAGAAACAGAGCCACTAGATGCCGAAAAAATGGGTTTCTGCCAATAAAGTGGGTGGGTGTCTCTCTCACACAAATGAAACTGGCATTACAGTCAAAATGGGTGTCTTCACAACAGTAGGCGTCTGTAATAAGGTCAAGTTCATGGAATACTTCTTTTTCACATTAATTTTTTTTCCCAACTTAAATGTGTATGTGTGCTTTAACATTCTTTACATAGTATGGTGCAAAATTCAATAAACACTGGCCCGAAACCTTTCGATTATGATTTTTACAGAGGAAATCGTTTAAACATTGCTGCGTTTTGTCCTTTTGAAGCAAAACAGTTTATCATGGCATTGATGTGAGAATCAACATAATGTATTCTGGAAATTAAAGGACCTTTTTTGTGCGTTTTGGGGTACTCTGGAGTTTCAGACAAACAGCAACAGAGCATTTTGTATATTAACCCTTATCATTCGGAATACACCAGTGTGTGCAACTAGTGTAACTGAAATAGTCCAAGGGTTAGTGCCAGAATAGCTTGGTGCCTCTAGGCGCCAAGCTATTGTGGCACCACCCTTGAACTAAAGCCATTGGTCTATGTCCTCATCTGTAAGTACTGTAATGTAGCTTGCATAGAATTATGGCAGTGAACAGATTTGAAGCTATTTAGCCTCAGTATGACTATGATGCGGGTCAAAAAGTGTGGAAAAATATCAAAGATAGAAAAAGACCCAGACGAAGAAACGAACACTTAACTTATTCTACCCCAGCAAAATTTAAGATCCACCACGATAGTTCAAGGGTGATGCCAGAATAGCTTGGCGCCTATGGGCACCAAGCTATTCTAGCATCACCCTTGAACTATCGTGGTGGATCTGTGTCCTGCACTGCAACGCAGTCTTCTGAAGACGACTTCAACATTTGGGCTTAACTTATTCTACCCCAGACACACCACAGCAAAATAAAGATCCACCATGATAGTTCAAGGGTGATGCCAGAATAGCTTGGTGCCTATGGGCGCCAAGCTATTCTGGCATCACCCTTGAACCATCATGGTGGATCCGTGTCCTGCACTGCAACGCAGTCTTCTCAAGACGACTTCAACATTGGGCTCAACTTATTCTACCCCAGACACACCACAGCAAAATAAAGATCCACCATGATAGTTCAAGGGTGATGCCAGAATAGCTTGGCGCCTATGGGCGCCAAGCTATTCTGGCATCACCCTTGAACTATCATGGTGGATCTGTGTCCTGCACTGCAACGCAGTCTTCTGAAGACGACGTCAACATTTGGGGATTCCGATCTTGGGGTAGAACGAGTTAAAATGACAGAACAGAACACCGACATTAATTAACTAACTGACAACATAAGAAATCACTTGAAACTTCAGCCTTTATTTAACGTCTTTCGTCTCCAACAAACAACCAGCCATTCTTTCATTTGCAAAATGGTATGGCAGTACAACCAACCATTCTTCAGAGCATGGAATTACTCGTACTAAAAAAAAGAGGAAAACCCCTTTTCACTAGGGGGGTCCGGGGGCATGCCCCCCCCCCCCCCCCCCCCGGAATAATTTTTGAAAATTTACATTAAAATTTGTGCAATCTGGTGCATTTTAGAGAGAAACTGAGCAGTTTAACCACCTAAAAATCTTGCTTTTTTTTTCTTATTTTTGGGGTGCACTTTTCATTTTTTGTGTCAAAGGTTTAAAAGTTATACTAAAACAAAGTATTCAACAGAATATTTATATCCAAATGCTTATTCAAAATACATCTGAATGTCTTTCCATTTTTTTTAAAATTTGAGTTTAATTATATAATATATATACTTTCTTTAATAATCTCTGCTTAATCAGCTGTAAGTATGGATTCCTTTTATCTCTTATTTAATACTATGTACCATGGTCACTGAGCTGGAGAAAGGTTATATAGATTTTTCAACATAATTTCATCAAACTTTACTGGGAAAAAAATACATTGTAATAAATTTATTCACCATCATGAGTAATATTTCCAATGGCACTGCTTTTAGCTTTCTTGTGTTTCGCTGTAGACACGTGAGCATCAAGTGCTACGCGGCCGCGTAGTTAATATCAACTCTGCGCAGTTCGCGGCAATACGCCTGCCCACAGGCCCGGCTAACTTGCGAATACACTGAGCGCGGAGCTCGTCGTTTACGCTTTTCTCGAGCCAAGTCCATCTCCAAATATTCTTGGCTCCAGAATCGTCTGACGTCTATTCTGTCTCCGCGTTTAAGTATTTTCTCTTCGCCGTATTTTGACCACGACTCCACTGAAGACCGGAAGTGACCTGTGCGAGCTAAAGCTAACGCCTCGCTCAATTTTCAATACGCGATTTGGGGATATCCGCCACATAAAGATCACGAAACACGGTATTGGAATAGTGACTTTACGATTTTGTTTTCGGCGGAAATTCGGCGGAATGGCAGCTTCATTTAAGCGGAAATCCGCCAAAAAGAGGAAAATTCCATGCTCTGATTCTTTCATTTGCAGAGTTTTTAAAATGGCATGCAGTATATTACAAAATGATCCCCCCCCCCCCCCCCCCCCCAATAACACTCTTGTAATCAATTTTTACATTGTCAATGGTTTTCTTATCTTATTATATTGTCTTTTGTCCCCAGCCGGCTGTTTCGTTTTGCAAATCCAAAGGTTATACAGTATACAAAATGTGACCCTTTCTCACGAAACCAGTCTTAACTCGCAGCGAGCCAATCAGCACTACACGCAATAATATGTGGTGGGGGGGTCAATCTGGGGCATTTTCACTTTTTGGGAGAAATGTATTCTACATACACCAAAGTATCGTATGGTTAAAATCTTTATCATGAAAAATGCCATTAAATAGGTAAAAAATGATTTTAAAAGTCTGCCCTTGGCCCCAATTATGCTGCACACAGAAACTTCACAGGCTGTTTTCTCAAAATGGCCGCCGGAGGCTTTAACAACTTTAAACACTTAAGAACAGCTTTTACAATTTTTGCACTACAGCATACAGTCATATATCACAGTAATCAGCAAACACTGTAGTTTTCATAAATGCATATATGTCAAAACATGCAAAATGCGAGTTCTTAAGACTGATTTTGTGAGAGAGAGGGTCACAAATGATCCAGGCGTCCATCAGATTAAAAAAAAAAAAAAAAAAAAAAAAAAAAAAAAAAAAAAGCAGGCTATACATGCTGAAACCACCCCAATAATAACACTGATGTAATAAATCTGTATGAAATCGAAAATGCTGCGAGTGGCGGCTCAATTCATTTCTTTTGTAACTTTTTCAGTCTGTTGCGGACGTAATCCTTAATGTTTGTCCAGCGCCTATGTCTAAGTGCAGGTTCCAGCGCCATTGCATACTGTATCTCGGCCTTTCCAGGAAGTTTGTTCATGACGAGGTGTGTCTTGAAACGAGTTTGAACAGCTTTCTCTTCAGCTTCCCCCCATGGTTTTCTTGTAAATCTAGCTTTCCTTCGAACAGGAGCCGACGCAGTACTGTCATCATCAAAACTATCTAGATTGTCATCAGGCTCTGGACGTCTTTTCTCCGTCATGCTCATCGATTCCTGTGTTGCTGACTTGCTACTTGCTTCATTCACAGGTGCTGTTCCCCCCGAGACCTCTCTGCCAGTTTCTGATGCGTCTTCATTGTCAAAGTCAATCTCTTCATCATCGCCCAGCTCAGCTCTAATGCAACTCTCAAAATCTGTCATCCCATTGTTAACTGACAGAAGAATCTTTGCCACTTTTGCCTTTTGAAGGACGTCTTGAGGTTGGCGGTAGATATGGCGATGTATCCGAATATCATGGCCAAGGAAATCTGCCAGCTGATCCTGGTCTAACTCCGAGATGGCCATTGACTGAGCCAAAGTTGCAACCTGTTTCCGCAACTGAGTAAATGTGAACATGGCTGGGTATGACACCCCTGCTTCTAGGGCATGGGCCTTCAGAACATCATGGCCTCTGTAAGGCCTCTGACCAGAAGGTGTGGCAAAGATGTACTGGGAATCAGCGAGAGCTGGCACCGATTGCCTCATTTGAAGGATTCTGTCCACAGTTGTCATCATCTTCTTCGTCAGCAAAACGGGAACACTCCTATTAAACTTGCCTCTGATTTCCACTCGCTGAAAATGATTCACCATTTTCTTCTCAACCTCTGTGAGACCTTTCAAGATATCTTGATTGGTGATCGATCCAATCTTAGCATTCTGGAAGTCTGACACCTTCATTCTCTGAACTTCTCCCCCTCGTTTTCGGTTGAAAAGTGATACAGCACAAAGAGTTGCTTTAACCACTGTCGGATAATCTTCCGAAACCATCCTTGTCTCAAGAAGCTGTTGGACCTTCCTCACATCTTCACATGATGGGATCAGCTTGGGTTTGTTCATGGTCATTTTCCCGACCGACTGGGCTGCTGTAGCGGACACACAATCATACCAGTCCCCGTCGAAGACGGAGTCAAACCGCTGCGCCTCAGAGAGCTCCTGTCGCCACCTGTCGTCTGAACCCTGTCCAAGCTGTTTGGATGCCTGTGACTGTTTGATCTGTGAACACTTTTTCAAAGCATGGCCTATGCGCATTGCGAGATTGCCTTTTTTGAACTGATGTGTGTCCTCATCAAAATCTGCTAGCTCTTTTACAGCCAGGACAACATGATCAAAGCTAGCTGAATTGATCACAGCATTTAAACTTGCGATTTTCATTTCTGACCTCACTCTGATAATCTTCAACAGTCTCCCTAACTCCCGCATCCTGGAGCTGATTTGTCCAGCCGTGTGTTCTTCAATGTCCCTGCGGTCAAATAATCTCTTTCCATACTCAAGAAGCAAGGGGTCAGTTCTGATGAGACGGCTTATCTCATCATCTCTCTGGGTAGCCAAGACCTTGTGGTAGAAGGAAAATTCAACGTCTAAGGGTATTGGAAGCATGAGCCGACCACGGCTAGCGGCGTCCCCTCGCCGAGTGATCTGAAACCCTCCTGGCTTCTGACAGCAACGTTTTGAGTGTACAGAGATCAGCTTTTTTTGATAGAGCCCTTTGCAATGGCTACAGGCGAGAAGGTCGTCTGCCTTACTAGTTTTGGTGCGATACTTAGGAATCAAACATCCGGATTTGTTTTCAAGAACAGCAACGTTATGCATGTAATCACCCTCATCTTGTAGTCTGATCCATGCTCGACGTCTCTGCTTGGTCCCTTTTTTCATCGACAAAATTTTAGCAACGTCAGCCTCATCTGCATGGACATCTTGTAAGTGCGTGCTCATTTTCAAGACAAGCTTGCCACACAATTTGCATGCATGTTTCTTGTCCCATTTGTACTTTCCTTTCCCTCTCTGCGACACGTGCACACCCGTTTCTTCTGTAAGTGCTCTTTCCCCACTCTTTCCAGCATCATGTTCCTCCTGCCTATCCACATTCTCATTGCCACCCCCTAACGCACACTGCACCTTGCTGGTACTAGCGTCACCAACACCTGGCCACCCCAAACCTGCCACTTTGATGAAATCTAACATAGTCGATACAATACTGTCTATGTCCGAGATCCCAGCAATTGATGCTGACACACCCTCTGAATCCGGTGAGCTCGAGCCAGGAACAAACTCCTCGTCATCACTGCCCTCGTATTGCGATGCGCTGGCACTGCTCTCAGTCTCGGGTCCATCCCAGGCGCCATTTGCCAACTGGAGAAAGAAAGAAAGAAAGATTAAAACCAAAGCTGCCTTAGAAACAGAAACAGCCCAATTTTGGTTTAAAGGGGCCTTGCACAAGAATAAAAAGAGTAATCCCGTGTATGACCGATTTACATATGTGCGACCTCGGTGACGAGGGCTGGCTTCTGCAGCAGTCAAAATCCACGTTTTCTGAAAATGCAAGCAGTTTTCACACATTTGTCAACCCTGCGTGACCCTTTGAGAGAGGTCACTCAAATTGGCATGTTTAAAAAGGTCTTGCCACAAAGTATCCTTGGGCCAAGCTTGAAGAATGTGGCTTGAATAGTCTCCGAGAAAATGCCACCGTTAACTCATTCTACCCCCAGACACACCACAGCAGGATAACAGGGGTGGGATTCTAGTAAGAAAGAAAACGCGGAAAATCAAACGACATTGGTGGGGGGTGGGTGGGTGGGTGGGGTGGGGTGGGGGGGGGGGGGTGGGGGGGTGGTTTCATGTCCTTCATTTTCAGCGGCCGAAAAATCAAACGACAGGGGGAGGGGGGGGGGGATAGGCACGCGTGTCCACCGTTCGCCAAAGTATCCAAAAACCGACACGGGGAGCGAGACCAAACACACCCGAAAATGGACTTTGTTATGACACTCCTGATCTGCAGTATAAAAATGGAATGTGCGTACCAGTTTATGTTCAGATGCACACTAAACGGCACTCTGTCTTGGACAATATCCTTTTTCACCGCCATTTTCCACTGCGACCTAAAGCTACCGGAAGTGTCGGGCGATAGTGAACGAAACTGCATACAAATCCAACCCATTTGAGATTTTTTTGCCATTTAAGAAGATTTTTTTTTTTTTTCTCGTCTTTTTTGTTGTTATTAGACGCGGAAAATAAATATGCTTCAGCGGAATTGTGAAAGAATTTCCACGGAAATCCGCGGAAACGCGGAAGAATCCCACCCTGGGATAAGGATCGACCATGATAGTTCAAAGGTGATGCCAGAACAGCTTGGCGCCTACGGGCGCCAAGCTATTCTGGCACCACCCTTGAACTATCATGGTCGATCTGTGTCCTGCGCTGCAATGCGGTCTTGAGAGGACAGGGGCAAAATTTAAGGATTTTGGTGTTGGGGTAGAATGAGTTAAAGTTTACCATGGACGACGGACGGACGACCAGTGGCCCAGAACATAAACTCACTTTTGCTTCGCACGCACGCCAGCCAATAAAATGAAGATGATCATAGAATCACTTTACTTACCAGTTTGTAATTGGGGGCATTCCGCTGCCGTCCATGCACCCTCCTACCAGACGCACCCTCTGTGGCAGAGGCTGGGGGGCCATGATTCTGCAGCATAGATCCTGATGGGTTTGGACATCCTGCTGCCATCCGGCGCTGGGTGTGTGCCAGAAAGTCCTGAGCCGGTGTGACCAAAATGGTGTTGCTGAGAACATGTCCAATACAACCATGTAAACCAACTGACATTTTGAATCAGATTGATTGTACATTGCTTAACGTCCCGACAGCCACTAGGCTTTCTCAGGACGTGCCTGCACTGCTTGTGAAAAAAAACCCACCTAAACAGAACATTGCCATGTATGTCGCCTGCCGGTCAAATACGTTAACTCATTCTACCCCAACACCAAAATCCTTAAATTTTGCCCCTGTCCTCTCAAGACTGCATTGCAGTGCAGGGCACAGATCGACCATGATAGTTCAAGGGAGATGCCAGAATAGCTTGGCGCCCGTAGGCGCCAAGCTATTCTGGCATCACCCTTGAACTATCATGGTGGATCCTTATCCTGCCGTGGTGTGTCTGGGGTAGAATGAGTTAAATAAACCTAACACATGGGGCCAAGACATAAAGCTAAGACCATTTAGCAACACACATCCAATATCAAGAGCTACAGGCAGTGCAGACAGTAGGGAGAGTTTTAAAAAGGCAAATTTATACAGGTGAATGGACAAAGGGTAGACAGAAACACATGCATGCCCCAGAATTGAGAGAAAAAACCCACCCTGTGGGGCTGACCAGGGTGACCCTGAGAACTAAAAACTGGCAATACAGTAAAAAGCGATACTTCAGTTGCACATTCCTAAACGAGACCTGTTTGTGGACGTTCGTTCTTCGAATCGCGAGACAGTTTTGCGAACGAGGATTGAAATCTGGCGCCATTTTTGTTTTTTTTAAAAAAAAAAGTCAACTGATAGTTACTGTGCATGCATGTGGCAAGTTAACACGTCAGAAAAAAAAAAGAAAGAAGAAACAAAATCGCGTGGCAGATTGACCTTGTAATGGGGTTATTGAACGAATTCCTTTCATTGAAGAAGAAAGCTTTTGTTAAAATCGTGGGGTTCTATTATCATTTACTACAAGACTCAACGGTCAGGCCCGGCCGGTGCGGCCGAAGACACGTTTGAAAGCAGACGCCTTATTTTTCTGGGCCAAACGGGTACGGGGATTGGAGGCATCTCTCAGTTAAATAACTGCACTGAACAAGTACATTTGGGCGTGCTCTTAACTAAGAAATATTGCATAAAATACCTCTGCAAATGCGAGAGAATGACCGGTGCGTCCGTTGGAGACGAAAGACGTTTAAGCAAGGGAAGGAACTCCGTTCATCGGTGTTGGACCAATCAAATTGATCTGAAAACACTCCGGCCGCTTCCGTGTCCACACACAGGCCCAGGGCATCCCTGAAACACAACGATGAAGTAAATCTGTTAAAATGGGCACATCGTATTTTGATATTTTTTTTCTGAATTTTGAATGAAAGATAATACAGAAACAACCCTCAGAAAAAATGGGTTTCTGATCTGGCCACCCAAAATTTTACACAGACCCAGATTGCATAAGGATGGTAAAGAAAGTAACCCAGTTCAGTCATTTGGTGTACGCACACACACACACACACACACACACACACACACACACACACACACACACACACACACACACACACACACACACACACACACACCGGCCGTTGTTTGATTTGTGGAGGCCGGTAAGTAAAACGCCAGGCACGCTGACATGCCCCACCCCTTTCTCCACCCAATGTTCAACATCTTCCTACGCGCCTGTAACTACCCAACTTTTGTAAACTGCCTAGCAAAATTTTGAAATGGGACATTTTTGGAATCAATAAAGTGTTTGCGATGATTCCAAAAATGTCGCATTTCTTTTGCTGGTCAGTATACAAACAGAACAGTGGCCTGCACTCAACCGAAAGTAGCTTTTCCGCCTAGCAGCCCCGCTCTTCTCAGTACCGCAGTACTCTGTTTCCGCCTAGCAGCCCCGCTCTTCTCAGTACCGCAGTACTCTGTTTCCGCCTAGCAGCCCCGCTCTTCTCAGTACCGCTTTACTCTGTTTCCGCCTAGCAGCCCCGCTCTTCTCAGTACCGCTTTACTCTGTTTCCGCCTAGCAGCCCCGCTCTTCTCAGTACCGCAGTACTCTGTTTCCGCCTAGCAGCCCCGATCTTCTCAGTACCGCTTTACTGTTTCCGCCTAGCAGCCCCGTTCTTCTCAGTACCGCAGTACTCTGTTTCCGCCTAGCAGCCCCGCTCTTCTCAGTACCGCAGTACTCTGTTTCCACCTAGCAGCCCCGCTCTTCTCAGTACCGCTTTACTCTGTTTCCGCCTAGCAGCCCCGCTCTTCTCAGTACCGCTTTACTCTGTTTCCGCCTAGCAGCCCCGCTCTTCTCAGTACCGCTTTACTCTGTTTCCGCCTAGCAGCCCCGCTCTTCTCAGTACCGCAGTACTCTGTTTCCGCCTAGCAGCCCCGCTCTTCTCAGTACCGCTTTACTCTGTTTCCGCCTAGCAGCCCCGCTCTTCTCAGTACCGCTTTACTCTGTTTCCGCCTAGCAGCCCCGCTCTTCTCAGTACCGCTTTACTCTGTTTCCGTCTAGCAGCCCCGCTCTTCTCAGTACCGCAGTACTCTGTTTCCGCCTAGCAGCCCCGCGCTTCTCAGTACCGATTTACTCTGTTTCCCCTAGCAGCCCCGTTCTTCTCAGTACCGCTTTACTCTGTTTCCGCCTAGCAGCCCCGTTCTTCTCAGTACCGCTTTACTCTGTTTCCGCCTAGCAGCCCCGCACTTCTCAGTACCGCAGTACTCTGTTTCCGCCTAGCAGCCCCGCTCTTCTCAGTACCGCAGTACTCTGTTTCCGCCTAGCAGCCCCGTTCTTCTCAGTACCGCTTTACTCTTTTTCCGCCTAGCAGCCCCGCCCTTCTCAGTACCGCAGTACTCTGTTTCCGCCTAGCAGCCCCGCCCTTCTCAGTACCGCAGTACTCTGTTTCCGCCTAACAGCCCCGTTGCACTCAACCGAAAGTAGCTTTTCCGCCTAGCAGCCCCGCTCTTCTCAGTACCGCAGTACTCTGTTTCCGCCTAGCAGCCCCGCGCTTTTCAGTACTGCAGTACTCTGTTTCCGCCTAGTAGCCCCGTTCTTCTCAGTACTCTGTTTCCGCCTAGCAGCCCCGTTCTTCTCAGTACTCTGTTTCCGCCTAGCAGCCCCGTTGTTCTCAGTACCGCAGTACTCTGTTTCCGCCTAGCAGCCCCGTTCTTCTCAGTACCGCAGTACTCTGTTTCCGCCTAGCAGCCCCGCTCTTCTCAGTACCGCAGTACTCTGTTTCCGCCTAGCAGCCCCGCTCTTCTCAGTACCGCTTTACTCTGTTTCCGCCTAGCAGCCCCGCTCTTCTCAGTACCGCAGTACTCTGTTTCCGCCTAGCAGCCCCGCTCTTCTCAGTACCGCTTTACTCTGTTTCCGCCTAGCAGCCCCGTTCTTCTCAGTACTCTGTTTCCCCCTAGCAGCTCCGTTCTTCTCAGTACCGCAGTACTCTGTTTCCGCCTAGCAGCCCCGCGCTTCTCAGTACCGCTTTACTCTGTTTCCGCCTAGCAGCCCCGCTCTTCTCACTACCGCTTTACTCTGTTTCCGCCTAGCAGCCCCGCTCTTCTCAGTACCGCTTTACTCCCTTTCCGCCTAGCAGCCCCGCTCTTCTCAGTACCGCTTTACTCTGTTTCCGCCTAGCATCCCCGTTCTTCTCAGTACCGCAGTACTCTGTTTCCGCCTAGCCCCGTTGCACTCAACCGAAAGTAGCTTTTCCGCCTAGCAGCCCCGTTCTTCTCAGTACTCTGTTTCCGCCTAGCAGCCCCGTTGTTCTCAGTACCGCAGTACTCTGTTTCCGCCTAGCAGCCCCGTTCTTCTCAGTACCGCAGTACTCTGTTTCCGCCTAGCAGCCCCGCTCTTCTCAGTACCGCAGTACTCTGTTTCCGCCTAGCAGCCCCGCTCTTCTCAGTACCGCTTTACTCTGTTTCCGCCTAGCAGCCCCGCTCTTCTCAGTACCGCAGTACTCTGTTTCCGCCTAGCAGCCCCGCTCTTCTCAGTACCGCTTTACTCTGTTTCCGCCTAGCAGCCCCGTTCTTCTCAGTACCGCTTTACTCTGTTTCCGCCTAGCAGCCCCGCTCTTCTCAGTACCGCTTTACTCTGTTTCCGCCTAGCAGCCCCGCTCTTCTCAGTACCGCAGTACTCTGTTTCCGCCTAGCAGCCCTGCTCTTCTCAGTACCGCTTTACTCTGTTTCCGCCTAGCAGCCCCGTTCTTCTCAGTACCGCAGTACTCTGTTTCCGCCTAGCAGCCCCGCCCTTCTCAGTACCGCAGTACTCTGTTTCCGCCTAGCAGCCCCGTTGCACTCAACCGAAAGTAGCTTTTCCGCCTAGCAGCCCCGCTCTTCTCAGTACCGCAGTACTCTGTTTCCGCCTAGCAGCCCCGCGCTTCTCAGTACCGCAGTACTCTGTTTCCGCCTAGCAGCCCCGTTCTTCTCAGTACTCTGTTTCCGCCTAGCAGCCCCGTTGTTCTCAGTACCGCAGTACTCTGTTTCCGCCTAGCAGCCCCGTTCTTCTCAGTACTCTGTTTCCGCCTAGCAGCCCCGCGCTTCTCAGTACCGCAGTACTCTGTTTCCGCCTAGCAGCCCCGTTCTTCTCAGTACTCTGTTTCCGCCTAGCAGCCCCGTTGTTCTCAGTACCGCAGTACTCTGTTTCCGCCTAGCAGCCCCGTTCTTCTCAGTACTCTGTTTCCGCCTAGCAGCCCCGTTGTTCTCAGTACCGCAGTACTCTGTTTCCGCCTATCAGCCCCGTTCTTCTCAGTACTCTGTTTCCCCCTAGCAGCTCCGTTCTTCTCAGTACCGCAGTACTCTGTTTCCGCCTAGCAGCCTCGCGCTTCTCAGTACCGCTTTACTCTGTTTCCGCCTAGCAGCCCCGCTCTTCTCACTACCGCTTTACTCTGTTTCCGCCTAGCAGCCCCGCTCTTCTCAGTACCGCTTTACTCTGTTTCCGCCTAGCAGCCCCGCTCTTCTCAGTACCGCTTTACTCTGTTTTCGCCTAGCAGCCCCGTTCTTCTCAGTACCGCAGTACTCTGTTTCCGCCTAGCAGCCCCGCTCTTCTCAGTACCGCAGTACTCTGTTTCCGCCTAGCAGCCCCGTTCTTCTCACTCAGTACTCTGTTTCCCCCTAGCAGCCCCGTTCTTCTCAGTACCGCAGTACTCTGTTTCCGCCTAGCAGCCCCGCGCTTCTCAGTACCGCAGTACTCTGTTTCCGCCTAGCAGCCCCGCGCTTCTCAGTACCGCAGTACTCTGTTTCCGCCTAGCAGCCCCGCGCTTGTCAGTACCGCAGTACTCTGTTTCCGCCTAGCAGTCCCGCTCTTCTTAGTACGGCAGTACTCTGTTTCCGCCTAGCAGCCCCGCTCTTCTCAGTACGGCAGTACTCTGTTGTGCAGCTTGTCTGTTGGTTGTGCTTCAAGCTTTCAGTTCAAAGGTCAACTGATACGTAGTGAATACAGAGTCAACTGACGTCATGACTTAGCCGGCAATGCACGCCAGTATAGCATAAATCAGCACTGAGGCGTTCTGACATATTATAGTATGCAGGCTGGTCTGTGGTTTTGGACCTTACGGCTCTTACGAAATAAATGCCTGTTTGAGCATTCAAAAGCCCTTAAAGTTTATTCGATATGGTCGGGAATTCACTTGTATTGTGTAAGCGAAGGCACACATGTCTCATGTTTAATTGTTAAGCGTCAGTAGTCAGAAATATGACCCGATATCCACCGATACAACCAGAGCATGTGTCAGTGAAGAGTTACCTCCCCTGTACCACTCGAATGACTTTTCACCGCGTTTCTGCGGGTCCGGAGGAGGCATTTCGATGCAATGAAAATGTTTCGTTTCTTGTGTATTTCGTTGCTCCGTGTACGGAAGCCTTTACAGCTCGTACGAGCCGTAAGGTCCAAAATAACAGACCGGGCACACCGCACAGGCGGCTGACAACCTAATGTACTTATAGAGGCCTCAGTGTCCACGAGAGTGGAGAGACCTAACCTTGACACCTTTTTTCAGCCATTGTGATTGACTAACTCCGTGCATTCCATCTTACCAGTGTGACGAGTACACAACACAAGCATCGCGAGCACACAGTACAGGACAGAATCATATAATGAATAGTGACGAATCAGTGGATGACTGCTTACAGTCTGACCTGACACTGAAGTGTGGCTGAGGAGATGAAGGAAGACATGTGTTTGCACAAAATGCGCCATCAGTCGAGATTTTTTTTTTTATTGAACAAAGTGTGTGACTCTTCATGAGGGGGTGCATGGGGACTACGGGGATTGGGGTGGGGTGAGGATGGTGGAGTGGTGAGAGGGGGATTCATCACGGATTCAGGACAATGTAAATGTATTTTGCGATTCAACTAACTAGTATATAGATATTTAAAGTAGCATTCACGTTTCATGATGGGAAAAGACGACGCAAAGACAGGTTCTGCTTCCATGACCTATTTCATTGACCGAATACTTTAACAATCAGGGGTCTGGGAGGTGGGAAAGGGAGGGGCGTTTGGGGGTCGCGGGTGGGGCTTGGGGGTGGGTTGAGGCCGGAGGCTGTTGATGCTGGTGCATAGCATTCTTCAACTTGCCGGAAAAATAAAAGACTGGAGTGGGGGTGGAAGGTCCTGTGTGTGGCGTACGTGTGTGTATGTGTGTGTGTGTGTGTGTGGGGGGGGGGGGGGGGGGGCTGATGACGTTTGTGACCAGAATGTACAGTCTGGCAACGAATTTCACGTGTCACGAAATAACCAAGACGGATGACGATAATCTGATTTAGCCTTTCACGTTTCTCGGCTACCTCTTCTCTCACGGATCACGGCTACCTCTTCTCTCACGGATCACGGCTACCTCTTCTCTCACGGATCACGAGAATGAAGAAAATTGCAAGCACAAGAATCGAAAAAAAACACCAGCCACCAATGACGATTATAGGGCATACCCCCCCCCCCGTCCCCCCCCCCCCCCATTTCCCACCGTCATGTCAGTGGCTTAGGAGTGCGGCGGGAGGTGGGAGGGGGGAGGGGGTGGCGTGTTTCTAACCCCGACCTCTATGAACATGTAGGAGAAAATTGCGTTGTATCTGTCAATTTTACGTTTGTTCGTTTCTTCGTTCGCAAATATAAAAAAGACAAAAACAACAACAAACACAACAAGAACAACTAAACCAAAACGAACCAAGCTAAATCAAAAATGATCAAATCAGAGTGACGCTGTCATAAATGCAATTGGGGTGTCGGTGTTGTTCTCTAGAGGGAATGAGATTGAGGGTTGTTATTATTCTGAGAGGGAATGACAGCGGTATCACGAGCGCGTATTCAGACTAACTTGAGTGACTGAGAGAATTAGAAGGGGTGACAGTCAAGACGAGAATTTTAACTGCTCTGCCGGAAATGATTTACTGTCAGGCGCCTGTGTGTGAAATGTACTATCGAGTCAAATATTGGAGCGGCCTCGAAACCGAAAGCAGCTTTGCCGCGAAGCAGTCACGATTTTCAGTACAAAATAATTATGCTGCCGTTTGTCTGTTGAGTGGGTTTCAATCTCTTAGTTCAGAGCTGACTACACGGCAGCGACACCACAAACTATGCACGACATGACCAAAATCACACACCAGCACACACAGGTTGACAACCGAAAGTACCTCTGAAGGCCTGTCTATTCCACTAGACTGAAGAGACCTCACCTTCAGACTCTGTTCAGTCATTGACTAACTTCAGACTTTCTAGTCCACAGCATATCATGACAACACAGCATGCACACAGCATACATTAAAACATGAATGATCAATAAAGGAACAGTCCTACCTTACCTGTGTAGCGGGCGAGTCCGTAGTGAAAGGCAGCGTCACTGTCTCTGTGTGTAGGCGACAGAAGGATACAACCCTGTCACGTGACTGCTAACTGACGTCACAACATGACTGACCCAGATAATCCAGCTGGCTGTGTGTGGATATGAAATACAAAGCATTGCGACATTTGGCGATGTATCAATCACAGTTAAAATTAATGAGTATTCACCCTATGGTTGTCGGTAGCGGTTTTAGTCGCGATGATTCCTACAGGAGTCAACGCGACACATTCCTCTACCGGCAACCAAAGGGTTAAATTTATCAGTGTTGTTTAGATTCCAAACCATCAACTTATTGATGATGAACACTAACTAGTTAGCGGCCGACTGGAGAGATACCCCGGGTTCGGGACCCCATACTCCTTTCCCGCCACCCGCCATCCCCACCAAAAAGAGAAGAGGATGGAGAGAGAAAGAAAGAAAAAAACGCTTAATTAACCCCCTGTGTATGCATTCATCGCCCAGTTTACAGAACAGCTGGCTGCATTCATCGCCCAGTTTACAGAACAGCTGGCTGCATTCATCGCCCAGTTTACAGAACAGCTGGCTGCATTCATCGCCCAGTTTACAGAACAGCTGGCTGCATTCATCGCCCAGTTTACAGAACAGCTGGCTGCATTCATCGCCCAGTTGACAGAACAGCTGGCTGCATTCATCGCCCAGTTTACAGAACAGCTGGCTGCATTCATCGCCCAGTTTACAGAACAGCTGGCTGCATTCATCGCCCAGTTTACAGAACAGCTGGCTGCATTCATCGCCCAGTTTACAGAACAGCTGGCTGCATTCATCGCCCAGTTTACAGAACAGCTGGCTGCATTCATCGCCCAGTTTACAGAACAGCTGGCTGCATTCATCGCCCAGTTTACAGAACAGCTGGCTGCATTCATCGCCCAGTTCACAGAACAGCTGGCTGCATTCATCGCCCAGTTTACAGAACAGCTGGCTGCATTCATCACCCAGTTTACAGAACAGCTGGCTGCATTCATCGCCCAGTTTACAGAACAGCTGGCTGCATTCATCGCCCAGTTTACAGAACAGCTGGCTGCATTCATCGCCCACTTTACAGAACAGCTGGCTGCAGGCGCGTGGGTGTTAACGGAATCACTTGAAATAAACACAGTTTAAAATTACAATGATACTTCCTCTTTACCTCCACCCTCCAAAATTCACCCACTTTAAACCCCCCCCCCCCCACCCACCCCACCCTTCGCCCTCTCTACACCCACAGCAGTGTGCAGTTCGATCCAAATGTAGCCGCCAACGGCCCGAGGACCTTTCGCTTCCTGAGTTATTGTTGTTGGGCAGCACTGAGCTGTACAGGGCAACCGCTTGCCTGGTGTTTGTTTTCTTGTTGGGCAGCACTGAGCTGTACAGGGCAACCGCTTGCCTGGTGTTTGTTTTCTTGTTGGGCAGCACTGAGCTGTACAGGGCAACCGCTTGCCTGGTGTTTGTTTTCTTGTTGGGCAGCACTGAACTGTACAGGGCAACCGCTTGCCTGGTGTTTGTTTTCTTGTTGGGCAGCACTGAGCTGTACAGGGCAACCGCTTGCCTGGTGTTTGTTTTTTTGTTGGGCAGCACTGAGCTGTACAGGGCAACAGCTTGCCTGGTGTTTGTTTTCTTGTTGGGCAGCACTGAACTGTACAGGGCAACCGCTTGCCTGGTGTTTGTTTTCTTGTTGGGCAGCACTGAGCTGTACAGGGCAACCTCTTGCCTGGTGTTTGTTTTCTTGTTGACGGTGATGATAATATAACGTTTAATTGATGGATGGATATATGGATGGATGGATGGATGGACGGATGGATGGATGGACGGATGGATGGATGGATGGATTGTTGTATTGATGGATGGATTGATGGATGGACGGATGGATGGATGGATGGATGGATTGATGGATGGATGGATGGATGGAGGGATGGATGGATGGATGGATGGATGGATGGATGGATGGATGGATTGATTGATTGATTAATTGATTGCCGATTGACTGGATGAGACTGGATCGCCGTGGATTGCATTTATTGACTGATCGATTGGTTTACTGATTGGTTGATTGAATTGTATGTACTGACTGACTGCAGTTTTCAGGACTCACAGCATATTGCCTCCTGCACAGCGGCGTCATATGAACTCATTCAAGCCGTCCCGCATCAATAGCCGGCATAGCTATCTCCCTGAGGTACAGCTTCCCGAGTTTGACAAGACTGCTGAATGTGCAGACGGTAGAAGCTTCAACGGCAGCCCCTGTTTACAGACATTTCCCACTTTTATGCCTTAACTAAAAAGAATTACAATTAAATTGTTGGGTCACAATGGAATTAATGAAATTATCACAAATTTGTATGCTCAATATGCATACTTTGTTAAGAAAACTGGCCCAAAAAAAATAAACAATTGAATCCATGTTCCTAAGACAGCCAGGTTTTGGGGCTTTGACGTGACGAAGAGTGCAGAAACACAGCGTGCGTCAGCTGGCACTGAAGGGTTAATGTACACATGGCTGGAGTTTGCACAAGAGGCTACAGCCTCAATTATCCAAGGGAACCAACTGGGAAAATCGTATACAGAAAATAGGAGCAGACGTTTACTCCCTTTATTTGCGCGTTGCTTCGTGGGTAAACTTTTATTCACATTCAATTTTTGTAACAAGTCAGTGCGACTAAAATAAATCTGTGGGACTAAAGTTGCAGAAAAATAACTCGTCATTCATGCAGCCCGGAATGAAATATTCTGATTGATAAATGGTTGGCTGGTTGGTGCAACCGCCGACTGTAGCTGGCTGACCGCTGTGGTGGGATGAATGGTTGGATGGTTGATTGCATTGAACGTTTGTTGATTTTAAACATAATTTTGGTTGTTTGCATTGTTTACATCCTGTTGGCTCTTCGCGTGTCGCGTGTGTCTTCCGCTGCTTATTCATATTATTCACTGTTATTAAATTTTGTGTATTATTAAATTAATTAATTATTGTTTGTTGTTGCTTGTTTTGTCGATGTAAAGGGGTGGACAATTATTTTCGTTCAAATGCATATTGATACAAACAAAATTAACTCATTCGAGTTATCCCATTTATTATAATAAGGCGTGGCAGAATGTGCTGAACATTTCTAAAATAACTTTAGAGTTCCAAAAGATGTTATCACTGAGATTTTAGTTTAGTATCACGACATAAATTATTACAAATTAACACAGTTAAGATTTTAAAGGCACGCTAGGTGTCAGCATCACCTGCAGTGAACAAGTTAACACGTTTGAGACATTTGAGACACATGCGGACAAAGGGTATCAGCTGTAAACTCTGGACAGCGTGACAGCCAGGACAGTTCAACTGAACAAGTTTTCCTCTGGACAGCGTGACAGTCAGGACAGTTCAACTAAACAGGTCTTCCTCTGGACAACGTGACAGCCAGGACAGTTCAACTGAACAAGATTTCCTCTGGACAGCGTGACAGCCAGGACAGTTCAACTGAACAAGTTTTCCTCTGGACAGCGTGACAGCCAGGACAGTTCAACTGAACAAGTTTTCCTCTGGACAGCGTGACAGCCAGGACAGTTCAACTGAACAAGTTTTCCTCTGGACAGCGTGACAGCCAGGACAATTCAACTAAACAAGTTTTCCTCTGGACAGCGTGACAGCCAGGACAATTCAACTGAACAAGTTTTCCTCTGGACAGCGTAACAGCCAGGACAGTTCAACTGAACAAATTTTCCTCTGGACAGCGTGACAGCCAGGACAGTTCAACTGAACAAGTTTTCCTCTGGACAGCGTGACAGCCAGGACAATTCAACTGAACAAGTTTTCCTCTGGACAGCGTGACAGCCAGGACAGTTCAACTGAACAAGTTTTCCTCTGAACAGCGTGACAGCCAGGACAGTTCAACTGAACAAGTTTTCCTCTGGACAGCGTGACAGCCAGGACAATTCAACTGAACAAGTTTTCCTCTGGACAGCGCGACAGCCAGGACAATTCAACTGAACAAGTTTTCCTCTGGACAGCGTGACAGCCAGGACAGTTCAACTGAACAAGTTTTCCTCTGGACAGCGTGACAGCCAGGACAATTCAACTGAACAAGTTTTCCTCTGGACAGCGTGACAGCCAGGACAATTCAACTGAACAAGTTTTCCTCTGGACAGCGAGACAGTCAGGACAATTCAACTGAACAAGTTTACCTCTGAACAGAGTGACAGCCAGGACAATTCAACTGAACAAGTTTTCCTCTGAACAGCGTGACAGCCAGGACAATTCAACTGAACAAGTTTTCCTCTGGACAGCGTGACAGACAGGACAATTCAACTGAACAAGTTTTCCTCTGGACAGCGTGACAGCAAGGACAATTCAACTGAACAAGTTTTTCTCTGGACAGCGTGACAGCCAGGACAGTTCAACTGAACAAGTTTTCCTCTGAACAAGCGAAACAGACAAACAAGCAAAGAAATTAACACACATCTCAAAATGAAAGATCAACCCAGTAAACAAAGTACCTCGGGCTACAAGACGTTTTGCTACCGGGGAACACCCCCCACCCACCCCCCCTACACACACAAACACACACATACCCACCCCCCTCCCCACCCCGGGCTCCGTCCCCTCCTCCCCCTCCCCCTTTAACTCATTCTACTCCAGACACACCACAGCAAGATAAGGATCGACCATGATAGTTCATCTGGCATCACCCTTGAACTATCATGGTCGATTTGTGTCCTGCGCTGCAATGCAGTCTTCAGAAGACAACGGCAACATTTTAGGATTTCGGTGTTGGGGTAGAATGAGTTTTTTTTTTTTTTTTTTTTAAGTGTGTTGCTCCGTGTGTTTTTGGCCGTGTGTTTTAAAGTGTGTTGCTCCGTGATTTTGGCCTTGACGACATCAAGCTGACAGGTCCCAAATCACAGACCAGGACACATCATTATTAAAGCTTAACCCCTTGAGTGGCGAAAACAATTGAACTCCACCCACCTGCAAGAGGTATAGACCCTCATGTGTCCCCGCAGTGGCAGCGGCTCATGAGGATCTATGCCTCTTTCGACACTAATTTGAATCTATGTTCCCTTGGCATCTAAGATAACGTGTTGTTGTTGATTAACAAGGAGTACAGGAACACTGTCTGCGTCAGATGGCGGTAGTGTTGTTGTTGATTGACAAGGAGTACAGAAAGACTGTCTGCGTCAGATGGCGGTTGTGTTGCGGTCTAGGTGTGTGCCGAAAACTCATAGCGCACTACTGTTAATAGGTCATACTGAGAATCTCGTTCTCGCGAGAAGATTTTAAAATCACTCGATTATCTGTATCGCCTCAACACCAACGTAAGATTGTATGTTATATAACTTGCATTGGTTGTCGCGCGCAGATCAGCTAGCAAGACACAATCGGTGCGACTTTCGTTTTTGCGACAACGTCCACATTGTTTCCATGGCACCGAGATGAAGGATCTTGGATCCGAACCGTCGTGTTTCATGTTTCTAACTTAAAGGTTTTCAACCTCTATTTTCTGTTTTCCTTTCACGTGAAACCCTTGCATCAACAGTTTTACTACATTTAATTTTGTGTGTGTTCTAATACATGTTTGTATAATTATTTTTTCATTTTATTAACGGCCGATTTTACCTGTGTGTGAGCGCACTCATATGCACACGCGCCTCTGTGTGTGTGTGCGTGTGTGTGTGTGTGTGTGTGTGTGTGTGTGTGTGTGTGTGTGTGTGTGTGTGACTTCGTGAAATAAATAAACAAACAAACAAACAAAAAGCAATTGATTGATTGATTGTACATTGCTTAACGTCCCGACAGCAACAAGGCTTTTTCAGGACGTGCCTGCACTGCTTGTGAAAAAAAAAATAAACAGAACATTGAATGTATGTCGCCAGCCGGTCAAATACGTTAAATAAACCTAACACATGGGGCCTAAATAAAGCTAAGACCATTTAGCAACACACATCCAATATCAAGAGCTACAGGCAGTGCAGACAGTAGGGAGAGTTTTAAAAAGGCAAATACAGGTGAATGGACAAAGGGTAGACAGAAACACATGCCCCAGAATAGAGAGAAAAACCCACCCTGTGGGGCTGACCAGGGTGACCCTGGGAACTAAAAAATACCTAACCCCACCCAAGTCCCCCAGGGCAGACCCGGGTGGGGGAAACAAAAAGCAAGACAAGCAAACAACCAACCAACCTAGCAACCAGCCAAGCAATTAGCTAACTAACAAGCCAGTTGACCAACCAAACAACCACACCCATTTGACTAGTGAAGTCCCTTCGTGTACACACTTAAAGGAAATGCCATATGACTTCCAAGCATGTATTTCCTGTTATTATCGAAATTTCTACACGTTTAACACCTATCACACTGAGGCTAAAAGCTTCCAATGTGTACAAGCCATATGCAAGCTACATTATAGTACTTACAGATAAGGATATAGACCAATGGCTTTAGTTCAAGGGTGGTGCCAGAATAGCTTGGCGCCTGGAGGCGCTAAGCTATTCTGGCACTACCCTTGAACTATTTTAGTCAAACTTATTTCACACACCGGTGTATTCCGAATGATAAGGGCTAACAGCCCCGGATTAACACAAATGCGCATAATTTCCAATGAGCAAATAACAAGTAGACCAAACCACTTGTAAACAGAGGCACACTTGTAAATAGAGGCACACTTGTAAATAGAGGCACACTTGTAAATAGAGGCACACTTGTAAATAGAGGCACATTTATAAATAGAAGCACATTTATAAATAGAGGCACACTTGTAAATAGAGGCACACTTGTTTGGGTTAAAAGCGGTTACACTAACGGCACTTATAACAGAGTGCTCGTGCAGTATACTATGATTGGATTCACGTGCAGACACTAAGTACATGTAAATGAATACAACAAACAGGCCACAATCATTAACTCATTCCAGACCCGCCGCCTCCAGACATACGACTTTCGCCGCGTATCTGGAGGCGTCACGTCTCGAATGAGTCAATAATAGTCTATCAAAATACAAGCATTAATTAAAATATGATTGCATGAAGTGTATTTTGATATCAGAAAGGCACTATGAAAACAGGTCATACAGCCAGTTTTTGTATTTCTGGATTGTCACAAAGACAAAGGTTGGCAAATTGTATACACTGTTCACATCCAGTCACGTCTCGAATGAGTCAATAGTGGTCTATCAAAATACAAGCATTAATTAAAACATCATTGCATCAAGTGTATTTTGATATAAGAAAGGCACTATAAAAACAGGTCATACAAGATACACATCTATGGACGTCATTTTACAATGCAGTACCAATGTAATAATATACTTACCTGTCTGTCTACAATAATCTTGTTAGAAAACAGCCTATAGGCGAGATTAGCGGAGACAGACAGAGGAACAGTATTCCGAGGAAAGCGTGCGAGGTGGCTTGAACAAATAGAATTGTGGGTTGCTCTGTCATTTTCGACCTTATGGCTGTCAGCTTTTAGCAGTAAGATCCAAAATCACAGTCCAGCCACAACTGGGGAAACGTGCAGTTGTTGCTTTTCTGGGTTGTCACAAAGACAAAGGTTGGCAAATTGTATACACTGTTCACATCCAGTGTGGACTTTCTTGGCATGTAACAGGATGAGCAACTAAGGGGAGAAAATGCTAACTTCAGTTGCAAGAAATATTGGTTTTGTTTCCCTTGACATTCTTTGCCAGTTCTAATGTAACAAAACTGAATGAATGAATGAATGAATGAATGAACTAGGAGGAAAACTGATACAATAGAGCGAACTGACAAAATATGACTCAAAATACCTATAACAAATCAGCAAATATGACATGACATGCATTGAACCAATATGATTAATTCAATAAATTCTACGCATAATAGCTCTACTGTAATCAGTCACGTGACTTTTTATTACGCGTGTTAGTGGGGAAAACTCCACCATTTGCAAATAACATAAATAGGTCTGCAACAACTATGCTAGAAAAATGGCACAAAGACACAGCAATATTTATAGAGAGGGAGAAAAAGCACGATTACAGATACAGAATATAGACAATGGTTTAATTATCAATGAACCCTTTGGCTGTCCGTAGCGGATTTTAAACCTCTACCGACACAAATGGCTAATCACAAGATCCAGCATCTGGAAATCACAAATGTCAACCATCACAACGCTTCCCTCCCCCTCACACACACATAGACACATACACACGTTATTGTGTGTAACATGCAGCTTTAAAGGATTGTAACTAAATGTGTGGGCACACCGCTGGTAGAATAAACAGACGCGTGTGCTTCTCAGTATCCCATTTTTCTTTTAAAACATCCTCCATTCAACTCACAACAAATCAGTTTACAAGCAATCCCACTTCCAGATCTGTGCTTAGAGAAACCCTAACCCTCTGGCTGTCGGTAGAGCTTGTAGTCGCAATGATTCCTATCGGACCCTAACCGGGGCCCTTCCTGTCGGACAGTAACCCTTCCTGTCGGACCCTAACCCTTCCTGTCGGACACTAACCCTTCCTGTCGGACCATAACCCTTCCTGTCAGACCCTAACCCTTCCTGTCGGACCCTAACCCTTCCTGTCGGACCCTAGCCCTTCCTGTCGGACCCTAACCCTTCCTGTCGGATCCTAACCCTTCCTGTCGGACCCTAACCCTTCCTGTCGGACCCTAACCCTTCCTGTCGGACCCTAACCCTTCCTGTCAGACCCTAACCCTTCCTGTCGGAATCATCTCGACTAAAAGCGCTACCGACAACCACAGAGTTAAATTTTCACAAAAGCACAAATACATTAGTAGGCAAAAAATATAGTACGGAAAGAGGGGGGGGGGGGAAATAAAGTCCCACTACTTGTAGGTGTCACCACATCTGCTATTGCTGTCAGCAGAATCCCCTGGACGCAGTCCTTCACCTCATGCCATACGTGTGGGCGGCAAAGCTGTCACCTGTAGAACAGAACACCATGACAGGAACATGGACACTGCAGTTTGTGTGTTGGCTTCATGCCGGCTCCTATCCCCCTCACTCTCTGCACAATGACAACACCACCAACAACCAGAGACACAGAACCTCATCAGCCCCCGCATATGCATCATGAGCTTCTTTGCCTCTTGCTGGTCTCATTTATATCCGTGTTACTTGGATGGACGGTGCTGATTGGTGTTGAAGTTGCCATGATTTCAAATAGATGTTTTTGTCCATTAGAAGTAAAGAGATTATCTGGCACTATGTGGAACACATGCACCTGCCATTACATCATAATGTGACGTCAGATGACGTGAAGCAAATGATGACGTATCACAGCTGGCCGCATCCATCCTCTCTCTCTTGGCTTGACTTCGCGAACGAAGATTCTATAGGGCTTGCCCACGTCGTCTGCAGGCATTTTCGTGGCTGCGGAGGCCAATCCGGGACAGGCAGGTTCGACCGCAGTGGCTGCAGGGGAAGGTCTGGTCAGGATTCTGAGTTACGACAACT
>BTPG01000001.1:130436242-130541242 GCA_036245525.1 Semisulcospira habei | reverse complement strand
TTGGAGAGCGCCTGAGTTGATCAGTGTTCAGGCCGTACTCCATAGGCAATAGATTTCCCTGTCCCCCATAACCCGCCCGTCAGGGCCGTCCATGATCACCTCGGTGCTGTGGACGTTAAACCCGAACTAACCAACTAACTAACTTCAGCTTACGCCGTATGCCTACCTGATGAGACCCACCTTGGGTCGAAACCGGTCGTGGGCGGCAAAAACTTAAATCTATCCAGCAGGTCCAAGATCTGTTTGGGAATATTCATGCACTAGCCTCCCCTCTCGGGGGGAGGACTAGATATTCTCCAGCGGGTTGCGGGGCGCCTGGGGGTAGTCCCTATTACTTTATGTAGTAGGTGTTCAGTGGAAGGCTCAAAAGATCTAATAAGAGATGCAGTCACAAAAGGACAGCTGATGTCCTGATGACACAATGCAAGCTTACCAGCCTGGAATTCCATGGCATTAGCACAGCATTTTCAGAATATATTGAAAAATTATATATATTTTAAAATAGCATTCACGTTTCACGATGGAAAGAGACGACGCAGAGGCAAGGTTCTGCTTCCATTACCTATTTCATTGACCAAATATTCTAACAATCAGGGCTCTGGGACGTGGGAAAGGGGAAAGGGGAAAGGGAGGGGCGTTTGGGGTCTGGGGTGGGGCTTGGGGGTGGGTTGAGGCGGGAGGCTGTTGATGCTGGTGCATAGCATTCTTCAACTTGCCGGAAAAATAAAAGACTGGAGTGGGGGTGGAAGGGCCTGTGTGTGTGTGTGTGTGTGTGTGTGTGTGTGTGTGTGTGTGTGTGTGTGTGTGTGTGTGTATGTGTGTGTATGTGTGTGTGTGTGTGTGTGTGTATGTGTGTGTGTATGTGTGTGTGTGTGTGGGGGGGGGGTTGGGGGGGGGGGGGTTGATGACGTTTGTGACCAGAATGTACAGTCTGGCAAAGAATTTCACGTGTCACGAAATAACCAAGACGGATGACGATAACCTGATTTAGCCTTTCACGTTTCACGGCTACCTCTTCTCTCACGGATCACGGCTACCTCTTCTCTCACGGATCACGGCTACCTCTTCTCTCACGGATCACGGCTGCCTCTTCTCTCACGGATCACGGCTACCTCTTCTCTCACGGATCACGGCTGCCTTTTCTCTCACGGATCACGGCTACCTCTTCTCTCACGGATCACGGCTACCTCTTCTCTCACGGATCACGGCTACCTCTTCTCTCACGGATCACGGCTACCTCTTCTCTCACGTTTCACGGCTACCTCTTCTCTCACGGATCACGGCTACCTCTTCTCTCACGGATCACGGCTACCTCTTCTCTCACGGATCACGGCTACCTCTTCTCTCATGGATTACGGCTAACTCTTCTCTCACGGATCACGGCTACCTCTTCTCTCACGTTTCACGGCTACCTCTTCTCTCACGTTTCACGGCTACCTCTTCTCTCACGGATCACGGCTACCTCTTCTCTCACGTTTCACGGCTACTTCTTCTCTCACGGATCACGGCTACCTCTTCTCTCACGGACCACGGCTACCTCTTCTCTCACGGATCACGGCTACCTCTTCTCTCACGGATCACGGCTACCTCTTCTCTCACGGATCACAGCTACCTCTTCTCTCACGGATCACGGCTACCTCTTCTCTCACGGATCACGGCTACCTCTTCTCTCACGGATCACGACTACCTCTTCTCTCACGGATCACGGCTACCTCTTCTCTCACGGATCACGAGAATGAAGAAAATTGCAAGCACAAGAACCGAAAAAAAAAACACCAGCCACCAATGACGATTATAGGGCATACCCCCCCCCCCCCCCACCCCCACCATTTCCCACCGTCATGTCAGTGGCTTAGGAGTGCGGCGGGAGGTGGGGGGGAGGAGGGGGGGGGGGGCGTGTTTCTAGCCCCGACCTCTATGAACATGTAGGAGAAAATTGCGTTGTATCTGTCAATTTTACGTTTGTTCGTTTCTTCGTTCGCAAATATGAAAAAGACAAAAACAACAACAAACACAACAAGAACAACTAAACCAAAACGAACCAAGCTAAATCAAAAATGATCAAATCAGAGTGACACTGTCATAAATGCAATTGGGGTGTCGGTGTTGTTAGAGGGAATGAGATTGAGGGTTGTTATTATTGTTGTTATTCTGAGAGGAAATGACAGCGGTATCATGAGCGCGTGTTCAGACTAACTTGAGTGACTGAGAGAAGGGGTGTCAGTCAAGACGAGAATTTTAACTGCTCTGCCGGAAATGATTTACTGTCAGGCGCCTGTGAGTGAAATGTACTATCGAGTCAAATAGTGGAGCGGCCTCAAAACCGAAAGCAGCTTTGCCGCGAAGCAGTCCAAGGTGTTTGCGCGTGAAAACAGTCAACAAAGAACCGCCAGCCCAGCAACAGGCACGCAACTTCGCATGACGTGACAGTAGCCATACTTGTCACTTGAACTGCAGACGAGAAGGTCGTAGTAAGAGCTACAGCCTCACCACCAAATGTGCACTGGCATAAACCAGAATGCCGTGGTTATAGGAATCCAAAAACCAACTGAAATCGCACCAAACATTATGGTGACGTACAACAGCCTGGCGCTAAACAACCCAAAATGCCTCTATGAAAACACCGCTGCGTAAACGCAATGAAGGTAATATAGACGGCGAGGGAATCGCACCAAAATTGGTGACGCACAATAACCTAGTGCTGGTAAACCTCCCACAGTGCGTTGAATTGCTTCACGGGGAGACGCAATGAACCCGACCAACTCACAATGAACGGACAACAAATACCGTCAAACAACAAATCCACAGATATTCCTTTAAACAGAAGGACGGATGTGAGAACTAGATCACACCTCTGTGGTCAGGTTTGGTCCGCTGACGAGAGCAGTACCTCCTTTTTAAAAAGTGAAACATGTTCGAAATACACAAAGATTGAGTGACTACAACAAAATCGAGACCTGTGTCACAAAACTCTGTGTATACGGCCAGGCCAGAATCAGGCTGAAACATTCATGTGTGCGATGTGAGCACCGTTTTTTCCAACACAGCTTTGCCGCGAAGCAGTCCAGGCTTTCAGTACAACATAATTACGCTGCCGTTTGTCTGTTGAGTGGTTTCAATCTCTAAGTTCAGAGCTGACTACACATCGACACCACAAACAATGCACGACATGACCAAAATCACACACCAGCACACACAGGTTGACAACCGATGAAGTACCTCTGAAGGCCTGTCTATTCCACTAGACTGAAGAGACCTCACCTTCACCACTCTGTTCAGTCATTGACTAACATCAGGCTTTGTAGTCCAGTACAGCATATCATGACAAAACAGCATGCACACAACATACATTAAAACATGAATGATCAATAAAGCCGGAACAGTCCTACCTGACAGCGGTGTAGCAGGCGAGTCCGTAGTGAAAGGCAGCGTCACTGTCTCTATGTGTAGGCGACGATCCAAGCCTGTCACGTGACTGCTAACTGACGTCACAACACGACTGACCCAGATAATCCAGGTGTAAGTGTGTCGATATGAAATACAAAGCATTGCGACATTTGGCGATGTATCAATCACAGTTGAAATGAGTATTAACCCTATGGGTGTCGGTAGCAGTTTTAGTAGCGATAATCCTACAGGAGTCAGTGCGACACATTCCTCTACCGGCAACCAAAGGGTTAAATTTATCAGTGTTGTTTAGATTCCAAACCGTCAACTTATTGATGATGAACACTAATTAGTTATCGGCCGACTGGAGAGATACCCCGGGTTGGGGACCCCATACTCCTTTCCCGCCACCCGCCATCCCCACCAAAAAGAGAAGAGGATGGAGAGAGAAAGAAAAAACGCTTAATTAACCCCCTGTGTATGCATTCATCGCCCAGTTTACAGAACAGCTGGCTGCAGGCGCGTGGTTGTTAACGGAATCACTTGAAATAAAGTTTAAAGTTTCAATGATACTTCCTCTTTACCTCCACCCTCCAAAATTCACCCACTTTAACCCCCACCCCACACACCCCCCCACCCTTCGCCCTCTCTACTCCCACAGCAGTGTGCAGTTCGATCCAAATGTAGCCGCCAGCGGCCCGAGGACCTTTCGCTTCCTGAGTTATTGTTGTTGGGCAGCACTGAGCTGTACAGGGCAACCGCTTGCCTGGTGTTTGTTTTCTTGTTGACGGTGATGATAATATAATGTTTGATTGATGGATGGATGCCATCAATCAAACTGGTGCCAAACGTACTGCTTTGCATTCCTTTGGATACACCAGCGAGGCCGAGAGGGGGATCTTGACGACTGGGCATCCCAGGATCTCCATACATTTCGCCCTGGCTTGCACCCTGGAGAAGTCACTCCAGTGACTGACCCAGCAAGCGCATACTCCATTGTCTTCTGAGACAGGATGCCGATAAAAAAAATTAAAACTTGATGGATGGATGGATGGATGGATGGATGGATGGATGGATGGATTGATTGATTGATTGATTGCCGATTGACTGGATGAGGCTGGATCGCCGTGGATTGCATTTATTGACTGATCGATTGGTTTACTGATTGGTTGATTGAATTGTATGTACTGACTAACTGACTGCTAGTTATGCTGTTTGACGGAATGAGTAAAACGCTGACTGTGCAATGTTCAGGACTCACAGCATATTGCCTCCTGCACAGCGGCGTCATATGAACTCATTCAATGCGTCCCGCACCAATAGCTGCAGAAGTGTCGTATAGTGTTGCGTCCGGCTCCGGCATAGCTATACGACACTTCCGCAGCTTATGATGCGGGGCGCCTTAAATCAGTTAATCTGCACGCGCTGTTTTACACCTTTTACTTGTATGCCGTCCTGTGATTTTGGATCTTATGCTTGAAGCAGTAAGGTGCAAACTCACAGACCAGCACACATATTCTGATGAATTAATTTTGTATTAGTATTAAATAATAATAATAATAATAATAATAATAATAATAATAATAATAATAATAATAATAATAATAATACCGTTATTAGTGAGGCGCTTTTTCTCAATTTTTGGGTGAATCGACTCAAAGCGCCGCGAACTGAAACCCAACACGCACACTCACGTGACAGACACGGATTTACGCCATTTAAGACAAACACAGTACAAGACAGACGAAGGGCCAGTTCAGCTACTGAAGTTACAGAGATTTTTGATCGCTTGTATTTGAAATTTGTAAAGTGGCCTGAAACCCTTACCAAAGTGTGGGGGGGGGGGGGGTGGGTGGGGGGGGGGGGGGGGGGGGGTGGGGGGGGTGGAAGAACCGGAGTACCCGGAGAAAGAACCCCCGACAGTCCGTCCGAATTAACGGTGACACTTACCAGAGGAGAAAAGTCCGACGCCGGAACCCGGTATCGAATCTCGCACCTTTGGCATTGGTGGCAGGCGCCTTAACCACTGCGCCACGGACCGCCCCCAGTGCAACAGAATGACAAACAATGAGTGTCCTCTCTGTGTGACAAACAATGAGTGGCCCCTCTGTGTGACAAACAATGAGTGGCCCCTCTGTGTGACAAACAATGAGTGGCCCCGCTGTGTGACAAACAATGAGTGGCCCCTCTGTGTGACAAACAATGAGTGGCCCCGCTGTGTGACAAACAATGAGTGGCCCCTCTGTGTGACAAACAATCAGTGGCCCCTCTGTGTGACAAACAATCAGTGGCCCCTCTGTGTGACAAACAATGAGTGGCCCCTCTGTGTGACAAACAATGAGTGGCCCCTCTGTGTGACAAACAATGAGTGGCCCCTCTGTGTGACAAACAATGAGTGGCCCCTCTGTGTGACAAACAATGAGTGGCCCCTCTGTGTGCCAAACAATGAGTGGCCCCTCTGTGTGACAAACAATGAGCGGCCCCTCTGTGTGCCAAACAATGAGTGGCCCCTCTGTGTGACAAACAATGAGCGGCCCCTCTGTGTGACAAACAATGAGTGGCCCCTCTGTGTGACAAACAATGAGTGGCCCCTCTGTGTGACAAACAATGAGTGGCCCCTCTGTGTGACAAACAATGAGTGGCCCCTCTGTGTGACAAACAATGAGTGGCCCCTCTGTGTGACAAACAATGAGTGGCCCCTCTGTGTGACAAACAATGAGTGGCCCCTCTGTGTGACAAACAATGAGTGGCCCCTCTGTGTGACAAACAATGAGTGGCCCCTCTGTGTGACAAACAATGAGTGGCCCCTCTGTGTGACAAACAATGAGTGGCCCCTCTGTGTGACAAACAATGAGCGGCCCCTCTGTGTGACAAACAATGAGTGGCCCCTCTGTGTGACAAACAATGAGCGGCCCCTCTGTGTGACAAACAGTGAGTGGCCCCTCTGTGTGACAAACAATGAGTGGCCCCTCTGTGTGACAAACAATGAGTGGCCCCTCTGTGTGACAAACAATGAGTGGCCCCTCTGTGTGACAAACAATGAGTGGCCCCTCTGTGTGACAAACAATGAGTGGCCCCTCTGTGTGACAAACAATGAGTGGCCCCTCTGTGTGACAAACAATGAGTGGCCCCTCTGTGGGATTAACTCATTCGAGACGTGCCGCCTCCGGACACGCGGCTTGTGCTTATTGCCGGCTTATGCCGCGTATCCGGAGGCGGCACGTCTCGAATGAGTTAAAGAAATATTCTGATCTGATGTGATCGGCCGATGCCCCTGCGTATCCTGGGTTCAGCTGCTTGAGTGAACTTAGTCCTGCGCAAGCCACTAAGTAAGGTGCTCCGCTATAGTGTCACCACACTCACCCCGCTATAGCGTCACAACACTCACCCCGCTATAGCACCACAACACTCACCCCGCTATAGCGCCACAACACTCACCCCGCTATAGCGCCACAACACTCACCCCGCTATAGCGCCACAACACTCACCCCGCTATAGCGCCACAACACTCACCCCGCTATAGCGCCACAACACTCACCCCGCTATAGCGCCACAACACCTACCCCGTTATAGCGCCACAACACTCACCCCGCTATAGCGTCACAACACTCACCCCGCTATAGCGCCACAACACTCACCCCGCTATAGCGCCACAACACTCACCCCGCTATAACGTCACAATACTCACCCCGCTATAGCGCCACAACACTCACCCCGCTATAGCGCCACAACACTCACCCCGCTATAGCGCCACAACACCTACCCCGTTATAGCGCCACAACACTCACCCCGCTATAGCGTCACAACACCCCGCTATAGCGCCACAACACTCACCCCGCTATAGCACCACAACACTCACCCCGCTATAACGTCACAATACTCACCCCGCTATAGCGCCACAACACTCACCCCGCTATAGCGCCACAACACTCACCCCGCTATAGCGCCACAACACTGTTACGATTGTGGTTGTGTTATCCTGTGAGAGCGTACATGTGTTATTCGTAGGTAACGATTCGATGTTTATTTGAGCTATCACGGTTATGATTCACGTGCTTTTTTTTAGTTAGATTTTCTTTTGTTCGTGAGTAGAGCCGTTTTCGTTTTGTTAAGTTTAGTCCGGAGCGTGCTAGAAGGGTCGCACCGTCTGGTGGCCTCGTAAGTGTCACGTCGGTTGATTGACATCTGACATCGCTACTTTTTCGCTACTTTTTGTTTTCATGTGCGCGTGTATCGAGCAGCCTTTTTTTTTTTTTTTTTTTTTTGTGAATGTTCTCGTACTTTTTTTGAGCTATCATAGATAGGGATACCATACTTTTATGTGTCTTCATTATATGCTAGAGTTTAGAGCTGAAGTAAGCAGCCGTGTTTTTGTAGCCTGATATATTGTTTCTGGAAAGTTTATGTTAATGAGCTTCGGCTGCGTGTTTCGTTCTGGGCTGTTTGAGTTCATGATTTCCGTAGAAGATTCTAGAATTTCATAGTATTATATAAGGAGGGCGCTGGGAAAGCGTGTTAGTACATTGTCTTGCTTTGTCAGTTGTAGAGATACGCAGTTTATTGCGAGAGATGCTGTGTATGAGAAACTTTGAGTCGTAGTGTGGACATCGCGGAAGAGACATTGTATTCAGTAGTTTGTGCATTTGAAAGTGCATTACTGTGTGGGTATCGCATCGCTGAATTAAATATTGTTGGAACTGTTACTCCAGTATTGTCTACATCCTTAAGCCACGTGTGACGGATTGCAGCTGAACGAGGTTTACTTTAAAGAACTCTACGTGTGTGTGTCTGGTGTGTATATCATACTTCGACTACAACTCCACCACGTAACATTTGGCGACCCCGACGAGATCTCTTCAGTTGGTTCAGTGGAAAGGGTAGCAGGAGAAAACAGTCAGCAGTGAAAAGCAGAGATGGCGACATCGGAGATGGAGATATTCCTGAAAATTGGAAAGGAATGTGGACTCGAAGGAGCTCAACTCCTCGAGTTTGTAAAAGAGAGAGAGAGGAGAGACTGGAGAGAGAGGAGAAAGAAGAAAAGAGACGAGAGAGAGAAGAAAAAGAGAGACTAGAGAGAGAGAGGAGAAAGAAGAAAAGAGACGAGAGAAAGAACAAAAAGAGAGATTCGAAAGAGAAGAAAGAGCTAAAGAGCGTGAAATTAGGAAACTCGAAATTCAAGCAGAAGAGGCGGGGAGGCAGCGACAACACGAAATTCGTCTGAAGCAGTTGGAGATAGAGGCACAGAGCCAGAGAACTAATGAAGCAACAGCATTAACGAGCAGAGAACAAACAGCCCGTGCGCCAAAACTTCCACCTTTCATTGAAAATTCAGATAAGATGGACGCTTATCTGGAGCGATTCGAGCGCTTTGCAAATAGCAACAATTGGAAACAAGAGACTTGGGATATTAAACTGAGCGCACTTCTAACTGGCAAAGCGCTTGAATTTTACACCCGTTTGCCAAGAGAAGAAGCCGAAGATTATACTCAGTTGAAAGCCGCCCTGTTGAGACAGTACGTCTTCACTGAAGAAGGTTACAGGCGACGATTTCGGAACTGCAAGCCTGAAGAAGGAGAAACACCCGGCCTATTCATTGAGAGAATCAGAAGCTACCTGGAGAAATGGATAGAGCTGGCTGGTTTAAACAGAGAGTACCAAGACTTGTGTGACCTCATCATCAAAGAACAAGTTTTCAGCGCATGTTCTAAGAACCTGGCCGCCCACCTCAGAGAGCAAAAGGACCAGTCACTAAAGGCCCTGGCCGACTTCGCTCAAAGATACCTTGACGCTCACAACATGAAGTTCGGGTCCAGTAAGCCGCAGCGTGAGTCTGAACCAGCAGAGGAAATCCACAATGTCAGAGACACCCCGAGATACAAGCCGGTGGAGAACCTGACATGTTTTCTCTGTGGAAAGAAAGGTCACAAAGCGATACGGTGTCCTTCTAAAGATGTTCCCCGAGGCGACAACATCAGAAGATCCAACCAAGATCGTGAGATAGCAGGCAGAAGCAGTACCACGTCTCAACACAGAGCTGCCGCTGTATTAGCTAATGATATGACATCATCCAGTGACTTTGAGTCTAGAGAAAAGCGAGCGACACCAGAACTGATCGAATCTTTCAGAAAGAATGGACGCATCCCAGTAGGAGATGGGACTACATTTTTACCAGTCTCAGACATCGCGCTGCCTGAGAATGAAGTGCCGAACATGCCGGTGGTGTCAGGATTCGTCGGCGACACACCAGTGAGAGTGTTGAGAGACACTGGTTGTAGCTGCATCATCGTGAGAGAGGACCTAGTAGCTGAAGACCAGAAGCTACAGGAGTGGACCACCCTCATTTTGGCTGACGGAACTGTAAGGATTATCCCCCTTGCCAAAGTCAGTGTCGATACCCCATACTTGACAGGAGAGATGAAGGCGTTGTGCGTGAAGACACCAGTCTACGACCTCATCATCGGAAACATTGATGGTACCAGAAACGCAGACGATCCAGATCCAGAGTGGAGACCTGAAATATGTTCTGTTACCAAGAGAAGTCAAGCAAAGAAGAGTCATCAGACCATCCCTCTTAAAGTGGCGGACAACATGGAAGCAGCTGTCGTGAATAGAGACAGGCTGGTGGAGCTACAGAGAGGTCAAGACAAACCAAAATTGGCGGAATCGGTGCGTCTTGCTGATGACGAAAGACTAGACGACGAAAACCTGTTTGACCTTAATGAACTCCGACACAAAGAGGATGTAGAAGATATCCAGTTCGGTCAGAATCTGATCCAGACTCAACGTGAAGAACTGTGCGTCCTGACTCAAGAGTTCGAGCATCGGTTTACACCTGACCCAGGGACAACAGACACCATCCTGCACGAGGTAAACCTGACGTCAAACGAGCCAGTTCGCAGCAAACCTTATCGTCTTCCTTATAACACGAGGGAAGAATTGAAAAAGGATATCAAGGAAATGCTGAGTCTGAATGTCATCAGAGAGTCCAAGTCACCATATGCGTCCCCAGTTGTCATCATGAAGAAACTAGATGGATCCAACCGAGTGTGTGTGGACTATCGCAGACTCAATAAACTAACAATCTTTGATCCAGAGCCTATGCCCACAGCGGGAGAACTGTTCCAAAGACTGTCAGATGCGAATTTCACCATCCGTCCAAGCAAGTGTATTCTTGGAGCTGACAACATAGACTTCATTGGACATAAATTGAGCGAAGGTTTAAAGGGGCTACACGACGCCAACGTGCAGAAGATCAAGGATGCCCCGCGACCTACGACCAAGACGCAAGTCCGCTCAATTATGGGCTTGGCAAACTACTACCGGGAGTTCATACCAAACTTTGCGGCAGTCACAGCACCCCTGACTGATTTGATGAGGAAAGGACAATCTAACATAGTGAAGTGGGAGGAGGCCCAAGAGCGAGCATTCCAGGCGGTTCGAGACATCCTAACCGAGAAGCCTGTTCTACATCTTCCTGACCCGTTGAAAACGTTTTTCCTAAGAACAGACGCCTCCAACGAAGGAGTAGGTGCAGTCTTGATGCAAGAAGATAACGGAAAACTCCACCCAGTGAGCTACGCCAGCAAAAACTAGACCAGAGCTGAGAGAAACTACTCGACCACCGAGAAGGAGTGCCTAGCCATCATCTGGGGAGTAAGGCGATTCGAGCTGTACCTTCTGGGAGTGCCATTTGTTCTCCAAACAGACCATCAGCCCTTGAACTATCTAAACTCTGCAAAGTTTACAAATTCTCGTATTATGAGATGGGCGATGTTCTTGCAGAATTTTGACATTAAACTAGAGTCTATCAAGGGTTCGCAGAATTTTGGAGCAGATTATCTGAGCAGAGCAGTTTAAATGAACATTTTTGTGTCCAGAACTTTTGTATGAAACATTTCGATGCTCAGGACTGTTTACAGGAACTGTGAGACGTTTATTTTAATTTGTTTTTGATGTGAAGTTATATTTGTTTAGGGTTTGTGTAGGTTTACACAGCCACAACCGTATTTTTGAAATTTGAGAAGAAATTTTTGTGAAATTTCATTCTTAAGAGGGGGGTAATGTTACGATTGTGGTTGTGTTATCCTGTGAGAGCATACATGTGTTATTCGTAGGTAACGATTCGATGTTTATTTGAGCTATCACGGTTACGATTCACGTGTTTTTTTGTAGTTAGATTTTCTTTTGTTCGTGAGTAGAGCCGTTTTCGTTTTGTTAAGTTTAGTCCGGAGCGTGCTAGAAGGGTCGCACCGTCTGGTGGCCTCGTAAGTGTCACGTCGGTTGATTGACATCTGACATCGCTACTTTTTCGCTACTTTTTGTTTTCATGTGCGCGTGTATCGAGCAGCCTTTTTTTTGTTTGGTGAATGTTCTCGTACTTTTTTGAGCTATCATAGATAGGGATACCATACTTTTATGTGTCTTCATTATATGCTAGAGTTTAGAGCTGAAGTACAGCCGTGTTTTTGTAGCCTGATATATTGTTTCTGGAAAGTTAATGAGCTTCGGCTGCGTGTTTCGTTCTGGGCTGTTTGAGTTCATGATTTCCGTAGAAGATTCTAGAATTTCATAGTATTATATAAGGAGGGCGCTGGGAAAGCGTGGTAGTACATTGTCTTGCTTTGTCAGTTGTAGAGATACGCAGTTTATTGCGATAGACGCTGTGTATGAAAAACTTTGAGTCGTAGTGTGGACATCGCGGAAGAGACATTGTATTCAGTAGTTTGTGCATTTGAAAGTGCATTACTGTGTGGGTATCGCATCGCTGAATTAAATATTGTAAATATTGTTGGAACTGTTACTCCAGTGTTGTCTACATCCTTAAGCCACGTGTGACGGATTGCAGCTGAACGAGGTTTACTTTAAAGAACTCTACGTGTGTGTGTGTCTGGTGTGTTTATCATACTTCGACTACAACTCCACCACGTAACAAACACTCACCTCGCTATAACGTCACAATACTTACCCCGCTATAGCGCCACAACACCTACTCCGCTATAGCGCCACAACGCTCACCCCGCTATAGCGTCACAACACTCACCCCGCTATAGCGCCACAACACTCACCCCGCTATAGCGTCACAACACTCACCCCGCTATAGCGCCACAACACTCACCCCGCTATAGCGCCACAACACTCACCCCGCTATAGCGCAACTCGCCCCGCTATAGCGCCACAACACTCACCCCGCTATAGCGTCACAACACTCCCCCCGCTATAGCGCCACAACACTCACCCCGCTATAGCGCCACAACACTCACCCAGCTATAGCGCTACAACACTCACCCCGCTATAGCGCCACAACACTCACCCCGCTATAGCGCCACAACACTCACCCCGCTATAGCGCCACAACACTCACCCCGCTATAGCGCCACAACACTCATCCCGCTAGAGCGCCACTCACCCCGCTATAGCGCCAGTACAGCACTCACCCCGCTATAGCGCCACTCACCCCGCTATAGCGCCACTACAACACTCACCCCGCTATAGCGGAGCACCTTGCCGAGTGGCTGGCGCAAGACTAAGCTCACTCAAGCAATTGGCCCCGGTTCCTCAAAGAAAAAGTGATAACCGCTAGGGCGCAGATCCAAGGTATGGTAAGGTAAGTCAGGTAACCAGCGGAACAGGTCCAAATACATGAGTGAAAAAAGGCTGGGAAGATCGAGCTCTGCTTGGTGGCGGCGTACCTTTCCCCGGGAAAGGAAGCCCGAATTTCTTTGCCTGGGAGAATAACGCTGGAGCGAGTTTTTCTGCCGTGACCAAAGCTGGTCTTTCAATGCAGAGGCGGATCCGGGGGGCTGGGGAGAGGGGTGTCTGGAATCCCCCCCCCTCTCCCCCGACCCTAAATTATTCACAATGCTATAACAAAATCCCTTTTCAAACTGTATTTTTCACTGTCCAAAGCCGCTCTTCTACGACTAATTTTACAACGTATTTATGAAACGGTCCAGTAGGCGCCAAGTTATTCTGGCACCACCATTGAACTATCATGATCGATCTGTCTTCTGAATTGTAACGCATACTTCAGAGGAGAACTCCAGAACTTGGGGATTTCGGCCTTAGGGCAAAATGAGTTCACAGATAGTTACTACATCTACCCAGAATTCGCCAGCGGCAAATTTATTTTGGGTTAGTGCAAATTTCACTTGAAAAAAATGTTTCCATTGGACAACACTCACATGTGACACGCCAGCACTTTAAACCATGAACACAGTGTATGTAAGTTGATTTTATATCATGTCAAAATACAGCTTTTCACCAGATAAACTGACTTACGTTTTGTCCCTTCCACTCCAAATGGTCGCAACGCAAACACAATCATTCGTTCTACGACATTTCTCAGGGTAATCACACAATTCTCTTTACTCTTTACTCTGCTTGTTATTGTTGTTGTTGTCGTTTGTTTGTTTGTTTGTTTGTTTGTTTGTAACTACCCAATGCTCAAAAGGTCATCGTGCCTTTGCGCACTGGGTAATCTACCCCCCCCCCTCTCTCTGTCTGTCTGTCTGTCTGTCTCTCTCTCTCTCTCTCTCTCTCTCTACTCTCTCTCTCTCTCTCTCTCTCTCTCTCTCTCTCTCTCTCTCTCTCTCTCTCTCCCCAGTTTGTCATTCTCGGGAAGTTCATTCTGGAATTCTATTCCTGCAGAAATCAGAAACGCAAAGACGCTCACCTCATTTAGGGTCAGCTTCTTCAAACACCTAGAATCTCTGACGTAATCTAATCATTACAGTACAGGGATAACTTGCGCGTGTGTTCAGGTGTGTGAATGTTTGTGTGTGTGAGAATGTTTGTGTGTGTGTGTGTGTGTGTGTGTGTGTGTGTGTGTGTGTGTGTGTGTGTGTGTGTGTGTGTGTGTGCGTGCGTGCGAGAGTGAGAGAGACAGAGTTTGTTTGTAACTACCCAATGCTCAAAAGGTCATCGTGCCTTTACGCACTGGGTAATCTACCACCCCACCCACCCCCCCTCTCTCTCTCTCTCTCTGTCTCTCTCTGTGTCTCTGTCTCTCCGTCTCTGTCTCTCTGTCTCTCTCTCTCTCTCTCTCTCTCTCTCTCTCTCTCTCTCTCTCTCTCTCTCTCTCTCTCTCTCTCCCCCTCCCCCTCCCTCATTCCTCCCTCTCTCTCTCTCTCTCTCTCTCTCTCTCTCTCTCTCTCTCTCTCTCTCTCTCTCTCTCTCTCTCTCTCTCTCTCTCTCTCGCTCGCTTCATGCCGAGCTGGCGACAAAGGCCATGTCACGGCGGGAAGGGTACAGCTCGCCAGCCAGACTAAGAGAAATGTTTTATTAATAATATTTCGGGCTAAAAGGTCAAACATTAAAATAATTCATAAGGTCTACAAATACTGAAATCTTGCTGAAAATAGTGGACTTGGAATACTGAAGGTTTTGCTCGGGGGGGGGGGGGGGGGGGGGGGGCATGGGGGGGGGGGGCATCCCCCCAAAAAAAAAACTTTAAAAAGTACGGTGTTCAGTGCTTACGCCTCGTATCAATTTGATCGGCACAAGACAGCAAAACGTGTTTAACAGAATACTGTTCGTCGCAGGCATAACACCATGAACGCTCATCCTGTTTTAGTAAATAAGAGTGTGTAACATACGTGTGCCCGATGTGGAGCCGAGTAAGGACAGTCTCCTCACGGCGGCTGCCGCAGCGATAAGGTAGACTGTCGGACACCATAGGAAGAGCTTCATGCAGCTTGTTCGCTTCCTCTTTGTCCCACTCGGACTGCCACTCGAGGGCTATGTACGCACTAATCACAGGTTTAAATCACTATGAACAGTCTGTGTGTCAGGGACAGAGTCGTTGCGGGCATCGTTGGCAGCAGAATCTGCGATCCCGTTGCCCTCGATGCCCTCATGCCCTGGGACCCCAAGACCGAGGGGCCTGTGAGAAGGTGCTGTTTGCATCCTGCTGAACGAGACTGGTTGTTCCAGTGACTCACTGTAAGTTCCTCAGATAAACATGGAATGGAATAGGAATGGAAATGATTGTCTTATTCTATACCTGCGTATTTCTCTGTGGGCTGGCGATTGGGTGCCTGATAGGCGGGGGCAGGGGATCTAACTGTTGTCTGTCCAGCGCTGTGATTCCCCTTGGTTTGAGTACTTCAGATAAACATGTGTAGATGTACATGTATCTTGCGTTTGATGGCCGATGGCAACTGCTCCGTGCGTGTTACTGCGTTGCTCGTTAATCCCGCTCATTTTCTTCAGTGCGTGCGGTCGCAGATTACGTTTCTAAAAATGTTAACCCTTTTGGCTCTCGGTAGGATTTTGTGTCGCCATGATTCTTGCAGGAATCATCGTGACACAAAGCGCTACCGAGAGCCAAACGTTTGATTTCACACCAAAGAGAGCCGGCCACAGCCTTCCAAGCAACACGTATACCACACTCTGCCCCAAGACCGAAATCACCAAATGTTGAAGAACTGAATTACAATTCTAGAGACAGATCGAGCATGATAGTTCAAGGGTGGTGCCAGAATAGCTTGGCGCCTATAGGCGCCAAACTATTCTGGCACCACCCTTGAACTATCCTGCTTGATCCATGTCTTGCTGTGGTGTGTTCGGGCGGAATGAGTTAATGTTTACTTCATATTACTAGAAGCAGGATCTCGGATGGGAAACATGGTGAGTATTTGCCCCTCTATAAAAGCTGTTCTACTGCACTTGTACGTTTCTTGTTGTGGCGTGTCGGGGCTGAAGGAGATGCACGGTGGTGTCAGCAGAAGTACCCAACGGAGAAAGAAACACGCTTAGAAAAGACGGGTACAACAATTTATTCATATGTCGGGTAAATACCCTTTGTCAAAATAGACAAACAAACACTTAGAGATCAGCCGCTACTTAGCTTTATTCGCAGAAGGAATGTGGCAGCAGGAGGCTTAAATTCTCATGAGTCCCGTTTTGTATGCAGTGCAGGCTTTAAAACCACGATCCACACAGCTGCCACAGTGACAGCGATTTCAGTACAGTCGACGTCTGTTGGCCTGATCGTGAGATTAGCACGCAGCAAGCGCACTGAGCACGGCACCGAACAGTGTAGAGCAGCAGGCCCAGCAAAGGCGGTGTGTTTGATAGAGCCCAAACACCGCACAGCCAAGGACCTTCAAAACACCTGTAGACGATAGAAATTTGTGTAAATTAACCCCATTAGTGCCGATAAAATGCGCCCACCACCACCCATCTACAAGAGGCATAGATCCGCATGAACCCCGCATCTGATCAATTCAAGCCGCGCTCTGTAACTGTGCCACGTTGAATTACCAGATCTTTTCAACGGATATCTTATACACAGTAAGTCCGTCTTTTGTCAGGGCTTGTCGCTTCAAAGGATCTCTCTCTCTCTCTCTCTCTCTCTCTCTCTCTCTCTCTCTCTCTCTCTCTCTCTCTCTCTCTCTCTCTCTCTCTCTCTCTCTCTCTCTCTCTCTCTCTCCCTCTTTGAAGGCCTTCGGGAGGTCAAAGGAATCATTGTACCCCGAAGGCCGAAGGCCTGAGGGGTACAATGATTCCTTTGACCTCCCTCAGGCCTACAAAGGTCTGTGTAGCAAACCCCTCCGACCAATAACGTATTTGTTTTCCTTCCTCCGTTTATTGTTTAGAAAAAAAATCCTGTTTATGAAGACGGCCGCTTCTGTGGCGGATAGGTGACACCATTGAATATACATGTTCTGCCGGGGATTCCCAGTCTTTACGAGACAGAGTGTGACGTAGCATGATTCCGTGTGAAGCGCAAGTTTCGCAAATAAAAAGCTAATCTTGGCTTGTGTACAGAATGATTCAAGCTGCAATGTCTACAAAAGGTCGTCAAAGTATGACAGTGACAGTGCTTCTTGACTGCTGTGTGATTCAGAAAAATTAAGAACTTTTTGATGAAGCGATCGGCATTTGACCACTGATGTGACAGCTTGTGCAAGTTAGCATGGTGCCTTGTGCTTTTCAGTAGATGCAAGATGACTGATGGGGATGCTTCGAGTGTGCAGCAGATTGTCGTTGTTATATTCTAAAGTGTCATATGTGTTTGGATATATCTGGAAAAAGGAATACCAAAAAAAAAAAAAAACCGCTCGTTGTTATCAGAAGGACTAGTGCTTAGATGGATTTTAAGGTAAGATTTTATTTTACAGCGTTGACATGATGTCAGATAGTCTTCGAAAATTCGTGAGATGTTTTTCTTCAGATAGTCCCGTACTATGTGACGTGAAGAGAAAACTTTGGCAATATTGTGCTTTGTGTATAGTGTTGCTGGAGTGTGTATTTTCGTTTTTAGTTCTTGAATTTGTTGCTCTGTGCTTTGGTGAAATTGTGGCGGCATGTTGGTGGCTGAGCAGACGACAGTGTGTTGCGGTCTGCAAGGATTGCTGTCTGTGATTGGTTAAAAAAACTCGGAAGCCATTTTTTGTTCCGTGGTTTCCCGAACTTTAAAAAAATGCTCGGTGCATGGCTATGAGATGGATTTGGCGAAGGCTTTTGCTGTTTGCGCTGTGTAATTAGTGGTGAAATATTGTTTAAGTTGGCTCCTCACGTTGTAAAAAATAAGGCAGATGATGTGTATTACGTCAAATAGGACTACTTTAGTGCGTATTTTTCTACTATTTTGTCGAACCGAGTTGCTATCAAGACTCGAAAACGAGGTCCTAACGCGTCATCGAGAGGGCTATAAAACGTCCGCCATTTTTCGCTACAGTGGTTTTTATATCACGGTCACATGGTACAGTTTGTGCTAAATTGACTGGTCGTGTGACGTAGGAAGGAAAACATATATATATATATACACTTAGCTCCCGTAGTCTTGCCGACCGTTGGGGCACCACAGATGACTTGGCAACCATCTCCCACCATTCCTCTCTGTTCTCTGCCATTCTTAGTGTGTCGCTCAGCTTCAGTCCTGTCCACTCTGAGATATTGTCCTCCCATCTTTTTCTCTGTCTGCTCCCCGCTAGAGGCTTCTCGAGTGCAGCAGTGGCAGCTATCGCTTCAGCCCGTAGACCCTCGAAGAGGGAGATGTTGAAAAGAGTAGGCGAGAGCAAGCAGCTTTGTCTGACTCCGACTGTTGTACTAAACCAATTTCCTATTTTGCCGTTGAAGCAGACTGAGCTAGTGGCCTTGTTCAGAGTGGCCTTAAAGGAACTTTCACCGGGCTTTATAGGGTAAAAGTTTGGCAACATCCCCTTGGTCCTAGAGTCCTACAATAACGCCGCAGAAAATGGCTGACTTAACTGAACTCTTTTAACCCCACGCACGTATTTCCCAAATTTTGGAGGCGTCATCTCACGACTATGCACCTGTTGCAGGAGATGGATCGACCATGATAATTCAAGGTTAGTGCCAGATTAGCTTGGTGCCGATATGGAATTATAATGGTCGATCCATTTCCTGCTGTAGTGCGTCTGGGTTGATTGGGTTAGGAAGTTTGAATGTTAGTAAGAATGAAAGACTTTCCTGGTCTTCTTTTGTGTTTGGCGTAAGAGAGTTCCAGAGACTCGGGCCAGGTGCAACAAAAACCTGTGACGTGTACCATCTTGCGGGCTAGGAGCAACAGAAACCTGTGACGTGTACCATCTTGCGCGGAAAAGAAGGTTAGAAACGTCTTATCTAAGACAACACTGAGAAGCTTTTGTATCGGCGCACTTTTATCAATCAAAAACAAAGCTTCTAAATGTGGCAGAAACCCCGCTTACAGGAGAAGACAAGGCGAACAGCCTGAGATCTCTCGTCTGGTGAATGAAGTGACAGCACCACAGACCAGAACTGTGTAGTGGTCTGCGTTGAGTTAACACATTCTAGCCCAGGACCGAAATCCCCCAATTTTGAAGTTGCCCTCTGAAGGACTGCATTACAATTTTAGAGACAGATCGAGCAGGATAGTTCAAGGGTGGTGCCAGAATAGCTTGGCGCCTATGGGCGCCAAGCTATTCTGGTACCACTCTTAAACTATCCTGCTCGATCCATGTCTTGCTGTAGTGTCTCCGGGCTGGATGAGTTAATGTTTACTTCATTTCACTAGAAGCAGGATCTCGGATGGGAAACATGGTGAATATTTCCCCCTCGATAAAGGCTTCTCTACTGCACTTGTACGTTTCCTGCGGTAATGGTTTGATACGCGACTTAATAACCAAAGCCTGCCATGACAGAAATGGATTCGTGCGTTTTTGTTGTTGTTCAAGTTATAAATATAAAGAAGTACCCAACGGAGAAAGAAACACGCTTAGAAAAAAACGGTACAACACAAGCGTGTTTTTTCTAAGCGTGTTTCTTTCTCCGTTGGGTACTTCTTTGCAATTCACACGCTTGGCAGTCACCTTTTTGGTCTGGATAAGTTATAAATATGTACTGTTGCTACGAACTGATACCGACTCACAGGACAACACGCCGAAACAAAGACGACATTCCCGACTGTCCGCGGATTCTCTGCCATCGTAACTAAAACAGGTCCAGACAACGTCGACAACATCCGTTAACGCTGCCAGCCACTCTAATATCAGTGTGCAGTCCACGTCTCCTGCAATCAAAACGATAGTAATGTGATGTAATGCGATGTAATGAGATGTAATGTGATGTAATGTAATGTGATGTGATGTGATGTGATGTGATGTGATGTAATGTGCTGTAATGTGATGTGATGTAATGTGATGTAATGTGATGTAATGTGATGTGATGTGATGTAATGTCATCGGTAAGTATTTTTCGAAAAAATATATTTTAAAGAAAAATTAATTTGTTTCTTCAAAAACATTACCGATGACATTACTGTCTGGAAGTGTCAACTACTTACCCAATTTTATATTTTGACTATGATAGCTCAAGAGTAGTGCCAGAACAGCTTGGTGCACAGTTCTGGCACCACCCTTGAACTAAAATGGTTGATCTATATATCCTTACTCATAACATAGCTTTCACAGGGCAATCTGAAGTTTAAAAAAAATCACCCTCAGGCAGGATTCAATTGATTAATTAACCCCCCCCCCCCAAAAAAAAAAAAAAAAAAAAAAAAAAAAAAAAAAACTGTCTGTAACAATACACAAAATGTAAAAAAAAAAAAAAAAAAACATGCCCACAATTAACAAAACAAGTGTTCTGATACATGACATACAAAAAACATCTCTAAATATATATACACACAGATGTTCAGGTACTGGCAATAGGATCTGTAAACATAACAGATTTTGTACACAGCGCATTTTTTTTTTTAAATCTGCGCCCATGAATAACTTTCTTATAGATTAACAGAATATACTGACATAATTCGATTGGAGACAAAATTTCCGCCTAAACAGGATGAAACCATATATTAATAATAAAAGGAAATATTCAGGCATCCAGGACCTGGCATATTGATTCTAGCAACACAGAATTTAAAAAAAAATATTTAAAAATTGCCTCCGGTGACACATATACTGACTAGAGTGTTGGAAGGGCACTTACCCAAAAAACACCCCCCCCCCCCCCCCAAAAAAAAAAAAAAAAAAAAAAAAAAAAAAAAAAAAAAAAAAAAAACAGAAATTGGCACAACAGTTAAAACAAAATAGAAATACCAATGGATGGGTGGTGTGTGTTTGTGGTGTGGAGGGGAGGGGGGGGGGGTGTAAAAGTTAAACAAACCAAGACAATTATCTTTATAATCATCATGCATGCAGCCAGTTAGTATTTTTATAACTTTCAACTAAAAGCAGGTGTGCTCTACATTGCTTGAAAGCCCTAAGCTAGTTGCTATCATTTTTCAAACATAAACACTTCTGCAACAGATGGTTACAAAACATGTGCATGTCTTATTAAAATGTTATGTGCAACAACAAGAAAACATGAGGCAAGCTTAATTGCTCAGGCAGACTATACTTGTAAAAATAAACAATAATATGTTTACAAGCATATTGGCCGGACTGACTTAACAGTGTAGCAAACTGAATATTTGAATTAGAATGAAACTTAATATTGCAATCTGAATTAGTTTAATTTTCTTCTGACACGGACAGTTTAGTTGAAATTAATGGGCTCTGCTTGAAGTTGATGTTGCTATGGCAGGAAAAAAGTTAATTAGAAATTCTAGGATGCTAGTCTGAAATGACAGATCTATACCATAATATATAACCATTACACAACATATATTTCATAACGTTTCATAACAAAAGAAATTATAGTTTTCACAAAATCACAAAACATGCACTTCATTCTACTTAATATAATAAATCTGATGACAACAGGTATGATTAACCCTTTGGCTGTCTGTATTGCACAATAAGTCACAATGATTCCTGCAGGAATCATCACAATGTCAGGCTGTCTGTGTTGCACTATAAGTCACAATGATTCCTGCAGGAATCATCACAATGTCAGGCTATCTGTATTGCACTATAAGTCACAACGATTCCTGCAGGAATCATCACAATGTCAGGCTGTCTGTATTGCACTATAAGTCACAATGATTCCTGCAGGAATCATCACAATGTCAGGCTGTCTGTATTGCAATATAAGTCACAGTGATTCCTGCAGGAATCATCACAATGTCAGGCTGTCTGTATTGCAATATAAGTCACAATGATTCCTGCAGGAATCATCACAATGTCAGGCTGTCTGTATTGCAATATAAGTCACAGTGATTCCTGCAGGAATCATCACAATGTCAGGCTGTCTGTATTGCACTATAAGTCACAATGATTCCTGCAGGAATCATCACAATGTCAGGCTGTCTGTATTGCAATATAAGTCACAGTGATTCCTGCAGGAATCATCACAATGTCAGGCTGTCTGTATTGCACTATAAGTCACAATGATTCCTGCAGGAATCATCACAATGTCAGGCTGTCTGTATTTCACTATAAGTCGCAATGATTCCTGCAGGAATCATCACAATGTCAGGCTGTCTGTATTGCAATATAAGTCACAGTGATTCCTGCAGGAATCATCACAATGTCAGGCTGTCTGTATTGCACTATAAGTCGCAATGATTCCTGCAGGAATCATCACAATGTCAGGCTGTCTGTATTGCACTATAAGTCACAATGATTCCTGCAGTAATCATCACAATGTCAGGCTGTCTGTATTTCACTATAAGTCGCAATGATTCCTGCAGGAATCATCACAATGTCAGGCTGTCTGTATTGCACTATAAGTCGCAATGATTCCTGCAGGAATCATCACAATGTCAGGCTCTCTGTATTGCAATATAAGTCACAGTGATTCCTGCAGGAATCATCACAATGTCAGGCTGTCTGTATTGCACTATAAGTCGCAATGATTCCTGCAGGAATCATCACAATGTCAGGCTGTCTGTATTGCAATATAAGTCACAGTGATTCCTGCAGGAATCATCACAATGTCAGGCTGTCTGTATTGCACTATAAGTCGCAATGATTCCTGCAGGAATCATCACAATGTCAGGCTGTCTGTATTGCACTTTAAGTCGCAATGATTCCTGCAGGAATCATGACAATGTCAGGCTGTCTGTATTGCAATATACGTCACAGTGATTCCTGCAGGAATCATCACAATGTCAGGCTGTCTGTATTGCACTATAAGTCGCAATGATTCCTGCAGGAATCAACACAATGTCAGGCTGTCTGTATTGCACTATAAGTCACAGTGATTCCTGCAGGAATCATCACAATGTCAGGCTCTCTGTATTGCACTATAAGTCGCAATGATTCCTGCAGGAATCATCACAATGTCAGGCTGTCTGTATTGCAATATAAGTCACAGTGATTCCTGCAGGAATCATCACAATGTCAGGCTGTCTGTATTGCACTATAAGTCGCAATGATTCCTGCAGGAATCATCACAATGTCAGGCTGTCTGTATTGCAATATAAGTCACAGTGATTCCTGCAGGAATCATCACAATGTCAGGCTGTCTGTATTGCACTATAAGTCGCAATGATTCCTGCAGGAATCATCACAATGTCAGGCTGTCTGTATTGCAATATAAGTCACAGTGATTCCTGCAGGAATCATCACAATGTCAGGCTGTCTGTATTGCACTATAAGTCGCAATGATTCCTGCAGGAATCATCACAATGTCAGGCTGTCTGTATTGCAATATAAGTCACAGTGATACCTGCAGGAATCATCACAATGTCAGGCTGTCTGTATTGCACTATAAGTCGCAATGATTCCTGCAGGAATCATCACAATGTCAGGCTGTCTGTATTGCAATATAAGTCACAGTGATTCCTGCAGGAATCATCACAATGTCAGGCTGTCTGTATTGCACTATAAGTCGCAATGATTCCTGCAGGAATCATCACAATGTCAGGCTGTCTGTATTGCAATATAAGTCACAGTGATTCCTGGAGGAATCATCACAATGTCAGGCTGTCTGTATTGCACTATAAGTCGCAATGATTCCTGCAGGAATCATCACAATGTCAGGCTGTCTGTATTGCAATATAAGTCACAGTGATTCCTGCAGGAATCATCACAATGTCAGGCTGTCTGTATTGCACTATAAGTCGCAATGATTCCTGCAGGAATCATCACAATGTCAGGCTGTCTGTATTGCACTATAAGTCACAGTGATTCCTGCAGGAATCATCACAATGTCAGGCTGTCTGTATTGCACTATAAGTCGCAATGATTCCTGCAGGAATCATCACAATGTCAGGCTGTCTGTATTGCAATATAAGTCACAGTGATTCCTGCAGGAATCATCACAATGTCAGGCTGTCTGTATTGCACTGTAAGTCACAATGATTCCTGCAGGAATCATCACAATGCCAGGCTGTCTGTATTGCACTATAAGTCGCAATGATTCCTGCAGGAATCATCACAATGTCAGGCTGTCTGTATTGCACTATAAGTCGCAATGATTCCTGCAGGAATCATCACAATGCCAGGCTGTCTGTATTGCACTACAAGTCACAATGATTCCTGCAGGAATCATCACAATGTCAGGCTGTTGTATTGCACTATAAGTCGCAATGATTCCTGCAGGAATCATCACAATGTCAGACTGTCTGTATTGCACTATAAGTCGCAATGATTCCTGCAGGAATCATCAGAATGCCAGGCTGTCTGTATTGCACTATAAGTCGCAATGATTCCTGCAGGAATCATCACAATGTCAGGTTGTCTGTATTGCACTATAAGTCGCAATGATTCCTGCAGGAATCATCACAATGTCAGGTTGTCTGTAATGCACTATAAGTCACAATGATTCCTGCAGGAATCATCACAATGTCAGGCAGTACTGATAGCCAGAGGGGTAAGCAGCTTGCAGAGAACTAAAACTATACTAATCACCGTCAGTCTGTGTGTGTGTTGAAGGAAACATCACAATGTCAGGCAGTACAATGAACAATGAACAATTAACTTTTATTTTACAACGGTAGAAGTATTTGGTTACAAGACCAATTTTTAAACTTGCTGTTGCTACGAACAACTTATCAACATTTTCATAAACAAAACAATGGTCTAATACATAACTAGGTCAAACACATACACACGCACGCATGTTCACTCGCAAACACACACACACTTCTGTAAGGAATTGGTCAGAGTGGCAATATATAACTTATATATGGTACATACTGTCACAGCTGACATACCTGACGGTAAAAATGTATGGGATGACAATACTCTCTCTCTCTCTCTCTCTCTCTCTCTCTCTCTCTCTCTCTCTCTCTCTCTCTCTCTCTCTCTCTCTCTCTCTCTCTCTCTCTCTCTCTCTCTCTCACACACACACACTCACACACGCACACACAAACACACACACACTCGCATGCGTTCAGTGTAGACAAGGGTGTAAAAATCAATGATGTGCCAGCAAACAAACTACTGATGACTACAGCGCGATACAAAATACTGATGACTACAGCGCGCTACAAACTACTGATGACTACAGCGCGATACAAAATACTGATGACTACAGCGCGATACAAAATACTGATGAATACAGCGCGATACAAAATACTGATGACTACAGCGCGATACAAAATACTGATGAATACAGCGCGATACAAAATACTGATGACTACAGCGCGATACAAAATACTGATGAATACAGCGCGATACAAAATACTGATGACTACAGCGCGATACAAAATACTGATGACTACAGCGCGATACAAACTACTGATGACTACAGCGCGATACAAACTACTGATGACTACAGCGCGATACAAACTACTGATGACTACAGCGCGATACAAACTACTGATGACTACAGCGCGATACAAAATACTGATGACTACGGCGCGATACAAACTACTGATGACTACGGCGCGATACAAATTACTGATGACTACAGCGCGATACAAACTACTGATGACTACGGCGCGATACAAACTACTGATGACTACAGCGCGATACAAACTACTGATGACTACGGCGCGATACAAACTACTGATGACTACAGCGCGATACAAACTACTGATGACTACAGCGCGATACAAACTACTGATGAATACGGCGCGATACAAACTACTCAGATGACTACAGCGCGATACAAACTACTGATGACTACAGCGCGATACAAACTACTGATGACTACGGCCTGATACAAACTACTGATGACTACAGCGCGATACAAACTACTGATGACTACGGCGCGATACAAACTACTGATGACTACAGCGCGATACAAACTACTGATGAATACGGCGCGATACAAACTACTGATGACTACAGCGCGATACAAAATACTGATGACTACAGCGCGATACAAACTACTGATGACTACAGCGCGATACAAACTACTGATGACTACAGCGCGATACAAAAGAAATGTGTTAAGAAACCTTTAAAGAGAATTTTTTTTAAATGATAAAAATTCCAACATATAAATTGCATAAATCGCGCACGGCATGGTGTGCGCGTGCTTGCGCGCGTACGCGTGTGCAATCTGCCACATAATAACAGACCACGCACACACGCACACGATCACATAACCACACGCATGAACGCACACACGCACACAGACGCACGCACACACACACACGAGCACACACCCATACGCATGAATGCACACAGCCACACACACACACACACACGATCACACACCCATACGCACGAATGCACACAGCCACACACACACACACACACACACACACACACACACACACACACACATACGCACTCATGCGCGTGCCTGTACATCAAAGCAGGTATTACTTGTCAGACATGGAGTCAATGCACATGCCGATATATGTACTCTAAGAACATGCAGTTTCCGCATGTAAAGCTGGATTTTTTTTTTTAACTAGACCGAAAGGGTTGACTGCCAGTGCTTGTAATTTAGGAAAAAAAAAAACTACCAAGTGATTAGGAAAAAGCACTGTCATGCGCATTTTTCTCCATTGACAGTGCTTTTTCCTAATCACTTGGTAGTTTTTTTCTGGATTATTTTAGATATTTGAAGAGACCGTCTTTAAAGGAGGGCAGGGACATACTTCTAAGGTTACATGGAATCGAATTCCAGAGAGTACTACCTGAGATGTTAAGCTAGATTTAAAGATGTCAATGCTAGGCCGCGAAACCTGATAGTGCCACCCCAGTCTGGGATGTCGTGAGGAAATTACTGGAAAGAATGGGTCAAGATAACGGGGCCCTTTTTGTTTACACAGCTTATACATAAAGATGGCTTTATTACATATAAGGTGTTGCTTCAGGGGAAGCATACCAAGAACTTCAAGTTTTTTTTCCGTTGCTATTTGAGGATCCGGTAGGATAAGTTTAGCAGCCCTCCTGTGTAAAGTATTCAGCCTCTTTAAATGCATTTCACTTGAACCACCCCACACTGTTTCGTCTATGTGTCCTCCTGTGTAAAGTATTCAGCCTCTTTAAATGCACTTTACTTGAACCATCCCACACTGTTGATGCGTAGTCTATGTGCGACTTTACGTGGGCGTTATAGAAAATTGTACGCGTCTCTACATCGGTCATGAATTTCAACTTTGATAGCATATAAAGGTTTTTTTAGACACGTTTACATACGCTGCTGATGTGAGTTTTCCACTTAAGTTGATCATCTACCGTGACCCCAAGGAGACGGTGTTGAGATACCTGTTGGACTGGTTTGCCGTTTACTGTTAGATCAAGAGAAAGTGGGCGCAGCTGATGTCTTTGTCGTGTGGCTATCACCATGCATTCTGTTTTAGATGGATTAACCCATTCTACCCCAACACCGAAATCCCCAAATTTTTCCGTCGTTCTCTGAAGACTGCATTGCAGGGCAGGACACAGATCGACCATGATAGTTCAAGGGTGATGCCAGAATAGCTTGGCGCCCATAGGCGCCAAGCTATTCTGGCATCACCCTTGAACTATCATGGTCGATCCTTATCTTGCTGTGGTGTGTCTAGGGTAGAATGAGTTAAGAACCATTGAATTAGAATCGCACCAGTGAGAAACCTCCTGCATGCTTTTTTGCAGACGTGTATTAATCGCATTAACACTATGATCAGGCGTATGGAGAGTTGCGTCATCCGCAAACAAATCACACGAGGTTTGGCTACTACTCAGTACTGATAGCCAGAGGGTTAAGCAGCTTGCAGAGAACTAAAACTGTACTAATCACCGTCAGTCTGTATGTGTGTGCTCGCTTTGCCGCCTCCTTCCTCTGCTTATTCCCATCGCGATCGACTGATCCAGTAAGCCATGTGGCTAAAACGTACGTGGTCTATGTCTGTGTTTGTTGAACTGCCATGGCGCCTTCTCACACCATCTGAAAATAAAATGCATGTCTGATTACTGAATCCTGTGAAGTTGACCTTTAAGAGAGGTCACTGAAATTGGTGTTTATTTATATAGGTTTTAGAAAGTACCCTTGGGCCAAGTCTGAACATTACAGAAGAACGTGGCTTGCTTAGTCTCAGAGAAATACCAATTGATGCATGTTTCATGACAGACAATGGCTAAAAACCATCTGACAGATGAGCCAAAACAAAGACTCACTTCGGCCAGTTTTGAAATATCCATGCAGTCACTTGAATGGTTTCATCCCATTTTGGACTTCAGTTTTCTTTTAAGTCCCTTCTATTTATTGAAAGGACCTTTTAGGACAGGTCGCGGTGGGGTGAATTTAATAGCATGGCCATGATGTCAAAGGCGGGCATGCTAAACCTCTAACAATTGAAGTAACAAGATAAAAATTACGTCATGTCTAGTTACGCTAGCTATGTGGGTATGTATGTATGTGTGTGCGTATGTATGTAAACAAGAGAATCTCCGATATTTCTGTACACACAAGCTTGAAACTTGGCGAAATACTTTCTTAAGTGGGTGGCTAAGACAACCTCCCAGCATATTGTAATTGAATGACTCACTGAAGACATAAACAACCGTTTATAGGAAGTCGGTTGACCCAGATTAGAGACCGTAATTTTTGTCATAATTACTTGAACCTTTAGCTAATTTGGAGAAAGACACTGGATGAGTTTGTTAGCCAGCTTTGCATCCTTTCAACTTCTTTAGTAAAAATTAATTCTTTTCAGAAAGGCATTAAAACACACAAAAAAAAAAAACTTTACTTCTAGAGAAAGACAGATAGTGGCGGTGACGTAAAAGAAGCAACTCCGTCACCACGTAGATACTGACATACTCTAAATATAATAAAATAATTATGTTATAAAGTGCTAACTCCCTGCAGTGCAGGCTCCAACATCTCAATGGGCTCTAAAATATGACGTCATTCTCTCTCTCGCACGCGTGGCTCTCTCTCTCACACAAACATGTGCGCATCTCCAGGAGGAATAGATCCTCATGCGAACTCTAGGCGCCTCTTGGAGATGTTTGGAGCGCGCTTGCATGCACGCACACACACACATCGACGCGCTTTCAGAAGAGCATGCAGGTGACCCGTGTAAGTGAAACTCATATCACGTGAAATATAAAATTACGTAAAAACTAAAACTTTCGTCATGACAAATGACGTTTGACAAATCAATGACGCGTATGTCCTGCGCCCCTTATAGAACTCACCGACGCATTGGCAGATCTGCGAGACTTTTTCAATAGGAGATAATTCAACATCAGAATCAGGTCAAAGACAAAAGGTAGAAACTATTGACAGCGAGGAGAGCTCTCATATAGAAGGGACTTTGTGGGTTATGCTTTATCCCATCTTGTTTTTAATAGGAATAAAACAGAGCGTTACTTAATTATAATTTACCAATGTTGTGCAGGTTACACAGTCTGCTCAAGGCTTCTATCCCCTTTTTTTCCAGTGAGATTGTACAATATCCAGACACTTGTCCTCATCAAAAATTGCATTGTCCTCCGTACACAATCTTTAAAGTCCAAGCCTCCAACATGGGATAAGTACAGAATCTGCAAACACACAGGAAAAAATAAGACGGTTTTTACAAATAAAATTTGTCAAAAAGAATCGCAATCAAAATCTACCTTTCTCTGTAGTTTCGCTGCATAGAGCAGAAAGCAATAAAACGAAACACAAAACTGCAAGTAAATTATAATAAAATATTAGTTTTTAAACCTCCAGCTACATAACTAAATTCATCAACCCAAGCAGCACACCACAAAACAAGAAAATGCAAACAATATTCAGATTTCAAATGTATAATTACCATGCTGTTCCTGGTTACCGCGTTGTCCAGTACTGTTGAGGCGCTCCAGCGGCTCTGCACAATCTTGTAGTGGGAATTCTTGATTTTTCTCCTCTTCGCCCAGTACGACTCATCTTGTCTGTCGTGTGCCAAAATTTGCAGGTGAAGCAGCGCGCGGGCGCGGTACAGCCTCCGGCGGCTGGCGTGATTGTTCCAGCTTGGCACCAAGCTTGATTATACCGGCCGGCGCGCGCGTTGGTTTCAGCATGGCGCTAAGCTCTCGCGTACTGGCACAATGTATCAGACGCTATCCAGCAATGGACCAATATATAGGGGGCGAGAGATACCTGGTCCACCCCAACCCAGTCATATGTACATGCGGCCACACACTCACAACAGAACATATACTCCTAGACTGCCCTACCATAAACCACGCCAGAGCTAGACTAGAAGACATACTAAACCCACCTCCGCTCACACTGGAAGGTCTCATAAACCCCACCCCAGACACTTGGCACACCACCGCAAACCAGACAATACAACTACTTAACAAACACCCCCTGATCCAACACATCTAAACAAACGACCCGTCACTGACGACGGGAACGAAGGAGAACCCCCCCCCCCTCCCCCTCCGCCTCTACGACTCAACCCCCATAGGGCGCTCGCAGCCATGATGCAAGATTGTAAAACTAGCGATGCGCGGGCACCAGCGACAGACAGAACTAAACCCCCTTCTCCCCCCCCCCACCCCTTGGCCCATCCCCCCCCCCCCCCCAACGAAATCAGCGCCAGCTGGAAGTCCTTGTCCCTTCAATAATAGCATAGCAATGGACCAATATTTGCCCAAGATACTGTGCGTGCTGGGACAAAGCCAGAGTGGATAGCCGATACGACAAATACAAGACAAACCACTGAGGCCACAATGAAACAGAACAGAAATGCAGCAGACACTCCATTACGCGTAAATCTTTCGGTCAAAGCGTGCTTAGAATAATATTTATATCAGTTACAATGCAAGACTTGAAGCACATTCACAACTTGTACCATATGCATACATACCAGAGTCGGGTTTCGGTGCATCCCAGAATTTCCTCCCGTAAAAACAATGCTGCAGAACGAAGCCGAAGAAGTGAAAAGTCATTGCGAATAGCTTCCCTGCCAAAACAGCCTCCGACATGCTGAGTACGGAATTGTGTTTACAATCTGTCACAGACAGCTTACTCTCTTCAAGCGGTGTCGATTTGCCAGCAGTGGCCACAAGAAGTCCCAATAACCAATACGTCTGAAAACGCCGGCAAAAACAAATGTGTGCACTCGCAAGTCTCGGTCACCGACTAGTATTTCGTTGTGAGGCAGACACTTACTTGGACGTGTTCACTGGATAATGAGAATTCTATATCACGGTGCTGGCAGCCTGCCACTGAACTCACTTTCGTTTCGCAGGCTCCGTCCGACTTTTCTTTAAACCCCTACGCGGCGGCACAGAACATTGCTGTTTATTTTACATCAACTGCAAACAGTCGACAGGCGGTCCGTCAAAACACACAAAGGCGATACTCTTAGTAAGACGGGTTTCCCATTCAAGGTACACACGCAAACAGAGGTGAGTTAGAATGACTGGATTTTGTGGGATTACAGCCGTTCTTTAAATTAGACGACTCGGAGACGCCGGGTGCAATATTTTTGCCGGCAAGGATGGTTGGCTGTACATTGCTTAACGTCCCGACAGCAACAAGACTTTCTCAGGACGTGCCTGCACTGCTTGTGAAAAATAAATAAATAAACAGAATATTGAATGTATGTCGCCAGCCGGTCTAATATGCTAAATAAAGCTAAGACCATTTAGCGCGGCATCCAATATCAAGAGCTACAGGCAGCGCAGACAGTAGGGGGAGTTTAAAAAAGGAAAATACAGGTGAATGGACCAAGGGTAGACAGAAACACATGCCCCAGAATAGAGGGGGAACCCCACCCTGTGGGGCTGACCAGGGTGACCCTGGGAACTAAAAAGTAGTTAACCCCACCCAACTCCCCCAGGGCAGACCCGGGTGGGGGCTTTGCCGGGGCAAGGAAGTGTTGTAAGAGCAGTTTCCGTTTTCAGCTGTTTGTGGGCTCAATGACGCGATTACACAGTTAGTCAACGGCCGGTGGTGCACCGTCAGAAAAACATTTGCCACAGTGAAGTGTCAGCCGAGTTGATGATAAGCCAAACAAAGAGCGAGTGTCAGTGTAAGCTAGTGCGTCCCCGCCAAGTTCACCCGGCACTTGTACTGTAACACTCAGCTCGTTCTATTGGCCACAGTGAAGTGTCAGCTGAGTTATGATAAGCCAAACAAAGAGCGAGTGTCAGTGTAAGCTAGTGCGTCTCCGCCAAGTTCACCCGGCACTTGTACTGTAACACTCAGCTCGTTCTATTGGCCACAGTGAAGTGTCAGCTGAGTTATGATAAGCCAAACAAAGAGCGAGTGTCAGTGTAAGCTAGTGCGTCCCCGCCAAGTTCACCCGGCACTTGTACTGTAACACTCAGCTCGTTCTATTGGCCACAGTGAAGTGTCAGCTGAGTTATGATAAGCCAAACAAAGAGCGAGTGTCAGTGTAAGCTAGTGCGTCCCCGCCAAGTTTACCCGGCACTTGTAACACTCAGCTCGATCTATTGGCCTGTAGCTGGTTAGTTCGGGTTTAACGTCCACGGCACCGAAGTGATAATGGACGGCCCTGACGGGCGGGTTGTGGGGGACAGGGAAATCTATCGCCTATCGCCTATGGAGTACGACCTGAACACTGATCGACGCTTAACCGCCTGAGCTATTTCGGACTCTGTTAGGCCTGTAGCTATTGCGTGTGTCTATTTTTATCGTCGGTCCATTCAAGTGGTTACGTCAGTTTGACTAGAATCAAAGCACGTGATCAGTGTGGAACCTGGCAACTCATGACGAACTGACAAACATCAATTAACTGTGTACCTGTGTGTGTGTGTGTGTGTGTGTGTGTGTGTGTGTGTGTGTGTGTGTGTGTGTGTGTGTGCGTGCCTGTGTGTGTGTGTGCGTGTGCGTGCGTGCGTGTGTGTGTGTGAGGCGCCACCAAAACGTCCTAGTAAGCAAAGGTCCGCGGGCCGTGGTGTGCCGGAAGACGTGTGACTACCTGGGGCTTGGTTGGACTTGAACACTGTGTTGATCCAGGGCAGACAGGCGACTGCCAAGCGTGTCAGATCAGGACCCAACGAAGAAAGAAACACGCTTCAAAAGACAGTTACAACACAGTTTGCTAATATTTCGGGTTGTCAAGTTGTGTTGCTGTCACTGTGTTGCAGGTCAGTCGGTCTTGCACGCAAATGTGAACTCATGTTCAGCGCGCAACCCCCCACCCCACCCCCACCCCCATCCCACCCCCACCCCACCCACCTCCTCAAACACACACACACACAAAACTTAGGTCAATGATTAATATCAAGTTGCTCCGTGCAGCCGTGAATATCGTGCGTTACTAAAATTAAAATTAAGATCACTCTTTATTAATATGTCAATAATACCAATTCAGACGCCTCTAAAACAAATAAAGAAATGACATGTTTTTCAGTCAGCTGTGAGTGTCGCTCCCAGTCTTTGCAAGCGCCATTGCATCAGTGGCACCAGACAGACTTGACCCCGTCTCTGCTGATGAACGCGTACGTTAATGTTGCCGAAAATCTTTGTTCATCCAACGACCGAAAACCACAAGGACGTGGATACGGCACGGACATTGAGCTTTCAAGGACGTGGATACGGCACGGACATTGAGCTTTCAAGGCACGTGGATACGGCACGGACATTGAGCTTTCAAGGCACGTGGATACGGCACGGACATTGAGCTTTCAAGGCACGTGGATACGGCACGGACATTGAGCTTTCAAGGCACGTGGATACGGCACGGACATTGAGCTTTCAAGGCACGTGGATACGGCACGGACATTGAGCTTTCAAGGCACGTGGATACGGCACGGACATTGAGCTTTCAAGGCACGTGGATACGGCACGGACATTGAGCTTTCAAGGCACGTGGATACGGCACGGACATTGAGCTTTCAAGGCACGTGGATACGGCACGGACATTGAGCTTTCAAGGCACGTGGATACGGCACGGACATTGAGCTTTCAAGGCACGTGGATACGGCACGGACATTGAGCTTTCAAGGCACGTGGATACGGCACTGAGATTGGTCTCAGCAAGAGACATAGGTCCTCATCAGCCCCCGCGACTGCGGTAATTAAGTGCGACTGCGGTAATTAAGTGCGACTGCGGTAATTAAGTGCGACTGCGGTAATTAAGTGCGACTGCGGTAATTAAGTGCGACTGCGGTAATTAAGTGCGACTGCGGTAATTAAGTGCGACTGCGGTAATTAAGTGCGACTGCGGTAATTAAGTGCGACTGCGGTAATTAAGTGCGACTGCGGTAATTAAGTGCGACTGCGGTAATTAAGTGCGACTGCGGTAAGTTAGTGCGACTGCGGTAATTAAGTGCGACTGCGGTAAGTTAGTGCGACTGCGGTAATTAAGTGCGACTGCGGTAATTAAGTGCGACTGCGGTAATTAAGTGCGACTGCGGTAATTAAGTGCGACTGCGGTAATTAAGTGCGACTGCGGTAATTAAGTGCGACTGCGGTAATTAAGTGCTACTGCGGTAAGTTAGTGCGACTGCGGTAATTAAGTGCGACTGCGGTAAGTTAGTGCGACTGCGGTAATTAAGTGCGACTGCGGTAATTAAGTGCGACTGCGGTAATTAAGTGCGACTGCGGTAATTAAGTGCGACTGCGGTAAGTTAGTGCGACTGCGGTAAGTTAGTGCGACTGCGGTAATTAAGTGCGACTGCGGTAATTAAGTGCGACTGCGGGGGCTGATGAGGATCTATGTCTCTTGCAGATGGATGGTGTTGACGTTTTCTAGGCAGTGAAGGGGTTAAGCCGGAATCATGAGCCGAGGACGGTTAACTCTTCCAGTCCAGCACTTCAATGGCCCCGCGGCCGTCTGCCAGCAAGAACCACACGGAATGTCGCGTCAGTCGGTGGTGTCAGTGGGCCATGATAGTCTGTGTGTTCCCGGGGGGTCGGGGGTGGGGGGAGGGTTTGAGACGTGGAAACAGTTGGCTGTACTGACGACAATGCGGTCTAACAATGACAGCCGGGTGGGCGAGCTCAGCTTTGTGGCGTTTTGCAGGTCTTCAAATACCACGTCTGCAAAATCGGGAACTGATTCCCTTTGCGAGGTTTCCAGGACTTGGCGGCCAAGAAAAAAACTCAACACCACCCAACTGCAAGAGGTATAGATCCTCATGAGCCCACGCAGTTGCTGTGTGTTACGTGGTAGTGGCGGTTGCGGGGGCTCATGAGGATCTATGCCTCTTGTTGACGTCACTGTGTACCCACGTGACCTGGACACGCGGGGATCTTGGACCTTGAACTTGCATTGATTTTATAATTAATCCGGTATCAGAGTAAAGGTCAAGAGTCAAGAAACTTTATTCTTCCAAAAACATGTTGCCACGTACAGGAAAATTTGTTTCCGAATGTGAAAGGGGTCTGAACGTCTGAATGTCAACACGCTACAGCAGTGATGGGTCTGGTTAGCCCTTGTGCATGTACCCACAGATCGCGTGTCAACTGGCAAACCCTTCGCCATTCAGTAGACGTCCCAACGCGCAATAGGCCATCGGGCAGACGTCGACCACGTGAACTTTTGCTCATTGGGATAGACATGCCCCGTCTTGTACGGTATTCCCAGCCCGAACTGGTGCAGACTTACATGGTACAGACGGGTTGCAGGGGGTGGATGTAGGAAGGGGGAGGGGCGGGTAAAGAAAGTTGTCCATAGGGGTGGGAGAAAACAGCCTGATTCCAGTTTTATGTCTGCAACATTAGCAATTTAAAATCGACAGTACGGCTTTCGCACCCATAACTCGCAGCGCTCTCCATTTGTTATGGGAAGGGGAGGGAAGAGTGTCGGGAGACTCTGACACCACCCCCCTCCATCCCCCCACCCCCACCCTCCACCAATGTCATATGCAACATCTGTTTCTCACAGAATGCATGCAGTAACGGCAGCGCACACACACACATACATACGCACATACGTACGTACGCACACACGCACATACGTACGTACGCACACACGCACATACACACGCACACATTCACGCACACACGCACGCATACACACACATGCACGCACGCAAGGATGGGCAAACTACTTTCGAAAAGTAGTCCGCTACACTACAGTTACATTTGTAAAAAATAGTAGTTCGCTACTTTACAATTACATTTTGAAGAAATGTAGTTCGCTACTTTAAAAAAAGTAGCTAACTACTTTTCAAACTACTATTTTTAAAACTGTAATCACAACTGGGACTGATAAGTATTTTGAAGTTCAAGTAAATAATCAACTTTAAAGTCAAAAATAGCCTTTTCTTAAATATACAATATCTTTAGTATTATTTCAAATTATAAGATAAGATAAGATAAGATACTGTTTATTGCCATTTGCCTTAAGAACATAAAGCATAGGAATGTGTGTTGGTGTCGTTACAATTACAAACATCACAGTAAAAAAAAAAAAAAAAAAAAAAAAAAAAAAAAAAAAAAAAAAAAATCAATACTCTGTCACACAGATCCAATGCCCTACACACCCTGTAAAAACTTTAAAGCTAAACAACTGATATCACAAACCAATACATACCATACACACCCACGCTCATCTTCCACACACACACACACACACACACACACACACACACACACACACACACACACACACACACACACACACACACACACACACAAACACACACACACGCCTATTAATCCTAGGCAATCGAAATGAATTAAAGGTATATCGTTTAAGAAGAAACCAGAATATCTTAGAGTAAATGTCACTAATTTAGTGATCACAGTTGGAAGTAAGACTGGTTAATATATATCATAAGACTAAGCTAATACTGAAGGGTTGGGCGAAGTGCTCTGTAGGTCGGTCACATGACTCCATGCACATACGCACTCTCACTCAGTCATTCACGCAAACATCAGTCGGCCTCGGCAATGAATCTCTATGATCGGCCCACAGAGCACACCATGGCACGCTTATGACACAGAAAGGGCTCGGACAGCACTAGGATAAAAACTGTTACTAAAACGGTTTGTCCGTGCTTTGAGGGCAGAGTAGCGGCGACCAGACGGAAGCAGGTTAAAGAGACAGTTAGCCGGGTGTGTAGTGTCGCGTGCAATAAGCCCTGCACGTCTAAGCAGCCGCTGTTGGTACACACTGTCAAGGCTTGGCATGTCTTTGCCGACTATTTTGGATGCTGTCCTGACGACACGGTTCAGTCTGTGTTTTTCCCGTGCAGACGCACTGCCATACCAGACCGCGATCGAGAATGTCAACACACTCTCGATCGCGGCCCGGTAGAAGTGCTCCATGCCAGTTCTGCTCACACCAAAGGCCCTCAGCCTTCTCAAAAAATAAAGGCGCTGCTGTGCTTTCTTAACAATGTTCTCTGTGTTTTGTTCCCATTTAAGATCATCGGAGATGGTGGTTCCCAGAAATTTAAAATGCTTAACAGTTTCTACGGTTTGATCGTGAACTACAAGAGGGGAGAGGACAGTTTTGTTACGTCTAAAGTCCACTATCAGCTCTTTTGTCTTGCCGACATTTAGCTCCAGATTGTTCTGGTCACTCCACTGCACAAGCTGATCGACCTGCTCCCGGTATTGGGATTCATCACAGTTTTTTATCATTCCCTCCACTGTGGTATCGTCGGCAAACTTAAACATTTGCGTGCCCTCCCGACTCGCTCTGCAGTCGTAAGTGAAGAGCGAGTACAGCAGAGGAGACAAAACGCATCCCTGGGGGGTGCCCGTGGACAGGGAAATACAGGAGGACACACGGTCCCCCACTTTAACGACCTGCGGACGATCCAGGAGAAAGTCGAGCAGCCATAAGCAAATGGACTGTGGAAAAGAACCAATCTGTTGTAGTTTATAAAAAAAAACTTGGAAGGGACAATAGTGTTAAAGGCACTGCTATAATCTACGAAGAGAATGCGTGCGTATGTGTTAGGTTGCTCTAGGTGCTGAAGAACATGAAATAGAGCCAAAGAGACAGCGTCCTCTACAGATCTGTTCCCTCTATAGGCAAACTGATGTGGGTCAAAACACGGGTCAATAAGTGACTTCATGAAACACAAGACAAGACGCTCAAGTGATTTCATGACGACGCTGGTTAAAGCTACTGGTCTGTAGTCGTTTAGACATGTCACTTTAGTTTTCTTTGGAACTGGAATTATTGTGGATCGTTTGAAGCAGTTTGGCACTTTGCGCTGACTAAGTGACATATTAAAGATGTCAGAAAACACACCAGCAAGCTGATCTGCACAGTGCCTCAACACACAGGGAGACACATTGTCAGGTCCAGCGGCTTTTCTAATGTTTAGATGCTGAAACACAGCCTTGACGTCAGAGTCCTCAACAGTGAAGGCCACGGAGCTGTACTCACTGGTTGTCTCCCCAGGATCGCCAGGCATAGCGGGCCGAGGGAGACAACCCGCGCGGGCATTGCCATCAGAAGCATGCACAGAGTCCACACTGACCATGTCGTCCCCGCAATCGCCCCGTGAAGCGAGTGGAGACAGACAAATTATTATAATCATAGCTATCAATACTTAGGCCTACCTATTTTTTCATCATTATGATTATATTTATTATTATTATCATTATTTTCTTTTGATTTCCCCCCTTTGTTTTGTTCATAAATTTGTAACATGCATAGGCGTAGCAAATATCATTTTTATTCCCATTTACCCCCTTCCAAGACCATCCATACTCAACTTGGTCTAAACGTTTTATCACAATGTCAGAACGTAAATTAAAAAATTGTGTTCAAAAAGACTAAGCTAAATAACATAAATAAATGCAAAACAAAAAAAAAAAAAAAAAAAAAAAAAAATATATGAAGTATTCCAGGCATTGCCAACATCATGCATTTATTCTAGGCTTTTCTGTAATATAAATTAATTCCGAAGCTTTGTGTTCTGTTCTGTATCAAAAAGTACAGTGATCGAAGGGCATGATTGATGATTCACCTGTTGTGTTCCCAGCCATTCTGATAATTCTAATACTAGTAATAGATGACAATAGATCGGCATTCACTCGGACAACTCCCCTACTAAATTTTAAACCGATTTATACTGAAAAGCCGCCATTATGTTTTATAGGCTATATATATATATATATATCCTTTTCAGCACTCCAAACAAGAAAATGGAATTCTTTCCGTAAATGAAAATAAATTAATATAGCTTTTGTCATCCCAGGGGAATGCCGATAGAATAAAGCCGGGCGCATTTCGCAATGTAAGAAAATTAAAATAGGAAAACTCAAAAAGTCAACAAACCTTGAGATGAAGCCTAGCATGTTCTTAATTAAACAAACTTTAGTTCGCGAACTCTGACGAACTACAGTTCACGATCTCGGACGAACCAGGTTGGTTCTTAATTGGACGATCTAAAGATACGGCGAACCTAGTTCGAAGTAGTTCACAAACCTCGGCAAACCATAGTTCGCTGTCGGAAAAGGTTTGCACAACGTGTTGAGCAAACCAAGGCGAACCTTTTCTCTGATTGGTCAAAACTTTTACCCTCTTCTGCGTTGGAGATAAGAAGACAGTCACCGATACCATAGACCATAAATAACCGGACCGCTCTCTCTCCTGCTTCCGGTCTCTGCACTCGTCGCGCAACTATTCTTGCGCATCAGTCAACTCATTATTCCGGTTCAGTACAACGGAGAGCTTTTCACGTGGATTGTTTCTATGATTTTGGTTAGTGGTGCAGTTTGTAAAGTGTCTTTTGTCTTGCATTATGCCTGGTGCAAGTTGCACGATTGTGGGCTGTGGTGCATGCAACGGAAAGCACAAGGGGCTGTCGTTTTTCTCCATTCGCCAACCAAAGGACTTGAAGTGGGAGAGAGAGCTTGTTCACGCCGTGAATCGTGCAGACAGCAATTTTAACAAAGACACTGCAAAGATTTGTTCTAGACACTTTCGACAGGAATGCGTGAAGTTGGGTAAGTATTATTTACCTAGAATATAAGCTCGTTCTAATCATATTAAGTTCAATTCACTATACAAAAGTTTTATCCTGCGATTTATTCGGGACTCTTGCATGATGTTAATATCGTAAGCAAAAGTAGCAGTACTCCCCAGTAGCACACGTGTGTACTTTCACTTTCAGTAAGTATTCAGTTCTGAGTCTTATTCGGTTTGCTACGTCATGCAGAGGAACGATAGAACGGAATAGAAATCACAGGAGTATAATTAACTGTCAATTTTGTTTATGGTTGATCACTATATAATTTGTGTCTTTGCAAATTTCTTATTTTTCTGGTATTATGTTGCTGTAGGTCCTGGTGGGAAAAAACGGTATCTTCTACCCGGGAGCCTTCCAACAGAGTGTATGCCTGTCAAGTCCATTGTCACAAGGCAACCTCCTCCAAGAAAAGAACCTGTAAGTGTCTATTTATCTTATAAAATCCTGTTGACAGTGTTGTATGACATTTGATAACATCCCATGGAGCAGTAGATCCATATCCGATGAACAGTTGTGCACTTGCCCATGCAGTTATGTCGATTTTGTACTTTAGACTTGGGCATTCATTTCTCCATTGTGGCATAAATCTGGTTTTGCCTTTGGCATTGATTTCTCCAGGGTTTATGATCAAATTGCAATAAAATTAATTTATGACTATATTAAGAGGATAGTCCTGTAACTTTCCCAGGGCATGTGCAGTGCGCATAACTCTGTTTAAAGGGGTCACACAATTACATGGAAATGTCACATGTTTATATAAAATATATTTCCATTGGATTGAGGTCAAATTTAAAATTTGGTGTATAGTGACCTTATGAGGTGGTATTGTCAGTGCAATAATTCAGACTAGGCCAGTAGGGGCTAAACTGTTTAACAAAAGTGTGCTCATATCCTCAGTGCTTTTGGACCGATTTCATGGACATTTCACTTGAAGTGGCCACGACAACGTTTGTCACCCAGGTCATGGCCACAGGGTCAAGATGACTGAATTTCTTTGTACTGTCACATGAAGGCAAATTTGTTTTATTGGCAGTACACTTTTCGCAGACAGCAATTATGTCTCTTGTGCATAAAAGGATGCTATGGGGTGGGGATGTAATTTTTGTTTATTGGCAAAACCTGTTATAATAATAATGATGATATAATAGAATATTATTGTTATCTATTTGGTAACATTATGCATCATAATACAACTTCACACTTTTTAAAGGGATTACTCTGATACCTGAATTTCTTTGTGTGTATTTCAGGTAGCACGTGAACCACCTCTGGTGCCTGTCAAGGTTGTCTACAATAACTTCAGTGATGTTAGAAAAGCTGCATCAAAATTGCAAGCTCCATGGTGTATAGTTCTGCACTCCGATGCCCAAGTTGTAGCTGTTTCACTAACGCCAACTGGTATTGGACATCTGCAAGTTAGCATCACCCCAGATCTATCCGCAGTGGTTTCTGTTTTTGGACTGCAAGCACCCCACCTGACGGCCAATATTGAATCAACTCACCTCTCTAAACATCTAACAGCTTTGATTGGTCTGCATGTATGTCCAGGTGTAGTGGACCATGCCCTGCAGAAATTTGCCGAGCTCCCAACTGGACAGGATCTATATTACAGACATGTACTCTATGTCTCAGAGACTTCTTCTATAACACATTCTTCTACTGCTCGATCAAGTACCTGTCATTTGCTGGTGAAAGAATCCTCCAAGATCTGTAACGACTGCCTTGAAGTAAAGAACTTACTACTGCGAAAACAGGCAAGAGCACATGCAAACGAAAAGATGCCAATTCTAAACAACAATCCATTGGTGTCAGTGTCACACAAAAAGCTGAAGCAAGCGTTCAAGACCATTCGCAAGCAAGCTGCTACGCTGAAACTACAACTGGAAAACTTCAAAAAATCTCTGAAGACGGACTCCGTTATAGTGAGCGACACCTTGCATGAGTCTTTGATCAGTGCCATTGATAAAGAAAAACTCTCAAATGAATCTAAATTGACCAAGTTGTTTTGGGCTGAGCAACAGAAAGCCTTCCAGGTTGGCAAAAAGGGGATGCGATGGCATCCAACTATGATACGCTTGGCCATTCTTCTGCACAGCCGAAGTCCTGCTGCTTACGAAACCCTTCGAGCGACAGGTGTGCTTCGCCTTCCTGGTGAATCTACACTAAGAGATTACACTAATGTATTCCATCCAAACGCTGGTTTCCGCAGTGAAGTACTGGAGAGTATCCGCAATGAAACAAAGAACTATAGGGACAGTGAACGTTTTGTGGTGCTTTTACATGATGAGATGACGATCACATCAGATCTCGTCTTTGATCGCCGTTCAAGTGAGCTTGTTGGCTACGTAACAGGCAGTTCCGGAGACCTAAAGAATATTGCCACCCATGCACTACTGTTTTATGTAGTTGGTGTAAACACCAATCTCAGCAAGAGTGTGGGATTTTTTGGCACCAAAGCAGTCACAGCAGATGCACTGTACCCTTTATTTTGGAGGGCTGTAGGCCTTCTCGAAACATACTGCTTCCTGAAAGTTATTGCCTCGACGAGCGATAAGGCATCCCCTAATCAACGTCTTGTTGACATGCATGGCACACCTGGCAGCATCTGTTATAAAACAATGAATTTGTTTGCACAGCAGCGAGAAATATATTTCTTTTCAGATGCACCACATCTTGTGAAGACAGTTCGAAACAATTTGAGCTGTTCAGGGTCAGGCAAGAACACTCGATTCCTGTGGCAGAATGGTTGTCATCTTCTTTGGCAGCATGTTGTGGCTGTGTACAACAGCGATTGTGCTCAGGTGCTAAGACGAACGCGACTAACAGCTGATCACATACACTTGACTCCACAATCTGTCATGAATGTCAAGCTGGCAGCCCAAGTGTTGAGTGAGCGGGTTGGAAAGGTTATGCTGGAAATGGGGAGGCCAGAAATGGAACAAACTGCCAAATTCATACTGCTGATGGACAGATTTTTTGACTGCATGAATTCACGTAGTTTGACAGAAGCTCAACAAAAAAACAAGTCAGACATTGCACCATATAGAAATGTGATGGATGAGAGATTTGCATTTTTTGAAGAACTCCACAGCTATCTGGTGGCTTGGAAAGAAGCGGTGCAAAGGCGCGAGGGAAACTTCAGTCAGACTGAAAGGAACAAAATGTTTCTCAGTCACCAAACGTTTAAAGGCCTGTGCACAACATTGAAAGCATTTCCAGAGGCTACTCGATACCTTCTGAGCAGTGGCGTGGAGTATGTTCTAAGCAATAGGTTCTGCCAAGATCCCATAGAACAACACTTTGGACGTCAACGAGGACTTGGGCGAAGATGCGACAATCCAAATCTGTGGATGTTTGGTTACAATGAAAACAAGCTGGCCACCCAGAGAAGCCTAGCTCTGACATTTCAACCCAGAGGTAATGTTGCAGCCAAAAGAAAGGTTGATGTTGAAATCAGCACAAGTCCAATGAAGAAGATGAAGCGTTGACAAGCTCTGGATTATTTCAAACTGAATGCCAGGCTGTTTTGGTCTTTAAAATTGTGGGATTTGTGTTGGATCATATTTTGTAATGTAAGGAATTATATACCATTTTACTTTCGTGTGGTTGTATAAATTATTGTAACTTGGTTGCCACTTCGATCATCACTGTCGCTTGGTAGTTGTCATTTGTTGCGACAGGAGATACTGTATCAGTACTACAGTAGAATGAAAATTCGGGCGCATGTCATTGTGATTGACAATTTGGTATTGTATTGTTGTTGTTTTTATTGCTGAATGCTCCTTAGTCCTTTCTGGTCGAGATTGCATTTTTTTTTTTGCTCATTTGCTTTTGATAGTTACTGATCCTTCTCTTTTTGCTATGACGGATAAGAGAATAACTCAACTTGAATTATTGTTACTGCCAAAACAAAACAGACAGTTGGATTTGAGCGACCTGACTGTTTTACGCCGACCCTAAAACCTTTTTTGATTTCTTATCAAAACAATTACACATTTTGTGCCATTCCAAAACATAGGGAAGTAAGGAAACTGTAAAATAATATTTTTTTGGTGGGGGGGGGGGGGGGGGGGGGGGGAGGGGAAGGGTTATGTCACCCTTAATCAAAGCTATTTTGTTTTTATTTGGTCTAACAGCGGAAGCATCCGTATAATTTGTCACTCAATAGTCCTGCCACCTATTATTCAGACCACAAGCACTTTTCAGTCACAAGCAGAGTTAATATTAAATTGTTAGCGATAGTACTGATTTGCTTTTCATGTAAAATATATAATTTTTCTTGGTGGTAAAAAGTTCTTGTTCTCTTAATTAATGTAACAAAGGTGCATTTGCAGGTAACTTGTTCTGGCTCTAATACAAAAGAAGGGTTAATGTTTAAAATCAGTTGAAGTCCAATGAAGATCAACGTTGACTCTGAATTATTTGCCAGGCTGTTTTGACTGCATGCAGATGAGCTCTTTATAAATTGTGAAATTTGTTTTGGAACGAATTCGTTGATGTAAGAAATTATATACCCTTTTAGTGCGGGTGTATAAATTATTGTCATTGGAATGCTGCATTGACCATTACTGTCACTTGGTAGTTGTAATTTGTTGCGACATGAGATACTGTATCAGTAGAATGAAAATTCAGGCGGATGTTAATGTGATTGACAATTTGGTATTGTAGTGGTGTTGTAATTTTTTAGTGCTCCTTGGTCCTTTCTGGTTAAAAATGGGTGTTGATTCCATGCTAGTGAATTGAAAGTTTTAAATGTCACATTAAACTGTACATTAATGAAAGGATGCTAATTTGAAATTAACTAGTGATTCTTATAGGTATATTTTTTATACGCTTCAATTTCCATATTTGGTGTGTACTATTCATGAGGAGATACAGACTAGCATTGTTGAATTTAAGTGCTAAATGTATTGTAACAAAATGTGTGTCTGTTTTCTGAGATACAGATTTGTATTACTGTATTTTAAGTGTTACCTGTACTGTGTAACAAAATATGTGTCCGACGGAGAGATATAGGGAGCAGATATTCTGTATGATTTTAGCTCATTTGCATTTGATAGTCACCGATCATTATCTGTTTTTGCTAAGACAACTCAAGATTATTGACAATTGTTACGGCCAAAACAAAATAAGTTGAATTTGAGCAACCATGACTTTTTTTGATTTCTTATCAAACATCAAAAGAATTACTCATTTTTTTGCCATTCCAAAACAAAGGGAAGTAATGAAGTATGAATTATAAATAAAATAATAAACCGACCAACGCTTCTTATTTTTTGAGGGGGAGGGGTGGTCATGTCACCCTTAATACAATATTTTGTTTTTATTTGGCCTAACAGTGAAAGCATTTGTGTCATTTGTCGCACAGTAACCAGACTGCTAATTATTTAGACCACAAGCACTTTTCAGTGAAAATCAGAGGTATATTATTTGCTTTTATGTTCATATAACTTATAATTTTTTTGGGTGGTAAAAGTTTCGGTTCTCTTAATTAAAATTGACTAAAGCGAACTGTTCTGGCTCTAATACTGCACGTTCATATTTAGATTCATTGTGTGTTAACAATAGTTTATGTTGTAGCTATGTTGTAAACTTGTATGTTACAGTTGGAATGGTGTTGGAAGAATACATTATATATATTTTAATTCTGTCTTTCATTTTGGTGTGTTGTTCCTCTAATGTTCTCTGCTTAACTCATTCTACCCCGGACACACCACAGCAAGATAAAGATCGACCATGATAGTTCAAGGGTGATGCCAGAATAGCTTGGCGCCTATGGGCGCCAAGCTATTCTGGCATCACCCTTGAACTATCATGGTCGATCTGTGTCCTGCGCTACGCTAGAGTCTTCAGAAGACAACAGCAAAATGTGGGGATTTCGGTGTTGGGGTAGAATGGGTTAACATGCACTAATACACCATAAAACAAGAGCACCCAATACGAGACATATTCAAACGAGTCATGCTTTCTAACACTGGTGGGACAGGTACTAGAAACATTTATTGTATAAATATCAATACATTGTAGAAATACAATACAATATAACTATATTGTCTGATGTTCATCACATACAGAAATTTGTCTTTGGCTCGTCGTTCGCAAGAAGCATGCAATAATGCCAATAATTATATCCTTTTTATATACACAATCAGCAGAGACACATTCATTTCTAATGACACAGCAGCAACCCTAAATTCCAATCGAATACATTCATAATCTAAACCCCACATCAATAATAACTAATAATTTTACATTCATGCAGAAAAAGCACACGCACACACACCCACACACAACATAATCTAATAACAGCACAAGTTAAGTGTTGTCCTAAACTATACATATCACGGCCTATACATGATTATAATGGCAGTGCTTAAAAGGTAGAGGCATGACTAGAACATTCTACATTTACCTATACATAGACAGTCAACAAGCAATTACATAATACAGTGCAGTAACAACATTCTTAAAACATTAGTAATAAAAAACACAGCAAAGACACAACTGAGCCTTTCTCATAACTAGATTAAATTTAAGAGTACCATAACAATGGTTAGGATCATTAAAATAACAAGATACATGTTATGTGACTAGAACAAGTTCATTCAATCTACTAATTAAGAATGTCATAGCTCAGCAAATTACATCCAAGCATTCGTGACAATTATGATGTTAAGTAAAATGAATATATATATGTCATACTGCTATACAACATTCACCCATTACCCCATCGCTTACCCCCCACTCCCACCCACACAGTCTACATTGGCACACCCTATGGATGCAGCACATACAAAAGCAACGCTGCACGTTCACGCCTATAATAATAATAAATTCATGGAAAGCATCGAAAACACTAAAACTTAGGTATGCTCAATGCAGCGCACAAAAGCAAGGCAATAATGCACTCACATGATTGAGAAAAAATTCTGTTGCGAAGATGATTGGTTGAATAAAATTGTTAAAACACCTAAAAGCTGTTGGGGGGGAAAAAAAAAAAGGTCGGGATAATGGTTCCTGATGGATTTGGGGGAACTACTTAAGCTGTTTACGGATACCCTTTGCTTTTTTTGTTGTCTTAGTTCTTCGCCTAAACGAGTCCATGATTGTCTTGCATTTGTGATACATCCTCACCTTGAAATAGAGGTGAACAACATCTTCCAAGATCTTTTCTTTCGTACTGTCTGACACATCAGTCTTGCATAAAATATCATACAAGCAAGTAGACACAGACTCTGACTGACTGCATCTTTCAAGATATGTTTTAAATGAAGCATTCACACTTGATGCATCTCCAAACAACTCCCTGAAACACATTTCAAGACCCAGAAAAATCTGAACGCTATTTGGTTTCAGTTTGATCAAACCACCTCTGTCGAGAATGCTTGTCAGTGTCTTTCTGGTACCTGCAGTAGCATCAATTCCAGTTTTAGTAGTACTGTCACCATCACTGCATGTTAGTTTTTCCAGGCACTTGATGATCCTTGCCCCAACATCTTTATCTTGGAGTCTTCTTGCCTTTTGTCTGAGTTTTTGGATTACAAAACCACCAATGTACTCGACAATGTCATGCTCAGTGTCAAGAAGGGGCATGCTTATTTCAGAACACACTTGTTCAGGTTCATATTGAAGCTGAATTAACAGCTCAAATGTTTTCAGACACAACCATGGGGCTACAATTTCTGATGATCTTTCTGCAACAGTGGACATGTTTTCTGTGCACATTTGATGAAACTTGGTGTAGGCACGTTCCTTTGCTGTATTTTTAAATTTGTGTCGTGGTACCAAGCAGTTGTTCAGGAACTGGAGAACAGGCAGCATCACACTGCCTAAAAAAAAAACAACAACAACATCGTATTAGAGAACAGGTTGACATTCACTTTGCAGCAACAGTAAAACCAATTTCTTGTTCCTTTTATAATGTAAGCTCTTGCTCAAATAGAAAGATATTAAAATAATGCCTGTTTCTATCAGAATCAAAATGCTTTTTGGATACCACACAGGAATCAATTGATAATTAATTAAAATAGACAGCAATAGCACTGTCACATGGCTAAAATGTAAAAAGACATCCTGATCACACACAATTCATACACCTACACCACATTTACAATAACTTTGAATAACATTTTAATAAATATATACTGCACAATATTATGTATCCACACTAATATAATTATCAAGTACTAAAACTCATTCAGACAAATTACAGCAAGCACATTCACTTCGATTTTCATTAAATAAAATAAAAAATGCAACAGTCAAAAGGGGATTATAAGAGTCATCACAGAACACATCTCACTACAGAACAATGAAAAATGGTAACAAAAATAAAAACAATGCTTGCACTACTCACACTCACATTGTGCATGTGAGTGTGAGTACTGCAAGCATTGTTTTTATTTAATGCTTTGTGAACCAGTACATCCACACCAATAGTAGATATTTAGATGTGCATTTTGTGTCATCCCACTGATTTCTGAACACTGTAGAAAGGTGAAAGGCAGGGATAATGGGGGAACATATGATGGTACGTACTGTCTAAGTTTTTGCAGATTTCACGAACGCTCTCTGGCATACAGTCATCTCTTTGCAGCTCTCCGCAAGCCTGGTTAACAATATTCACCGTCAGCTAGGAAAAAAAAAGGTTAACAGCGCCATTAATACATTAGGCAATTAAAGAGAATGCAACATGTATACCCATTGATTAAAAAACAGGCACAGACTAAGTTAAACTAAGAACAATTAAAATGTTGGCCTTCATGCTCCCTGCCAATTTATTTAGTTCTTTTGTGTTGTATAGTTATTTTATTTTTTTGTTGAGGGGGAAGGGAGGAGGAACGTACGTGTTACTTTAACCAAAAGTTTGTCACTTTCCCTCAACCCTTACTGTTGTACACGTGAGAGATTAAAAATCAGTTCTTTGTAATGGTACAAATATTATTGATTAATACTTTTTGCACTAATATGTACCTTGACAACGTTGGAAGTGGCGGGTAACGCCGAACTGGCAGCATGCAGACACTCTCCAACATCTTGGTCCTGATCGAATTCCTGGTTTAGATATTATAAGAATGTTAATACAGCTCGGCAGAATTATAGTAGAAAGAATAATTACAGATCTGTCTAGATAGAAGCTACAGACTAATTTATGACAGATTTACAATACAGTCAATTATATTTCAACAGTTTCCATCTCGTGTAAACGTGAAACTAATACTAGAACACTTCACTTGATCTACTCCAGCAGCCTATCACGTGTGACACAAATAAACGATAGAATGCACAAAGGAAGACTTCAATCGAAATATAAACCGTCAAAAAACAAAAAAAGGCTACCATGTATGCCCCTATTTATTGAATAAGTGTTCAAGGTAGAAAATCTTGGGAATGTTTGCTCCTCTTTACCTGCAAAACAGTGTCGATCTCCATTGTTGTTGTGTGTGGAAACAAAAGCGGATGCGTAGGATGACTAAATCAATTGACGCATGCGCGACGGGAGTTCGGCCTGCGGTTCGTCTGTTTCTCGGCAAAGAGATGCTTGTCCGGTTATTGTGGTCTATGCCGATACAAACAAATATGCCCGACGGCGATATTTCACTCGTGCGAAGAAAAAGACCTATTTTTAATTGATTTGTGGGAGTCGCAACGCTGTTTGTGGGGTCGCTACTGCAAGGAGTACAAAAACAAATATCGTTCAAATCGCGAAGCGGCATAGCGGCAGCCATTTTGAACACCTTCGCAGACAGTAAGTATGCCGAATCAAGCACTTTAGTTAAGAAAGAGAACCATGGCAAACCTGGTTTGCTGAAGTTCGCCTAGGTTCGTTCAACCTCAATTAAGAAACAAACCAAAAGATCGCCGATCTTCTCCGATCTAGGTTTGCCGATCAAAAGTTCGTCCAATTAAGAACAGCTTTAAGATTGGATGCTGTCGTCTTGCTCGCTCAAGCTTTGCATCCGTACTTGCATTTGAATATAAATGCATTGTCCTTTTCTTTGAGACGACAAAATTCTAGATACGGTTCAAACAAAGTGGGAAGTTTCTCCATCTTCTGCGGTCAAAAATTTGTGCGTTCTGTGCTTGATTTGAAGAACCAAGAGATGACTGACGCGCGCTTTTGAAGGTCACGTGGCTTGCTATTGCTATCAGCCAATCACAATCATGCTTTCGTTCGCTGAGCGAGTGATCAATCTCGCGCGAAACAGCAATTTCGCCACTCGCTTCGGCTTGGCTGAAAGGGATAGGCAAGTCACACGGCAAGGAAAGTCAGTAGCGTAGCGAAAGATACATTTTCGCTACTTCGCTACTGACAAATTAGTAGTTCGCTGCTTTACAACTACTTTTTTTTTAAATATGTAGTTTGGATCGTTACAAACTACTCCAAATAGTAGCGAAACTACAAAATGTAGTCGCTACTCTCGCTACTTGCCCATGTTTGCACGCACGGACACACACACACACACACACACACACACACACACACACACACACACACACACACACACACACACACACACACATACAAACACCCACTTGTGATGGGGTATAGGCCGGGTGACTCATTGCACTGCACGAGTTTAATTGCTGCACTGTAACGTTATACAGACAATGCTGCCAGTGGACTGTTAGACAGAGTGCTGCGTATTTATGAAACTTCTCAGTCTCAACAGGCGGAAGGAACAACCCGGAATCAGTTATCGCAACAATGTTTTGTGATTCAGTTTGACTTTCTGTCCGTTTCACATCCATATGGACGGCGAGGAAAACTGAATGACAACGACTGACTGAGTACACTGAGTGATGGGCGAGTCAGTGCAGGTGTCCGTATTTTTGTGAGTAATTCTCCGTCTCTGTCTTCAGTTGATACAGCAGATCCATAATTCTGAATCCTACCCCCAGACTGAGACAACCGCTGAACACCGAACAGCAGCAAGCCAGGCACAGCGTATGCTTTTGGCCGGAGGCGGCACAATTATTGAACAACGCACAGCCAAAGATCTTGAGGAAACCTGTGGGGGGAAAATCAGCGTGAGTGTACATGCATGTTATCGACCGAGCAAATCGACTGACCGACAAAGACGCCAGACTAATCAGGCACGACGCCAGGCTAATCAGGCACGACCGGCACTAGGCTCAAGTCCAATGCGCTAAAGGCCATCGGGTAGACGTCGACCGCCATCAGCCCGATGGCCTTTTGCGCATTGGGAGATAACTGTACTGTAGATGGTACCAGCTGCGCACACTGGATAGCCGGCTGTGATGACCACGGTGCACATCTGGTGCCATCTACAGTACACTAAAGAAAGCATTGCTTTGGTACAGCAAACAACATCAGACAACAAAACCAGGTTGGCGTGTTTCCTTGATATTTGTTTGTTTTTTAGACATCAAGGCTACATTGTACATGTGTTCGTCAATAGAGCGACACCACGGCGACATTCTACATGTGTTTGTCAATAGAGCGACACCACGGCTACATTGTACATGTGTTTGTCAATAGAGCGACACCACGGCTACATTGTACATGTGTTTGTCAATAGAGCGACACCACGGCTACATTCTACATGTGTTTGTCAATAGAGCGACACCACGGCTACATTCTACATGTGTTTGTCAATAGAGCGACACCACGGCTACATTCTACATGTGTTCGTCAATAGAGCGACACCACGGCTACATTCTACATGTGTTCGTCAATAGAGCGACACCACGGCGACATTCTACATGTGTTTGTCAATAGAGCGACACCACGGCTACATTCTACATGTGTTCGTCAATAGAGCGACACCACGGCTACATTCTACATGTGTTTGTCAATAGAGCGACACCACGGCTACATTCTAAATGTGTTCGTCAATAGAGCGACACCACGGCTACATTCTACATGCGTTTGTCAATAGAGCGACAACACGGCTACATTCTACATGTGTTCGTCAATAGAGCGACACCACGGCGACATTCTACATGTGTTTGTCAATAGAGCGACACCACGGCTACATTCTACATGTGTTTGTCAATAGAGCGACACCACGGCTACATTCTACATGTGTTTGTCAATAGAGCGACACCACGGCTACATTCTACATGTGTTTGTCAATAGAGCGACATCACGGCTACATTCTACATGTGTGTGTCAATAGAGCGACACCACGGCTACATTCTACATGTGTTCGTCAATAGAGCGACACCACGGCTACATTCTACATGTGTTTGTCAATAGAGCGACACCACGGCTACATTCTACATGTGTTTGTCAATAGAGCGACACCACGGCTACATTCTACATGTGTTTGTCAATAGAGCGACACCACGGCTACATTCTACATGTGTTCGTCAATAGAGCGACACCACGGCTACATTCTACATGTGTTCGTCAATAGAGCGACACCACGGCGACATTCTACATGTCAGTGTTCGTCAATAGAGCGACACCACGGCTACATTCTACATGTGTTCGTCAATAGAGCGACACCACGGCTACATTCTACATGTGTTCGTCAATAGAGCGACACCACGGCTACATTCTACATGTGTTCAGTCGTCAATAGAGCGACACCACGGCTACATTCTACATGTGTTTGTCAATAGAGCCACACCACGGCTACATTCTACATGTGTTTGTCAATAGAGCGACATCACGGCTACATTCTACATGTGTTTGTCAATAGAGCGACACCACGGCTACATTCTACATGTGTTTGTCAATAGAACGACACCACGGCTACATTCTACATGTGTTTGTCAATAGAGCGACACCACGGCTACATTACACATGTGTTTGTCAATAGAGCGACATCACGGCTACATTCTACATGTGTTTGTCAATAGAGCGACACCACGGCTACATTACACATGTGTTTGTCAATAGAGCGACATCACGGCTACATTCTACATGTGCTCGTCAATAGAGCGACAACACGGCTACATTCTACATGTGCTCGTCAATAGAGCGACACCACGGCGACATTCTACATGTGTTTGTGAATAGAGCGACACCACGGCTACATTCTACATGTGTTTGTCAATAGAGCGACACCACGGCTACATTACACATGTGTTTGTCAATAGAGCGACATCACGGCTACATTCTACATGTGCTCGTCAATAGAGCGACAACACGGCTACATTCTACATGTGCTCGTCAATAGAGCGACACCACGGCGACATTCTACATGTGTTTGTGAATAGAGCGACACCACGGCTACATTCTACATGTGTTTGTCAATAGAGCGACACCACGGCTACATTTTACATGTGTTCGTCAATAGAGTGAGTGACACCACGGCTACATTCTACATGTGTTCGTCAATAGAGCGACACCACGGCTACATTCTACATGTGTTCGTCAATAGAGCGACACCACGGCTACATTCTACATGTGTTTGTCAATAGAGCGACACCACGGCTACATTCTACATGTGTTCGTCAATAGAGCGACACCACGGCTACATTCTACATGTGTTCGTCAATAGAGCGACACCACGGCTACATTCTACATGTGTTTGTCAATAGAGCGACACCACGGCTACATTCTACATGTGTTTGTCAATAGAGCGACACCACGGCTACATTCTACATGTGTTTGTCAATAGAGCGACACCACGGCTACATTCTACATGTGTTTGTCAATAGAGCGACACCACGGCTACATTCTACATGTGTTTGTCAATAGAGCGACACCACGGCGGCGCCAAAAGCGATGGCGACCTCGACCAATCGAAACCTTGACATAGAAACTACGTAGTGACTGTTTCCATCTGGGCAACACGTCATCGGGGCAGGCCGACACAATTGTATCGCCCCGTGGAGAGATAAAACGGCCATTCCCCGCGGTGAAGAGAGGGATTTCAGTACTCGACGCAGATTTCAGCAATTCGTGTCCACCACGTACCCCCACTGGTTTACTCTGTTCATCCACATACACCCATTGCTTGAAATGAATTTGAATGATAGTTCAAGGTTGGTGCCAAAATAGCTTGGCGCCTCAGGCGCCAAGCTATTCTGGCACCACCCTTGAACTAACACAGTTGATCCATTTTCTAATGTGTGATGTAGCTTTCATGCGACAACAAGCACATTTGACACAATCAGCTTCAGGATGTAATGGGTTAAAACAGCCCCGCCACTCCGCCCCGTCTACTGGAAACACTCGAAGCGTGTTTCTTCCCGCCGCTCGGGTCACGGTCTAGTTGTTGGTCGTGTCACCTACAGCACCGCCATCGTGTCGCTATTTGGAACTCAGCATTCCTGAGCAGACTCTTCGCTAATCACATAACAACACATTTGGGTTCCCGTGCATTTCTTATATCGCAAGTTTAGTGTGATCCGACAAAATGCAATTGGTTCTAACTCACTAGAGCAACAGCTGCTTCCACTGCAACAATAGAGGTGCCAGTCCGGCTCATCGCAGCCGAAGTTGATGAGTATGCAGTAGATGGAGACGATGTCAGCCACAACCCCTATCACTTCCATCACCACGCCGCAACTCTCATGATCTGCACGCATGTCCGGCCGCGGGGTCACGTTTAATAATAATGCAACTAACATTCTGACACTAAAACATCAGTAGACACGCAAGCATGAAGTATGTTAACTTTACAAGCCCCTCCCCCCCCCCCCCCCCACACACACACACTAGACCCCACCCCTGTAGGCCGTTTGCGCATTGGGCACCTACCACCTACACATCCCCACCCTCCACCCCGCCTCCCTCCCGCCCCATTCCATACCCTCCCCCTCCCCCCTAACGCTGAACAGGCAATGCCGGCTGGACGAGACTTTAAAAATGAAACACTTACCAAACAGAGTGCGACCTGCAGGCTTAAAATATTCATCTAGGTGTCCACTCAGTCCATACATTTGCAGCGCCAGTGCGAGGAACTTGGGTAACAGAGCGGTCAGCAGCATGTTTAGAGACATGTATAAAGACATGTTTAGCTTGGAGATGTCAGTAGCCACCGCTGCTAAACTCACCGTCCTACAGTGATTGTCGTCTTCTTGTCGTCTGTGCAGCGGATGACGGACAGGGCCAAGTCAGGTAGGGAGGTCATGTTATCGCCAAACGACTCCCAACAACGCACGAGAGGCAAGTCATGGCGGGTTTATAACCAGCTTCTACGGCGTATGATCAAAAGTAATGATAGTTGGGCCATAACACCAACACCGTCGGCCCAATTTACTTGACTTTTCACATTTTGTAATAGCACTTTCGCCGCCGGTTATGCAATATGTCGACTACTTCAGGAAAGATCCAAAGGCAATGTGGTATTGTGATGATGGTGATGTGGTATTGTGATGATGGTGATGTGGTATTGTGATGATGGTGATGTGGTATTGTGATGATGGTGATGTGGTATTGTGATGATGGTGATGTGGTATTGTGATGATGGTGATGTGGTATTGTGATGATGGTGATGTGTATTGTGATGAAGGCGATGTGGTATTGTGATGATGGTGATGTGGTATTGTGATGATGGTGATGTGTATTGTGATGATGGTGATGTGTATTGTGATGATGGTGATGTGGTATTGTGATGATGGCGATGTGGTATTGTGATGAAGGGCAGGATCGGACTTGTGAATGTACAGCTTTTGCCAGGTCCTGGACGCGGGAAACCTCCATCCTGCCACAGTGCCAGCCTCTCTTTCAGTTTAGGGAAGAACCAAAAGTCGCATTGGTCGCGGCAAGGACTGTATGATGGTTGAAGACTGTATGATGGTTGAGGACTGTATGATGGTTGAGGACTGTATGATGGTTGAAGACTGTATGATGGTTCAGGACTGTATGATGGTTGAGGACTGTATGATGGTTGAGGACTGGGTGATCGTTGAGGACTGTGTGATAGTTGAAGACTGTGTGATGGTTGAGGACTGTATGATGGTTGAGAACTGTATGATGGTTGAGGACCGTGTGGTGGTTGAGGACTGTATGACGGTTGAGGACTGTGTGATGGTTGAGGACTGTATGATGGTTGAGGACTGTGTGATGGTTGAGGACTGTATGGTGGTTGAGGACTGTATGAGGGTTGAGGAAGAATATAAATTTTTTGCTCATCTGTGCAGGACACAGTGACCGTGGCTTTGTAGTCACTGCCATTTTCAAGAAACAAACGCGATGTTCTAGGCAGCCAGAGTTGGCAGATGCTCGTGAACAGACTTCAACACTTTTGGGAAATAATTTCTTACAGGATATTGTGCACTGACTGCGCGTCCCACTGGTAAAATAGGAACACTGACATGGACCTCTATAGAATAGAGACATGAGAGAAAAATAGAGAAAATGTTGCTGTAAATTCTGAAAATCTGACAAAAAGTGCCCGTAACCTTCTCTCATCAGAGGCCAACCACTTATGATTGGACCGTTAGCTGGGGAGACCGTTATACGACAAGCAAGTATCGTCTTTAGTGATGACGTCACACGGTCGTTAGAGGCCATTAACTCATTCTACCCCAGACACACCACAGCAAGATAAGGATCGACCATGATAGTTTAAGGGTGATGCCAGAATAGCTTGGCGCCTATGGGCGCCAAGCTATTCTGGCAACACCCTTGAACTATCATGGTCGATCTGTGTCCTGCACTGCACTGCAGTCTTCAGAGGGCAACGGCAAAATTTAAGGATTTCGGTGTTGGGGTAGAATGAGTTAATGCTAAACATTTTGAGCGGTTAATCTAAGCGGTCAACTTTCTGATGCATCTGAGCCTCTGTCAGGAAATAGAGTATCCTTATTGCAGATAGTTTTTAGAGGTCATTGCACACTATCCTTTGAGCTGTTCCAAGAGAAAGACCAGAAGTTAAAGATATTTTTCATATTAAAATATAAACATATTTTCCTATCAATGCGTAAATAAAGAGCCAAGTTGGCTCGTTCCCAGCTGACATTTGACAGTCAGACCAGTACCTGTCTTGAAAGTCCTCTCTTTCAGAGTGAAATTGCGCAATCCACTTGTAGTCAGTGTCGGACATTACACAAGGACCACATCAAACAACTTTCACATTTGTTTGGATTTTGACAGGACTGTCTGAAAGTTTCACTTTTTTAACAATATAGAAATAAATGTATTATTTTGGAGAGTCCACTATTTTCAAGCACAGCTGTTTACATCACTTTTTTAATGACGTCACACAGCGGCTTGGCTGAAGATACCAGCTCCATATTGTGACGTCACAGCGGCATGGCTGAAAATACCAGCTCCATATTGTGACGTCACACAGCGGCATGGCTAAAGATATCAGCGCCATATTGTGACGTCACACAGCGGCATGGCTAAAGATATCAGCGCCTTAGTGTGACGTCACACAGCGGCATGGCAAAAGATATCAGCGCCTTATTGTGACGTCACACAGCGGCATGGCTAAAGACATCAGCGCCTTATTGTGACGTCACACAGCGCATGGCTGAAGATACCAGCTCCATATTGTGACGTCACACAGCGGCATGGCTGAAGATACAAGCGCCATATTGTGCGCGAATAAAGGACATAGGCTGAAATTTGTTGTGATACTAATTTTATTTGTGACTTAAGTAGTTTACGAATGGCTGCCCAGCTATCATTACTTTATGATCACACCTCGTACCATCAGTATAGACAACACTCGGAACATCACCAAGAGGCATAGATCCTCATGAGCCCTCTGGGCTATCATTACTTATGATCATACCTCGTACCATCAGTATAGACAACACTCGGAACATCTCCAAGAGGCATGCATCCTCATGAGCGGCGGGCTGATGAGGATCTATGTCTCTTGGAGATGTTCCGAGTGTGGGCCGGTCTATGTTTATGTTATACACTGGGTATCCGTTGTTTGGAGTCGTTGGCCTCAAACGAAATCCCAATACTGTCCCAGTGCCATGAACGTGGCTCATTTGTCCGACGACACAATGGCGGATTAAATCTGTGTGTCAATACAGGGGCGTTCGCCATCACCACATTGTGCGGAACCTGCACACCTGGACTAAATAAAACTTCCTTATTTTTGCAAGAGGTATAGAACCTCATGAAAGGCTGCTGTCTGCAAGGGCTTATGAGGATCTATACCTCTCGTCGAAGAAAACGTTTATTGAATGGTTAGGCCTGTATCCGCAGAGTCCTTGAGTTTATCAGTACTTGTTGCCAGCATCAAATGTCGACCCCGTGCGTTGGATCAGTCACATGAGGAGATTAGCCCTCCGCCAGCCACTAAACAAGGGGCCCCGCTAAAGCGCCACAACACTCACCCCGCTACAGCGGGCCCCTTGCTTAGTGGCTGGCGCAGGACTAAGCTACGTATACATTTGACGTACGTACGCACGCACGCACACACGCACGAACACACACACACACACACACACACACACACATTGTGTGACTGCCAGTGTTCAGCCGTATAATGTTTTTTTACACTTTTTTCACCAGGATAAAACACAAAATAAGACAATCTCCGCAATGAATACAGAATAAACTACACAATTTGAGATTTCCCACAAAGAATACAATATGAATAAACGTGGACAGACCCAGTGGACAGACCCAAGGACAGAGCCAGTGGACAGATCCAGTGGACAGACCCAGTGGATAGACCCAGTGGACAGACCCAGTGGACAGACCCAATGGACAAACCCAGTGGACAGACCCAGTGGACAGACCCAGTGGACAGAGCCAGTGGACAGACCCAGTGGACAGACCCAGTGGACAAACCCAATGGACTGACCCAGTGGACAAACCCAGTGGACAGACCCAGTGGACGGAGCCAGTGGACAGACCCAGTGGACAGAGCCAGTGGACAGACCCAATGGACAGACCCAGTGGACAAACCCAGTGGACAGACCCAGTGGACAGTCCCAGTGGACAGACCCAGTGGACAGACTCAGTGGACTGTCCCACTGGACAGAGCCAGTGGACAGACCCAATGGACAGACCCAATGGACAGACCCAGTGGACAAACCCAGTGGACAGACCCAGTGGACAGACCCAGTGGACAGAGCCAGTGGACAGACTCAGTGGACAGTCCCAGTGGACAGTCAGTTTCACCACATGGATTGTATTCCCATCAGATATTTATTCCGAGCAGAGCCGGGCCTAGGACGGTGACACGCTCCCAACTCTTGAACCAAGAGTTTAAATGTTGAAATTTAGATCATGGATACAAAGGGCTTTCAGCTAGAGGTATAGATCTTTATGAGCCTCCGCAACTCACGGGGGCTCATGCAGATCTATTTCTTCTGCCGTTGGGTGGTGTTCAATTTGTCACCTGGCGTGGCTGGTGCTTTAACCGGCAATGGCGCGCATGTAGACGCGCTTTGCTATGTTTAGATTAACAGTGACGTTTCCCCAACATCTTGTGAACTCCCTCTGTCTGTGTGTGTGTGTGCGTGCGTGCGTGCGTGTGTGTGTGTGTGTGCGTGTGTGTCTGTGCGTGTGTGTGTGTGTGCGTTGTGTGCGTGTGTGTGTGTGTGTGTGTGTGTGTGTGTGTGTGTGTGTGTGTGTGTGTGTGTGTGTGTGTGTGTGTGCGTACGCGCACGGACGTGTGATGGCACGCAAATGTCCTCGTTAATTTGAAACGCGATTTGTTGTTGTTGTGGGTTCTTTTACTGAATGTCACTCGCTTGGCGGTCGCTCTGTCCACTCCGGGCTCATGAGGATCTACGCCTCTTGGAGATGTTTAAGTGTTGTCTATGATGATGGTACACACTCCGCCGTGAGATGGCCTTAGTCGCCTGCTCGGCGTTAAACCCAAATAACTAATGATGGCACACACTGGCTGACCGCCGTGACTCGGCTCTCGCTCGTCTGGAGTCGTTCTGCGTACACGTGACGTCACTACTGTCGTCATCAACATTTCACAATAAACAAAATGCCACGTGACAGTAGCAGCAGCCAATGATAAGTTTGAGGCCGGTGAATTGCTGTAGTAATGTACTGACCCTTTGTGTGTCGGTGGCGTTTTGATTCGCGATGACTCCTGTAGGACCCTTCCTGTAAGAATCATGGCGACTAAACCCGACATGCAGAGGGTTAACTATCGTTTCTGTTCGCCTCAGTACTGCTCTGCGTGTCCGCGGTGGCCCGGTGGTTTCAGTGCGAGTAACGAAATAGGACTTGAAACGTATTCTATCCTGACTGAAGGCAAGTTGCCACCTGTGCCTTATAGGCTGACGTCGACACTTGGAGCTGACCACAAGGCAAAGGGCAAGGTCGTCATTTCTAGTATCACAGACGTCAATGTTGGCCGTACTGTCATTTGGAAAAAGAGTGCACTTTAGTTTAACCTCTTGCTGCCAGCCATCACGAATTGTTCGCCTGGAACGACTATACACTGACAGAAGATATAACACAGAACAGAACAAAGATACAAGTGGGACACATTTAGGCGTGGACAAAATAGAACTAACAACAAATGAGCACCCGCAGTCACACTAACTTACTGCAGTCGAACTAACTTAATGCAGTCACACAAACTTACCGCAGTCACACTAACTTACCGCAGTCGCACTAACATACCGCAGTCGCACTAACTGACCGCAGTCGCACTAACTGACCGCAGACGCACTAACTAATCGCAGTCGCACTAACTGACGGCAGTCGCAATAACTGACCACAGTCGCACTAACTGACCGCAGTCGCACTAACTTACCACAGTCGCACTAACTGACCACAGTCGCACTAACTTACCACAGACGCACTAACTGACCACAGTCGCACTAACGTACCGCAATCGCACTAACTGACCACAGTCGCACTAACTTACCGCAGTCGCACTAACTTACCGCAGTCGCACTAACTTACCACAGATGCACTAACTGACCACAGTTGCACTAACTTACTGCAGTCGCACTAACTGACCACAGTCGCACTAACTTACCGCAGTCGCACTAACTGACCGCAGACGCACTAACTGACCACAGTCGCACTAACTGACCGCAGTCGCACTAACTTACTGCAGTCGCACTAACTGACCACAGTCGCACTAACTGACCGCAGTCGCACTAACTGACTGCAGACGCACTAACTGACCGCAGTCGCACTAACTGACCGCAGACGCACTAACTTACAACAGTCACACTAACTTACCGCAGTTGCACTAACTTACCTCAGTCGCACTAACTGACCGCAGTCGCACTAACTGACCGCAGTCGCACTAACCTACCATAGTCACACTAACTTACCGCAGTCACACTAACTTACCGCAGTCGCACTAACTGACCGCAGTCGCACTAACTGACCGCAGTCACACTAACTGACCACAGTGGCACTAACTTACCACAGTCGCACTAACTTACCGCAGTCGCACTAACTTAATGCAGTTGCACTAACTTACCGCAGTGGCACTAACTTATTGCAGTCACACTAACTTACTGCAGTCGCACTAACTTAACGCAGTGGCACTAACTTACGGCAGTGGCACTAACTGACCGCAGTCACTCTAACTTACCGCAGTCACACTAACTGACCGCAGTCGCATTAACTGACCACAGTCGCACTAACTGACCGCAGTCACTCTAACTTACTGCAGTCACACTAACTGACCACAGTCGCATTAACTGACCGCAGTCCCACTAACTGAACGCAGTCGCACTAACTTAACGCAGTCACACTAACTTACCACAGTCACACTAACTTACCACAGTCGCATTAACTGACCACAGTTGCACTAACTGACCGCAGTCACACTAACTTACTGCAGTCGCACTAACTTACTGCAGTCGCATTAACTTACCGCAGTCGCACTAACTTACCGCAGTCGCACTAACTTACCGCAGTCGCACTAACTTACTGCAGTTGCGGGGGCTGATGAGGGTTCATGTCTCTTACAACCGTTAATCGTTCGCCCTGCCCCGGCACATAAGGGGTTACTGACGTCAGATATTCAAGTCTGCACGTGGCAGTTACTCCTACACTCACAGTTCTGTCAATATGTCTTGCTGTCCGTGAGCACGGGTTGACATTTGTGGGCGACGATACCGACTGAACTGCAACGCACCGACAGCAACACAAGTTGACACCGAATGAGTTAATTTTCAGTGTTTGCCGCAAGAATATTTATTATTCCTCTCACTGGCTACAGCGCTTTTTGTCGATAAAAAAATCCAGTAGCATTGAATGACCGCATTGGTGGCCATGTTGCCTACTATCTGATTATATCCTTTTGCGTAAGTCAGTGACGTAGTGTCGGCATTTTACACTCAGCCTTCCCATGATGCAGCCTGATTTCTGTTCTATGTTCTTTGTGTACTTGGTGTTGTTTTGTTTTGTTTGTTTGTTTGTTTTTAATATATTTTTACGTCACTACGGAACACAATCGAACATTACGCATGGGCTAAAGTTACAACATGCCGCTACATGGGCTGCACGTGTGTTGCATACTTTATAGTAATAGACGTATAAACGGCCGTTTATGAGTAATGTGCCCCTGACAACGGCTCCGACGGAACCGTTGTCAGGGGCACGTAACTGATATAGGCTTCCTAGCCAGTGTGTGTTTCAACATAAACAGAACAGTCGAGACCAGTCAATCAACCAGTATACCATCTAACACTAGACAGCAGGAGATGAGTCAACCATGATAATTCAAGGGAAGTGCCAGATTAGCTTGGCGCCCGACGGCACTACCCTTGAATCATCATGGTCGATCCAGCTGCTGCAGCTGGCAAACAGTCACTAGGTGTCGCCTCCAACATTCGGGAAACGCGGCCTTACGGTACAATAGGTTAATTTTCTGCACGGACTGTAGTATAGCTGTTCCTGTAGGTCCCGAGTACAGCATGGCTGCACGGACTGTAGTATAGCTGTTCCTGTAGGTCCCGAGTACTGGCTGCACGGACTGTAGTATAGCTGTTCCTGTAGGTCCCGAGTACTGGCTGCACGGACTGTAGTATAGCTGTTCCTGTAGGTCCCGAGTACTGGCTGCACGGACTGTAGTATAGCTGTTCCTGTAGGTCCCGAGTACTGGCTGCACGGACTGTAGTATAGCTGTTCCTGTAGGTCCCGAGTACTGGCTGCACGGACTGTAGTATAGCTGTTCCTCTAGGCCCCGAGTACTGGCTGCACGGACTGTAGTATAGCTGTTCCTGTAGGTCCCGAGTACTGGCTGCACGCACTGTAGTATAGCTGTTCCTGTAGGCCCCGAGTACTGGCTGCACGGACTGTAGTATAGCTGTTCCTGTAGGCCCCGAGTACTGGCTGCACGGACTGTAGTATAGCTGTTCCTGTAGGTCCCGAGTACTGGCTGCACGGACTGTAGTATAGCTGTTCCTGTAGGCCCCGAGTACTGGCTGCACGCACTGTAGTATAGCTGTTCCTGTAGGCCCCGAGTACTGGCTGCACGGACTGTAGTATAGCTGTTCCTGTAGGCCCCGAGTACTGGCTGCATGCACTGTAGTATAGCTGTTCCTGTAGGCCCCGAGTACTGGCTGCACGTACTGTAGTATAGCTGTTCCTGTAGGCCCCGAGTACTGGCTGCACGCACTGTAGTATAGCTGTTCCTGTAGGCCCCGAGTACTGGCTGCACGTACTGTAGTATAGCTGTTCCTGTAGGCCCCGAGTACTGGCTGCATGCACTGTAGTATAGCTGTTCCTGTAGGCCCCGAGTACTGGCTGCACGGACTGTAGTATAGCTGTTCCTGTAGGCCTCGAGTACTGGATGCACGGACTGTAGTATAGCTGTTCCTGTAGGCCCCGAGTACTGGCTGCACGTACTGTAGTATAGCTGTTCCTGTAGGCCCCGAGTACTGGATGTATACACTGTAGTATAACTGTTCCTGTAGGCCCCGAGTACTGGCTGCATGCACTGTAGTATAGCTGCTCCTGTAGGCCCCGAGTACTGGCTGCACGTACTGTAGTATAGCTGTTCCTGTCAGTTCAAACTGTTGCTTGTAGACCGTCGCCTTGCGGCCATGTGGGAAATTTCCTGTTTGTTCAGTTTTGTGACACATTTGATTCATCGACTGTTGCTACTGACTCGACTGAAAAGTTACGATGGCAGTCGTCTGCGGGGCGATCTATCTCGCTTCTCTTTCAGTCCCTGACAGAGTCCCGCAGCCACGCCACTCACAAAGCCACTTAGCAGGATAAGGAAGAAGGGCCACCAAATACGGAGTGTGTGGTTGGTGAACAGCTCACTGCCCAGGATCTTGCGCTCTGTGTGGTAGGCGAACAGCACACAGCCCAGGAACTTGGCAAGACCTGTCGACATAAAAAATATCTGTAACTAAATGGTTGAGGCCCAATCGCGGACCAAAGCGAGACTGGATAGGGGTCAGGGGCGGTCCTAGGGGGGGGGGGGGTGGGATGTGGGAGGGGGATTCCAGGGACTCCAGACCCTTAGCTCTTAGACCAGGCGCATACCAGGAAACAGCGCTTGGAGTCCCTGCTATATTCAACACGTGTAGAAGTCATGACGCGTCGCTAGAAATATTAAAAAGAACGGAAGGAGCCAGAGAAACAACCTACTTGGAGCTGCTATGCCACCATAAACTCATGTAGAAGGTTCTAGTCAATGCACAAGCCACTGTCAGCTACTGCGATGTAAACGATTTCAGATCTCCCGCCATTGTTTCCACAAGAAATTGACTCAAGAATTTGGGATGAATAGATTCCGCGTCATTAGCATATAATGATTGTAACAAGAAAACATTTACGTCACTCGACAGCAAGATGACGTCATATTCTTAATAATAATAATAATAATAATAATAATAATAATAATAATAATAATAATAATAATAATGATAATGATAAAGGACATTTGTTAAGCGCTTATTCTAAAAGTAGCTCTAAGCGCTGATACAATGAAAAGGCTAACAACTAACAACACAGTGGACAGTGGAAGTCCGACAGAAGAATGTGCAGGACTTTTGTGTCATAAAGCGACATTACCTTTTAGGGTCGCTTTCTGACGCATTGTCCTATACATGTTAGGAAATCTTATTAAAAGGGAGGCGATTATTACGGTGTTAGCTTTCTGTCTGAAAGTCAACTGTTGACTACTGACAGCTGTTATTGGCCCCAGTCTGTTCCCACGCGCTCTTTGCTGCACTCACAGGAAAAACAGCTGCAAAAACAACAGCATAGCAATTTGCGCTGGCAAGAGTCTCGACACTCCCCATTTGTCTCGTCGTCACAACACCAGTAGAACAGCATCAAGGAAAAGCCGAAAACGTCCGTCACTGCGGCCGACGCCTCCAGGAATAGTGCACACTTTACGCCCACTGTAAAACAACACAACAGTAATATTGTACAGCCTGTGTTAACTGTAAAAACAACACAGCAACAAACATGGCGCGAGTACGTACAGACGATATGACGACAGTGTACTGACATCTGTTGGCTTATTTAATCACTTCACTGCCAGCAGACGCAAGTTATGCGGCGTCTGCAATATTCTGTAACTCATTCTACCCCAGACACGCCACAGCAAGATATGGATCAACCATGATAGTTCAAGGGCGATGCCAGAATAGCTTGACGCCTATCATGGTCGATCTGCGCCCTGCACTGCACTGCAGTCTTCAGAGGACAACGGCAACATTTGGGGATTTCGGTCTTGGGGTACAAGGAATTAAGTGAACGCCAGAGAACCTCCGCCGTCCCGGAAACATGGATAACAAGCGGCGTCCCCAAGAGGCAGAGATCCTCACCAGCCCAGTGGCGGGGGCGCATGAACATGGATGTGTCTTGCAGCTAGACCCTCCTCACTTTTCTCGGCAGTCAGGCTGGTGACATACATTCTATATATTTTGTGGGTTTTGTTGTTGTTGTTGTTTGTTTGTTTGTTTGTTTGTTTGTTTGTTTTTGTTTGTTTGGATTTTTAGGGTGGTATTTGCACGTCCTGAGGAAGCCTTGTTGCTGTCGGGACGTTGAGCAAGGTACAACCAACCAAGCATCAAAGCTGCATCCAGATATAGCAGTGATGAGGACAAGGTGTTTGGGGTGTCTGTTACGGCTTCACCAAGACTGCGTTTTGTCAATCATGAAAACAAAAAAGACCTGAGCCATGAAGGTTTGTGTCAACGTGTCAATTTAACCCCTTCACTGTCGAGACAAAGTGAACACGATCCAACTGCAAGAGACATAGATCCTCATGAGCCGTCGCGACAGCGAGATGTTACATGGTTGTCCGGTTGTCGTAGTATGATACAATCACACCAGGCGCACACACGTAGGGTTCTTGTAAAGAAACTTCACTCAGCTGCAACTCGTCACACGTGGCACAAGGTTGTAGACCACACTGGAGTAACAGTTCCAACAATTTTTTTTTTTTTTTTTTGCAGCGATGCGATCTCAACACAATGCATCCACAAATACACCAACACTGATACACTGTCTCCTCTACAATACATCAAAACTTTTGACACACTGCGTCTCTCATACAATGTACACACATTTCCTAACACGCTCTTTTAGACTATTACATATTTCCAGAACAATCCAGCAAATGCGCAGAATTCAACCAATCAGAAAAGAAAACGTATTCAAAACTTATTTATATTCATTAAAAAAACCCTCTGTAGATCAATCAGAAGTACTGTCTAGGCCAATTCGATACAATATGATGTTACGAAATGTAGCCGACAACTTTGACGTCATATCTGAGGTCACTAGAAAGATCGCGACCCTGCTCGAACCTTCTAGTCTAATGTAGGTCAAACTTTACAACATTGTAGCGAAACTACTCGTCACAACAAAAATCGAGCGCAATTCTCCGTGCAAAAGAAAATGACTCCTACTAAATAGGTACGTAATTCGTATCCAAAATAACTCAAATGAATATCGAATCTTTCCTATAATTAACACATTTGCTCTCAAAAAAATAACACGACCACAAACATAACACGGGGGCTGATCAGGATCTATGCCTCTTGCTGAGACCAATGTGTATCCATCTTCTGGGACAGATTTGATTTTTGGTCGTTGAATGAAGAGAGGTTTGTGAAACAACAATGTCCGTGCAGCGGCAGGGACGGGGTTAATGACGTGTCCGGCCAAACCTACAGAGGGATAATCACGTATCAGGATTTTAATCTATATCCATCCTCAGTTATTTCATTTGAGTTCACATCTGGGGGAGGGTATGCCCTAAATCGTGATGATTGGCGTTTTCTCCCGTTCTCCATCCTCACGATCCATGAAAAGTATTCGTCGTGATCTGCGTTAGTCGTGAAAACCTCCTGTTATTTCGTGAAACGTGAATCGTTTGTTGCCACACACAGTGTTAATGTCACCGTGACCTCCCCCCCCCCCCACACACATACACAAAATCGAAAAGCGGGGAGAGGGGGGGGGGAGAGAAGGCGCATGCGTGTTAGGGCTCTCCGCACGTTCGCCAATATCAAACAAGGGGGTGGGGGGGGGGGGACTCGCCAAAAATTTAAACGTGGGGGGGGGGGGGCGGGGGGGGGGGGGGCAAACACCCTCAAAAGGGACTTTGTTATAGCATTTTAACAAAATCTCTCCCCCCCTCCCCCCTCCCCCCCCCCCCCCACCTCCGCTGAGAAGATCATCACATATGGACGATTTGCCAATACATGAAACACTGACAAAACAGTTTGCTAGCTGATTAACAGTCTACTGTTGCTTATGCAAGTTGTTCAGGTCCTCGGTCCGAGGCATTTGACACTCACACTGAGTTCAGTTTGAACAGTGTTCCATGTGTTTACTGGATGCTAACAGTGTGCCATGTGTTCACTGGATGCTAACAGTGTTCCAAGTGTTCACTGGATGCTAACAGTTTTCCAAGTGTTCACTGGATGCTAACAGTGTTCCAAGTGTTCACTGGATGCTAACAGTGTTCCAAGTGTTCACTGGATGCTAACAGTGTACAATACAATACAATACAATACAACTTTATTGTCTGTTCGAGTCGAAGCACGACAGAAATTTGCCTTTCGGCTCGTCATGAAACAACTATATAAGACATTAACAAACGCTACAAGAACATTCCATGATGCAGCAATCTATCACAAGCAATCTGTCACAAGATGGGAGGTAATGTTAAGTAGATCATATTTATCGCGGCGTTATAAACAAGAGTTCAAAATCGAGACGGCAGTTGGAATAAAAGACTTCTTAAAAACATTCCTTTTGGCAAGTGGCATGTTGAAACGTCTGCCTGATGGTAGCATTTGAAACTGATCAGATAGTGGGTGACGAGGGTCATTGACAATGTTAGCAGCTATCCTTCGGACAGCTCTATGGTACAGATCATCTACTGGGTACTGTCCTAGGCCAATGATCTTCTCAGCTGTTCTGACGATACGTGACAGTCTGCCCCTGTTTTTCATACTGAGGTTGTCATGCCAAGCAGTGATGTTAAAAGTCAGTATGCTTTCGATCAGGCGGATTCTAAAACCCTGGAACTGACATCAAAACTTCTCAGTTTGCTAAGAAGGTACAGACGCTGGTTTGTTTTTTTCACAATCAGATCGGAGTTTCCAGTAAAGGACAGCCCACTATCCACGACTGTGCCAAGGTGTTTAAATTCAGTGACCACCTCTACAGGTTGATTATTAATTGTGACAGGTACAAAAATGTCATCAACGTCAAGGTGTTCACTGGATGCTAACAGTGTTCCATGTGTTCACTGGATGCTAACAATCCTGACACTGGCTCAGTGGTTGACACATGGTGTTGACGTGGCACGGCGCGGTGCACTGGAGCATGCTGTGCCACAGTAAGTGCGGGCGTAGTCGATAACAAACCGGTTCGTCAAGTCACACCACGCGGGTATGTTTAGCAACATGGGTTTCCCCTTCAAGCTGCACATTGCCAATAACACACACACACACACACACACACACACACACACACACACACACACACACACACACACACACACACACACACACATGGCTAAACTACTCATTATAATGTAGTCTCGTCCAGCGATGGCCTAGCTAACTTCTGTGCAGACGACGCCAGGAAGCCATATTGGACCGACTACGGTGAAGTGTGTAAGACGACATGTAGGACGTGTTTGTAAGCAGCTATACACTTTTAACTCACTCTGCCCGCCACACACCACAGCAAGGTACGGCTCGACCATGATAGTGTAACCGACATGTAGGACGTGTTTGCAAAGCAGCTATACACTTTTAACTCATTCCCGGCTGCCCGCCACACAGGCCACAGCACGGTACGGCTCGACCATGACAGTTCAAGGGTGGTGGCAGAATAGCTTGGCGCCTATAGGCGCCAAGCTATTCTGCCACCACCCTTGAACTATCATGGTCGATCTGTCTCCTGAGTTGTAATGCAGCCGGGATCCAGCAGACTCCTCCCCTGAAACACTTTGGGAAGAACTGAAAACTGCTATTGCAAAATCCTCTGCAGAAGTCTTGGGTTTCGCTAGAAAGAAGAATAAAGACTGGTTTGACGAAAACGATGTAGAGATCCAGGAACACCTAGCAAAAAAAAGAGCCGCCCATCAGGCCCACCTAGCCCAGCCTTCCTGCCCTGTGAAGAAGTCTGCCTTCCGCCTCGTCTGCAGCAGTCTCCAGCGCAAGCTCAGAGATCTCCAGAATGAGTGGTGGACCAGACTTGCACAGAGGACCCAGCTTTGCGCAGACAATGGTGACTACAGGGGCTTCTACGAAGCATTGAAAGCAGTGTATGGCCCCAGGCACCTGGTACAAAGTCCCCTGCGAAGCGCGAATGGCCAGGCACTCCTCACAGATAATACCTCCATCTTGAACCGCTGGTCGGAATACTTTCAGAGCCTCTTCAGCGCTGAGCGCACTGTTCAAGAAGCAGTCGTCCTACAAATCCCACAGCTCCCAGTAAAAGTTGAATTGGACGAACCGCCCACCGCTGAAGAGACCCTCACAGCCATCCACCAGCTCAAGAGTGGCAAAGCAGCAGGCATTGATGGAATACCGCCAGAGATCTGGAAACATGGAGGCACAGCACTGCACAACAAGCTCCATGACCTCTTTCTCTGCTGCTGGGAGGAAGGAACACTACCAAATGATCTCCGTGATGCAGTCGTTATCACCCTGTACAAGAACAAAGGTGAGAAGTCTGACTGTTCCAACTATCGGGGAATTACACTGCTGTCCATTGCTGGAAAAATCCTTGCAAGGCTGCTCCTGAATCGGCTGGTACCTGCCATCGCTGAAGACCAACTCCCAGAGGGCCAGTGTGGCTTCAGAGCAAACAGGAGCACCACCGATATGGTCTTTGTGCTGAGACAGCTACAGGAGAAGTGCCGCGAGCAGAACAAAGGGCTGTACGTAACGTTTGTCGACCTAACAAAAGCGTTCGACACTGTGAGCAGGCAAGGCATGTGGCAGATCCTGGAGCGACTTGGCTGTCCCCCAAAGTTCCTCAACATGATTGTCCAGCTACACGAGGACCAGCAAGGTCAGGTCAGACTCAACAATGACCTCTCAGAACCATTCCCCATTCTCAACGGCGTAAAGCAGGGCTGCGTGCTGGCACCGACCCTCTTCACCATCTTTTTTAGCATGATGTTGAAGCAGGCCACAGTGGACCTCGATGATGACGATGCAGTGTACATCAGGTATCGTCTCGATGGCAGCCTGTTCAACCTCAGACGACTGCAGGCCCACACGAAAACCCTAGACCAACTGATCCGTGAGCTGCTTTTTGCTGATGATGCTGCCCTCGTTGCACACACAGAGAGAGCCCTGCAGCGCATCACGTCCTGCTTCGCAGACGCTGCCCAGCTCTTTGGACTCGAGGTCAGTCTGAAAAAGACAGAGGTCCTCCATCAGCCGGCACCCAAGACAGTGTATCGCCCTCCTCACATCACCATCGGCGAGTCTGAACTAAAGTCAGTGCACCAGTTTACTTACCTTGGCTGCATTATCACGTTGGACGCCAAGCTGGACAAGGAGCTTGACAGCAGGCTGGCAAAAGCGAACAGCGCTTTCGGGCGACTTTTCAAGCGGGTGTGGCACAATCAACAGCTGAAAACAGGCACCAAGATCAGCGTGTACAGAGCTGTGGTCCTCACCACCCTGCTGTATGTTTCCGAGTCCTGGGCCCTCTACCGCAGCCAACTACGACTCCTCGAACGCTTCCACCAGCGCTGCCTGCGTACCATCCTGGGCATTCACTGGAGTGACTATGTCACCAATGTCGAGGTCCTTGAACAGGCTGAAACCGTGAGCATCGAGGCTTTGCTGCTGCGGACACAGCTCCGCTGGGCGGGGCATGTCTCCAGGATGGAGGATCATCGCCTACCAAAGATCACCCTGTTCGGCGAGCTTGCTACTGGACACCGTGACAGAGGGGCACCAAAGAAGAGATACAAAGACTGTCTCAAGAAGTCACTTAGTGCCTGCCAAATCGACCACCACCAGTGGTCTTCGCTTGCTGTGGACCGTGACACCTGGCGCTCCACTATTTACAAGGCAGCTGTCTCCTTTGAGGACTCTCGCAGAGCTAGCCTTAAGGACAAGCGGCTCAGGAGAAAGAACAGAGATGCCGCAACTCAGAACTCTGGCCATACCTTCCCCTGCAGCCACTGCGGTCGAACCTGCCTGTCCCGGATTGGCCTCCGCAGCCACGAACAAGCCTGCAGACGTCGTGGGCAACTCCTATAAAATCTTCGTTCGCGAAGTCCAGCCAAGAGAATGCAGTCCTCATAGGATAACTCCAAAATATGGGTGTTTCGCACCTCGGGCACAATGAGTTAAGGACCCTGCGGCATATTCGGTGTGGCTATTTCCAGACGGAGTTGGGTTTACCGTGTAAGAGTTAGACGGCATTCAGTCGACAGGGTCAGTCAGTCGAGCGGGCAAACTTAAGCGCGTCAATACTTGGGTGGGCCGGAGGACGCGGAACAAACGTGACACGGCCTTGCCGGCCATGAAAATTGTTTAGAAGGCTAAATCATGAAAATTGTTCAGGGGTCTAAAGCTGAAAAAATAGGTACTGACGGCTAAACAATTCCTGATTCAGTTGTAAACAATTCAAAGTTTAGAAACCATGATGTTTTTGGCTAGAAATAAAATAGTGTAAACCATGCATGAAGTAGTGAGGATTATAATATATCAATAATTAGCTGATGTTTATTCGTTTTAAACCCGAAGTACCTTTCACAGGTGGTGTGCACTAGTGTCGACTTGTGTTCGTCTCAGTAATCCATAATGTAGGCTACATAAGCATTATGTACACACAATAACGCTACAGAACACTGCTACATCCAGGGCACCTCATACTGATGGAGCCTGGTGAGAATAACATGTAGTTCAGTGACAGGACAAGGTCTTTGCACTGCCGATTATTCTGTGTAAGAAAATGTCCACAGTGTAGTCTAGAAGCACGTTCACAACTTGTATCAACTTGTATCACCTACATACATACCAGAGTCGGTCCCCGGTGAATTCCAGAATTCCGTCACGCCGTAACCAAAATACGGCTCAGAGAAGCCGAAGAAGTGGAATGTCATTGCGAGTAGCTGCACTGCCAAAACAACCTCCTGCATGCTGAGTGAATTGTGTTTACAATCTGTCCATGATAGCTTACTCTGGTCAAGCGGTGTCGAGATGCCAACACTGGCCGACAGAAGAGTCTCGTGTTAACACTGTCCCAATAACCAATACGTCAAAACGCCGGCCCAAAAATGGGTGCAAGGCTCGGTCGCTGACTAGTATTTCGTTCCGGCTGACGGGCAGACACTTACTTGGAATTAATGTTCACTGGATAATAAGAATTCTATTTCACTGTCAGTGCCGGCAACATCCACTGAACTCACTTTCATTCGCTGATTCAATCCCGGCGACATTTCTTTAACTCATTCTACCCCGGCCAGACACACCACAACAAGATAAGGATCGACCATGATAATTCAAGGGTGATGCCAGAATAGCTTGGCGCCTTTGGGCGCCAAGCTATTCTGGCATCACCCTTGAACTGTCATGGTCGGTCTGTGTCCTGCACTGCACTGCAGTCTTCACAAAACAACGGCAAAATTCAGGGGTTTAGGTTTTGGGGTAGAATGATTTAAAGCACCCCAGCGCTACCCGGGTAGTCTCGACACTAAAACTGTGCCGTGACTGACTGACGAATTTCAACACCTGATATACCGCATAAACTGTGTTCTAACGCCCCTTAACGAGTGACTGCCGTTGTTACTGCGTTCATATCTGCTTGATTCCATCACTTTGTGTCAGTTGCCGCTGAAGCGTAGCGCCGCTCAAATGAGTGTAGCTGGTGATGTGATATACCGGCCTTTGTGCGGTGGAGCTATATCACAGTCAGGGGTCCCCGGCATGCACAGCGATGTAGTCCATAACTCACTTGGAAAGTAAACGCCTAGTTTGAGAGTCATTGCACACACACGCACACACGCACGCACGCACACGCACGCACGCACACACACACACGCACACACGCACGCACGCACGTACGCACGCACACATACACTCACACACTCACACACACACACACACACACACACACACACACACACACACACACACACTCACAATGGCTGATGAGAATGTGTGTATCCCGTGTGTGACTGTGAGCTGTTGATATGCGTCACTTTAGTTTTTGTAACAATTATTGTAGCTTTTACCTTCTAGTATTTTTTGTTCTGTGATTTTCAGCCTGTAAATCGCTTAGAGCACCATCAAAATGGAGGTTAAGTGCAATATAAATGTAGAATATTATTATTATTATTATTATTGTTATTATTGTTATTATTATTATTATTATTGTTTTATTATTATTATTTTTTTATTTTTATTATTATTATTATTATTAATATTATTATTATTGTTGTTATTATTATTATTATTATTATTATTATTATTATTATTATTATTATTGTTATTATTATTATTATTATTGTTATTATTATTATTATTATTATTATTATTATTATTATTATTATTATTATTATTATTATTATTATTATTATACAGGCGATTCGTCTGCACTCCGGCGTAGTGACACGTCGCGGAGTGATCACGAGGTGTTTACATACAGTCATGCACTATATTTAGATTTTTCAGGTCTACGCAGAATGAGTGGATTGGGGGAACGCTGACCGCAATAGACAACAATTTCATGGTGTGAGTGCGTATGTGCGTGCGTGTGTGTGTGTGTGTGAGCGTGCGTACGTGCGTGCGTGCGGGCGCGCGTGTGAGTGTGTGTGTGTGTGCGTGCGGGTGTGTGTGTGTGTGTGTGTGTGTGTGTGTGTGCGGGCGTGTGTGTGTGTGTGTGTGTGTGTGTGTGTGTGTGCGTGCGTGCGGGTGTGTGTGTGTGTGCGTGCGTGCGTGCGGGCGTGTGTGTGTGTGAGTGCGTGCGTCCGTAAGTGCGTGCGTGCGTGTGTGTGTCTTTTTGCGTGCGTGTATGTGTGTGTGTGTGTGTGTGTGTGTTGGGGTGGGGGGGGGGGGGTGAGTGTGAGAATGTATGTGTCTGTTTTCTAGTGGAAGTGTGTGTGTGTGTGTGTGTGTGTGTGTGTGTGTGTGTGTGTGTGTGTGTGTGTGTGTGTGTGTGTGTGTACTATTGGCAATGTGCAGCTTGAAGGGGAAACCCATGTTGCTAAAAATATCCGCTGGGTGTGTTTTAACGAACCGGTTTGATATAGACTACGGCTACACTTGTTGCGACACAGATTCTCAGGGTATGTAGATAGAACTACTGTATGGAAGGCCGGACTACGTCCCCAAACACTCACTAGGCTGCAATTAATGTTTGTATCTGACAAAATATAAGTCGATGTTGTTCATTTCAAACATCTGCTAGCTGCAAATAGATTGGCACACCTGCAGCTCTTTGCAGAATTTCGAAAGCTGGAGGGAACTGAATTGACATAATTTGAAGAAATCGGTGACCTTTTGGTGTGCAAAATTTGATCGAAAACAGCGTCCACACTACACTAAATGCGCTTGTCAACATTATTGCGGGTTGTACAAGTGGTATTCCTTGTTTAAATTAGGGAATTGTAGTCTCTTTCGAGCTGAAAAGGGTGCCTGATGTTGGGACTACGATGTGCAGGAATGGTCGCGGTTGCGCCGAGATGGCCTATGGTGTAAAGAATGTGGAACTACACTGTGCAAAAATCGCTGCCCCCTACGTTGAATTGTTACACGTGTTCTTTATGTAGCTGTCTGATTTAATATACAGTAAAATACTGTCAATAAAATAGTTGAAATTCCATTAAAAGGTCAAATAAAGATACATGCCGGAAAAATAAGTATGATAGAGGCAAAGGAAAAGTGTCTGTTATGACAGAATGCGTTTTGCTTTGCTAAAATACCCCGGCTGGAATGTTGACTATTTTATATGAGGCTGATCAACACGAACATTTGTGGGAACAACGAACACAACACACGTTACACACAAGTCATGTCAGCTGCATGCAATGGCTTATGTTACTTATGGATGTTCATTGACTAACCCCTACAGTAACTAACTCCTATTGAGGTCCCTCTTGAACTATGTGACTGTTTTTCAAATTTGCACGAAATTTCAGACGACAGAAAGTCAGTCTGAAAACCACTTTATTCAAAATTTGTTGGAAACATTTTTATATGAATCCACATACCTAGTGACATACCTAATTCTTGATCTCTTTTACCTTGACCTTTAAGATGGGTCATCCAGTTTAGTAGGCATAGGAAAGTCTTACCATCAGGTAGCTTTGAACTAAGTTTGGGCTTCGGGTTGTGAATAGTATTTGAGAAAAAAAGGTCTTTTGTCAAAATATGTGGTGTTTAAGCGAGGGATGAGTGATAAACATATTTTAAATGGAGGGAAAGAGGACTGAATGCGTGTGTGGGGCGGGGGGGGGGGGGGGGGGGGGGGTCGGTGTCCGGTAGTTATCGAAGTATTGAGTAGGCGGGGGAATTTCCCGACTGTGGAGTGCTATGATAAGAGATGGAGATTGAGAGAGAGATAGAGGGTGGGAAAGTCTGGAGGGGGTGAGTGCGTAGGCGAGGAAGAGAGGCATGAGAGTGTGTGGGAGGTAGATGCGTGGGCGGTACAGGAGGGACTAGGGAACGGTACCGAGCTGTACGCCAGTCATTCTGGTGGGACAGCAGCCGCAGGCGGCAGCTAGAATTTGAAATGGCTCCCAAATCAGCGAGAAAGAAGGCTTTACTGGAAAATAGTGAGATGGACCATATTTTCAGTGACTGGGGCCTCGACGAAGAGGTGAAGAGTGCCGTGATCAGGGAAAGGTTCATCTCAAGGCAAGCACTACTGCTAATGTCTGACGAAGACATTGACGCTCTGGCACTGAAACGTGGGGACAGAGCAGTGCTCCGTGCAGCGGTGGCCAAATTCCAGGTGGACAACGGCGGAGCCCACTGTGCGGCGGACTGGGAGGGGTAGCGGACAACAGCGGCAGTAGAGCGTCACAGACCTTGCAGGACGCCCTATACAGTAGAGCGTCACAGACCCTGCAGGACGCCAAATACAGTACACACCACAGCGGTGCCGGACTGGATGAACTGTTGCGCGACAGCCTGTGCGTCAGTGGCAACAGTAGCGGGGGTATTGCGGCAGCAAAAGGTGGGCCCCCGTTACGTATAGTGGATTTTCTGTCTTCAGCGGCAGTGGCAGAGGAAGAAGGCACTTAGGGGTGGTGTCACTATAAAGGTGAACAGCAAACCGAGGTTGGACAAGGTTTCCCCAGCACACTGGATAGTGGCAAACAACCGTATTATGGCAGCCCGTATGGACAAACCCACACCGGGTTTCACGCCGCACGCCTACCTCAAGTACTCGGCGATGGTGGGGGGAGCTGGCGGCCAGATACACCTGGCAAAGTGTCCTGCTGATCGACGATGAGTATCGTCAGCGGCAAGCGGCCGAAGAATTCCAGTGGGACACGGACGCCCCACACCTGTCCACGGTGGTGCTGCGCGACCGTACTGCGCAATCGGCGATGCCCACCATCAGGTATCTTTGTACTAAGTTTGGACTTCGGAAGTGGAATAGTATTTGAGGAGGAAAAAAAGGTCTTTTGTCACAATATTGCTAGTTTTGACGTATGTCCTGATCCCCTGTGACTCTGACATTTGAGAGAGGTCACTAAAATTGATACGTTTAGAAAGGTCTAGCCTGGGCCAAGTTTGAAGTCTGTAGCTTGAATGGAAAATACCATCGTTAAAGTTTACGACGGACAGACGACCACTGGCCCAATTCATAGACTTACTTTTGCTATCGCACATGAGCCAAGACGTGCATGGTGGACCACTTCAGTCCCGGCAGAATATTTTGACAAAAAGAAATCAAAGAAAAAGAAGAAATACGGTTGAATTTACAAACCTTGCTTGTTTTGGTTTTTTTAGCAGTAAGTAACTATGGTAATAGGACTAACAGCTGATGTTAGTCGTGTTATCTAAGACACGAAGAGCTGTGGGTATGCTCATTCTGTGTTTTCTAATGGTCACGTTGCAAGCTTCACCTGAAGACGATGTAAATTAAGCTGAACAGCTTGCAAGCTGTGAAACAAGATATTCTGTATCTTTATTGTGATGTACTGAACCAGATGTAAACCGCAGTACGACTGACAAGATGACTGTTAGTCGTGTTATGAGACTGTCAGTTGTGTTACGGACAAATCTTACCATTTTATTTAGACGTAAATAAAATATATTCCCAACATAGTTTGAGGCTTTGAATCGTCTTACATCAGTTTACCATTTTAAAACAAATGCTGCAGAACAGGTGGTCACATCTTTATGTTTTTACCGACTTTGTTGTTTTGCAAATATAGTTTATTTTACGTAAAACACATTATTCGCCTAAATATCATATTTGCTTTGCTTCAAATGTTAATTTTTGTTTTTGCATTTGGAAATGTCATACGTACTAGTTGCACTGCAAGTACTTCAAACAAGATATGTTTCCTGTTTCTGTCATGTGCACAGTGTAGTCACAAATCCTTCACATCGTAGGCCATTTCTGAACAAACGAGATCGTCTTTTGTACAGCGTAGTCCCAACATCAGATACCCTTTTTCAGTTCAAAGGTCACTAAAACTACCAAAACCTAACCACGTATTGTCATGTGTACAACCCACAAGAATATTGACACGTGTATTGAGTGTAGTGTAGACGCATTGTTACACTACAGCCACACGCAAGGGGTGTTGATGGAAGACAGCCAGACAAGAGTGTTTCCAGAAGATTCTTTTATTGCGGAGCTCTGTCCCTTTATTCCGAACTCTCTCGTTTTGAGCTCGGTCTCTTGCTTCTGAGCTCCATCTCTTGCTTTGAGGTCCCCGTTCTGGTGGTTCTCCCCACTATATATACCCGTTCTGGAGGGCATCGCCCCTTTGTCCCAATCTGTCAAAGGGGCTATTACTGTCACCCATAATATTCCACGTCTGTTCTGGTGGACTGCGCCCTTTGACCCTATCTGACCAGGGGCTTATTACTGTCCCCATTAATTATTCCTCGTCCAAGGGAGTTTGTATTCATCACTACTCAAGTGGGCTCATTATATATTTCATTAGTCCCAGCTCCCAGTTCGCTAGTGCCCGCATCTCGACAACTAAAGTAAGCGTAATATATATTTATTAATCCCAGCTCGAAATTATTTATTCATTAGTCCCAGCTTAATTGGGCCAGCATCGTGACAACTTAAAGTGAGCTTATGACAGCTAAAGTGGCCCGTGTCATTACCGTCTCCGTGTTCTGCCCGTGGCACTCATTATACCCTCGTTATTTCCAGATCAAGGGAACATATGACAATACCCGACACACTTATAGTGTAACAGCAGCTGCAGAATCCGGCCTGACGAATCGGACACGCAATCGATCAAATTTTGCACACTTAAATCTCGCCGATTTCGTCAAATTATGACAGTTTGAGGCCACACTTTTTACCTCTGCAACTAGCTACAAGTGAGCCAATCTCTTTGCAGCTAGGGCATGCTTAACATGAACAATATTGACTTACATTGTGTCTGAACCAAGCATACATTGCAGCCTAGTGGATTTTACGGGACGTAGTCCTTACTTCCGCTACCTGTATAGGCGTAGCCCTGACTTCATACCCTGATGCGCTAGCGAACCGCCCTGTGCCACGTCAACACCTTGTGGCCGCCAGTGTCAGGCTAAGTGGCATGCTGCCAGGGCTACATTAATGTGAAACAGAATTGTTGGCATCCAGTGCCGTATTGCAGACTGAACTCGGTATCAAACGTTTAGTGATCGAAGGCCGCAAAAGTAGGCTGTTAATCTTAGCGATCGAACAAGATCAAGATAGCTGAATTTCTGTGGTCAACATTGCCAATAACGCCTTGTCACACCGTGTTAGGGTCCGCACAACGTTACACTCTGCTGGAGGACTGTTTTCGTATCTTCCAGACTACAGCTGGTTAAGCCATGACATGCTGTGGCAGGTTCTGAATCGACCGTGATAGTTCAAGGGTGGTGTCAGAATAGCTTGGCGCCTGTAGGCGCCAAGCTATTCCGACACCACCCTTGAACTCACCCTTGAACTAACCCTTGAAGGTCGCTCTCTCTCCAGGGCTGAGACGCAGCCTTCAAAGGGAACCTACAGAAATTATTAACTTCATTCTCGGGCTGTGAGGAGTTGAAAACAACAAACAAACACGTCACATATATCGTGATCAACCAATCATTCATAAGTTCATTTGAAGTTGTTTTCACCCACCGACACTATGCCGGGGATATTTGTTTCACTGAAGCTAGCTGCACTGTTCTTGCATGTGATTGGGTTCATTGCGCCGATTCATAAGTACACCAGTCAATTCTGGTACGTGCCGGGACCCGATTCTGGTAAGTACGTGATTTAATTTCACAATAAGTATTTAACGAAGTTTTGACATGTGCGTTGTTGCTTGAAGGCCCACTACCGCCCTAACTGCTGGAGGCCCACTACCACCGTAACTGTTAAAGGCCCACTACCGCCCTAACTGTTAAAGGCCCACTACCGCCGTGACTGTTCAAAGATACACTTCTGTAACAGATGGTCACGAAACGCTACACACAGGTCTAGTTATGGTTCATTTAGACACAGGACAATCCAGTTCAGCACGCGTCGTCTTTATATCAAGTAACCTGACAATGACTCCACTCCTTTCTTGAAATACAACGCTATCGGCAGTACGAGAAACAGCTAAAAATAGATTGACACACTAACGGCTGAGCAGAATAAATAAGTGCGATTACGCGTGTGCTTTTGCTGCGTGTCCAAACCGCCATAAAAACTCTTAAGTTGAGTCGACAAGGCATAGAGTCCGAAACAGCTCAGGCGGTTAAACGTCGGGGCAGGAGAGCGAAGGGAATCGCCGGGTCGTGGGTTCGAATCCCCGTCCTGCCCCGGTAGATGGACTCGCAATCCAGGGGGGAAAACGGGCTTGTTCAACAGCATGTCCGCTGAAAGGTCCTGGTAAATCAAAGTGGCACAGTTGCAGTGCGCCTGAATTGATCAGTCTTCAGGTCGTACTCCATAGGTAATAGATTTTCCTGTCCCCCATAACCCGCCCGCCAGGGCCGTCCATTATCACTTCGGTGTCGTGGACGTTAAACCCGAACTAACCAACCAACCGACAAGGCATACCAAACACAAATAGTGCCGATACGTGTCTTCAGATTTACGATTTACCCCACATCATACTGAGGCTAAAAGCTTCAAATTTGTAATAATAATAATAATTACGGTATTTATAATGCGCTTATCTTATAATAATTATAACTCTAAGCGCGCACTCACAACTCACGCACGCATGCGCACGCTATAGACAACGACTCACGTACCACAAATAGTGAAATACATTACGACAGTCAGCTTGGGGTGGAGAGTGTGGTGGTATAGTGCTAGAACTGTTGAAAGAGGTGAGTTTTGAGGGCGGACTGAAAGGAGAAGAGAGAGTGTTTCTGACGGAGAGAGAGTGGGAGAGTGTTCCAGGTGGATGGACCGTATACTGAGAAGGAGCGGGGGACGAAAGTGCTGAGTTTGGTGCGGGGGATGTGGAGGCGGAGTGGGTCGGAGGCGGAGCGGAGGGAGCGGGGAGGAGTGTAGGGGTGAAGTAAGTTTGAGAGATAGGCAGGAGCGCAGTTGTTCAGGGATTTGTAGCAGAGAGACAGAATCTTGTATTGGATGCGTTGGGGGATGGGAAACCAGTGAAGGAGTTTGAGCAGGGGAGTGATGTGGTCGGATTTTTTCTTTCTGAGGACGAGGCGGGCAGCATTGTTCTGGACGCGCTGGAGAGTGAAAGTGGTGGAGTGAGGGAGGCCGGAAAGGAGAGAGTTGCAGTAGTCAATGCGAGATAGGATGAGAGAGACAGCAAGTTTGGTGGCAGCTTCAGTAGTGAGGTATTTTCTGATCTGACTGATGCGGCAGAGGTGAAGTAGCATGCCTGGGCCGTGGCGGAGACGAAGCTGGTCATGGAAAGAGAGGAATCGAGGATAACGCCGAGGTTTTTGGCCGAGTCAGAGAGGGAGATGGGGGTGCTGTCGAGGTGAAGGTGGAGAGAGGGAGGGAGCTGGGAAAGTTTCTGGCGCGTGCCTACCAGCATGGCTTCCGTTTTGTCGTCATTCAGTTTAAGCTTGTTTGCTGTCATCCAGTTTTTCACGTCTTCGTAGCAGTCAGCCGTGCGAGTCGGTAGTGACTGAGTGTTGTCGAGTTTGTCTTTGTCTAGTAGTTGTGAGTCGTCAGCGTAGAGGTGGTGGTTTCTGTGTTGAGACTGGATGATGTTGGACAGGGGAGAGGTGTAGATTGTGAAAAGGACCGGGCCCAGGACGGACCCCTGTGGAACTCCGCAGGAGAGCGTGACTGGGTTGGAGGAGACGCCGTCGATGGTGACGGACTGCCGTCTGCTGGACAGGTAGGGGAGACACACTGCCATATGCAAGCTGCACCACAAGAATGTCTTTCTTGGAGGTCTGGTCCAAGACTTCTTGTAGTTGGTCATAGAAGTCTTCTTTTTCCGCATCGCCTTAGTCTGTTTTGGGGGCGTAAACTTGTACAATGGTAATATTGAATGGGGTTGCCCTTAAGCGTAATGGAGACTGGCCGACAACTCATGACAGTGTTCACGATGTCTTTGTGGATGAGACATCCGACACCCTGTTCGTGTTTGTCTTCTCTGCCACTGTAGTACAGTTTGTGGTTTTTGCTGGGTTGATGTTTCCCCAAGGTTCTTCCATCGTACTTCGCACAGTCTTAGGATGGTCCAGTGGTATCTGTTCATTTCGTGCGTCAGTTCCTCTTGTGGTGCAGGAGACTGGAATGCCAAAATAGGAGAGGATGCTGTTAGGAACTGGAAAGGCACATGCGGACGCTACTGCGATGCAAAGACCAAAGACAGAGGCTTAAGGCTCCTGGAATTTGCCAGCTCAAATGATCTAAAGCTGATGAACACGTTTGGCCCGCACAAAGCATCCAGAAGGTGGACATGGCACAGCCCGAACGGAAAGCACCATAACCAAATTGACTACATCATGGTGAAGAGACGCTTCCAAACCAGTGTGAACATTGCCAAGACAAGAAGTTTTCCAGAATCAGACATTGGAAGCGACCATGACTTAGTGATGATGACCTTCCAACTCCGCCTAAAGAAGGTCAACAAGCAGGGCCCCACCAGAATCAAGTTCAACCTCGAGGAGCTAAAAGACCCAGAGGTAGCGGAAGCCTTTCAGGCAAAGATAGGCGGAAAATTCGCGCCACTGCTACTTCTAGGTGCAGAAGAAACGGATGTGGACACATTGATTCTTGTTCTTTCTCTGCGCCCGCTTTTGCCATTCTGTCAGCTTCTTCATTGCCGTAAATGCCACAGTGTGAAGGGATCCACTGCAGCACCAGTCTGGTGCACTTGATGTTTTGCAGTGCCTCTTGCAGACGTGAACAAGATGAAAATGGAGTCAGCTTCACAGAGGTGAAGACCATTATTAAGTCTGTGTACAGACCACCACAACGGCCCATAGACAGTTACCATCAGCTGTCCAGACAAGAGCAGGTGACCATCTTTCGTCTGAGGACCGGGCACAACCGACTCAATTTCCACCTGCACAGACGCTTCCACCTCGTGCCATCTCCCCTGTGCCCTTGTGGAGAAGCAGAGCAGACCACAGAGCACATCCTCCAGGACTGTGGGAACCACCAGCCGCTGAGGGAGGAGATATGGCCGAAGCCCGCCACTCTACAAGAGAAACTGTACGGGCCTGTGGAGGCGCTACAGAAGACCACAGATTTCATTTTGAGAGCCAAACTCCAAGTGTGACGGCGTTCGAGAAGAAGAAGAAGACACATTGATTGACACATTTAACACTGCTTTAACCCAAACAGCCAGTGAGATCTTTGGCAAACACCGACAAGCAAAGAAACCTTGGGTTACAGCTGACATCTTTGTTATATGTGACAAGCGTCGAGAATTAAAGAAAAAGAAATCAGAGGTAGAAGGAGCTAAACAATACAAGGAAATTAACCAGGATATCAAGAAAAGCATAAAAAGGGCAAAGAATAAGTGGATTGAAGATCAGTGTAAACATGTAGAAGAAAATCTGAACAAAAATAATAGGAAAAATGCATACCAGCTGGTGAAAGACCTGACCAGTGTAAAAAAGGACTCTCCTCGATCATTCGAGATAGTGAAGGGAACTGACTTACGGAAGACCAAGACATACTGAAGAGGTGGACGGAGTACTGCTCAGATTTGTACAACCACCGAGCTACAGAGGACCCAGGCATACTTGTCAGCCCACCCGTGACCAACAATGGCAACTATCCCATCCTCCGAGAAGAAGTAGAGGCTGCAATGAAGTCGCTGAAAAAAGGGAAGGCAGCAGGAGCAGACAGTCCAAGAAGGGGGAGAAGACATGATAAGCGCCTTACTAACAATCTGCAATACGATCTGACAGTCAGGGGATTGGCCCACACCATGGACCCAATCACTTATAATAACTCTCCCCAAAAAGGCAACTTACATCAGTGCCAGAATTATCGCACGATCAGTCTTATATGCCACCCAAGCAAAGTCATGTTAAAGATCCTACTGAACAGACTAAAGCCACAGGCAGAGGAAATCATAGCTGAGGAACAGGCAGGCTTCAGACCAGGGCGCAGCACAACTGAGCAGATCTTCAACCTGAGAGTTCTATGTGAGAGGTACCTTGTGGATTTTAAGAAAGCATTTGACAGGGTGTGGCATGCAGCCCTTTGGTCCACCATGAAGCTATACAACATTAATGCCAACCTGATCAAAGTCATAGCAAATCTTTACAACAAGGCTACTAGCGCAGTCTGCTTCAACAGCAAAATAGGAAACTGGTTTAGGACTACAGTCGGAGTCAGACAAGGCTGCCTGCTCTCACCTACTCTTTTCAACATCTTCCTGGAAAGAATCATGACAGACGCTCTGAAAGATCATGAAGGAACTGTCAGTATTGGAGGCAGAACAATCACGAACTTGCGCTTTGCGGACGACATTGATGGCCTTGCAGGAACAAAGAATGAGCTAGCTCAGCTGGTGGAAAAGCTGGACAGTACAGCCATTGCGTATGGGATGGAAATCAGTGCAGAGAAGACCAAACTGATGACAAATAACACCAGTGGCTTTGGCACTGACATCATGATTGGAAACCAAAAACTGGAAACAGTTAATAAATTTAAATACTTAGGAGCCATTGTGACAGATGAGGGATCAAAACCAGAAATACTGTCCAGGATTGCGCAGACAACAACAGCACTGACAAGATTGAACACCATATGGAAGGACAGAAACATCACACTCTGCTCCAAGATCAGACTGACACGCTCCTTAGTCATCTCAGTGTTCTTGTAAGCATGCGAGTCATGGACCCTCACAGCAGACCTTGAAAGGATGATACAAGCCACTGAAATGAGATGTTTTCGAAGGCTGCTTGGCATTTCACACAGAGATCACATCACGAACGAGGAAGTGGGAAGCAGAATCAGGCAAACCATCGGGCCCTATGAAGACATATTAGCCATTGTGAGAAAACGCAAACTGAAGTGGTATGGGCATGTCACGCGTTCAGCAGGGCTTGCGAAACAATCCTGCAAGGCACTATGCAAGGAGGACGAAGGAGAGGAAGACAGAGGAAAAGATGGGAGGACAATATCTCAGAGTGGACAGGACTGAAGCTGGGCGATACGCTAAGAATGGCAGAGAACAGAGAGGAATGGAGGGAGCTGGTTGCCAAGTCATCAGTGGTGCCCCAACGGTCGGCAAGACTACGGGAGATAGATAGATAGATAGATAGATAGATAGATAGATAGATAGATAGATAGATAGATGGATGGATGGATGGATGGATGGATGGATGGATGGATGGATGGATGGATGGAGGGAGGGAGGGAGGGAGGGAGGGAGGGAGGGAGGGAGGGAGGGAGGGAGGGAGGGAGGGAGGGATGGATGGATGGATGGATGGATGGAGGGAGGGAGGGAGGGAGGGAGGGAGGGAGGGAGGGAGGGAGGGAGGGAGGGATGGATGGATGGATGGATGGATGGATAGATAGATAGATAGATAGATAGATAGATAGATAGATAGATAGATAGATAGATAGATAGATAGATAGATAGATAGATAGATAGATAGATATGCAAGCTACATTATTGTACTTACAAATAAGGATATAGACCAATGACTTTAGTTCAAGGGTAGTGCCAGAATAGCTTCTAGCACTACTCTTGAACTATTTCAGTCAAACTTATTTCACACACTGACAAGGGTTAACACACTAGACAGAGCCCAAACGCGCAGTCCTTGCAGTGACGAGACAAGGCCCGTGCACAGGCTTACACGGACACTGATAGAGACGTCAAACAATCATTTCAAACTAGGGCGTTTCCTGGGGTCTCGTCTGTATAATTGGTCAGTTTGTAATAAGGTCTAACTAGCAAACTGTCTTCGGGCCCACTGCGGCCGTCGTGGGCCGAGGACCTGTGCCTACCGGGATATGAAAGTGAGAGGAAACCCGAGGGGGGGGGGGGGGGGGCGTATTGACGAGGGGAAGACCATCACAGAATCACAACGATATATTTAGCGAATATGCAATCATTAGGTCCAAAGAACAGCATTCACGTTTCACGACGGAAAGAGACGCTTTCGTAACATCTTCTCATTGGCCAACAATCAAGTAGCCTGGGGGTGTGTGTGTGTGTGGGGGGGGGGGGGTAGGGGTGGCGGAGGAACAGCTTCCGGAAATATCAAACACTGGTTGGGTGGGTGGGGGTGGGGGGTAGGGGTGTAACGGCGACAGGAACAGTGACACGTGCCAGACCTCATTGTGATCCGTGATTAACCCCGTCCCTGCCGCTGTACGGACATTGTTGTTTCACAAACCTCTCTTCATTCAACGACCAAAAGGCAAATCCGTCCAAAAAGCAGGATACAAACGTGGATACAAACTGGTCGCAGCAGGAGGCATAGATCCTCATCAGCCCACGCAGTCGCACTAAATGACCGCAGTTGCACTAACTTACCTCAGTCGCACTAACTTACCGCAGTCACACTAACTTACCACAGTCGCACTAACTTATCGCAGTCTCACTATCTTACCGCAGTCGCACTAACTTATCGCAGTCTCACTATCTTACCGCAGTCGCACTAACTTATCGCAGTCACACTAACTTACCGCAGTCGCACTAACTTATCGCAGTCTCACTATCTTACCGCAGTCGCACTAACTTATCGCAGTCTCACTATCTTACCGCAGTCGCACTAACTTATCGCAGTCTCACTATCTTACCGCAGTCGCACTAACTTATCGCAGTCACACTAACTTACCGCAGTCGCACTAACTTATCACAGTCTCACTATCTTACCGCAGTTGCACTAACTTACCGCAGTCACTCTAACTTACCGCAGTCGCACTAACTTACCGCAGTCGCACTAACTTACCGCAGTCTCACTATCTTACCGCAGTCGCACTAACTTACCGCAGTCGCACTAACTTACCGCAGTCGCACTAACTTACCGCAGTCTCACTATCTTACCGCAGTCGCACTAACTTACCGCAGTCACACTAACTTACCGCAGTCACACTAACTTACCGCAGTCTCACTATCTTACCGCAGTCGCACTAACTTACCACAGTCACACTAACTTACCGCAGTCGCACTATCTTACTGCAGTCACATCACTTACCGCAGTTGCACTAACTGACTGCAGTCGCACTAACTCACCGCAGTCGCACTAACTGACTGCAGTCGCACTAACTCACCGCAGTCGCACTAACTGACTGCAGTCGCACTAACTCACCGCAGTCGCACTAACTCACTGCAGTCGCACTAACTTAACGCAGTCGCACTAACTGACCACAGTCGCTCTAACTGACTGCAGTCTCACTAACTTGCCACAGTCGCACTAACTGAACGCAGTCGCACTAACTGACAGGTCTCACTAACTTACCGCAGTTGTACTAACTTACCACAGTTGCACTAACTTACCGCAGTCGCACTAACTTACCGCAGTTACACTAACTTACCACAGTCGCACTAACTCACCGCAGTCACACTAACTGACCACAGTCGCACTAACTGACTGCAGTCGCACTAACTGACCGCAGTCGCACTAACTGACCGCAGTCACACTAACTGACTTTCAGTCGCACTAACTTATCACAGTCGAGGGGGCTCATGAGGATCTATGCCTCTTGCAGATGGACCGTGTTCTCAGTAGTCAAGGGGTTAAAAAAATGAAATGCCCACACGAACGCTTACTGGCGCAGATCTTAACCCCATGCCGGCCTGACGCACTACAGCAGGAGATGGATCGACCATGATAATTCAAGGGTAGTGCCTATCGGCGCCAAACTAATCTGACACTGCCCTTGAATTATCATGGTCGATCCATCTCCTGCAACTGGTGCATAGTCATTAGATGACGCCTCCAAAATTTGGGAAATGCGGCCGTCGGGCTGAATGAGTTAATTTCGTGACTGACAAAACAAAGTCTTTATGAAGCCTTGACACATGTCCCAAACGCCCTGTCACCATCACTGCTGAGTTCCGACGGAGCTAATGGAGAGCCCACTTCAAGTTGGAGAGACTACCACGAAAGCGAAACCACAGCGTGTGCATTCGGGAACTTGACCATCACACGGATGCCATCATGTCTGAACTTGACTATCACACAGACGCCATCATGTCTGACCTTGACCATAACACAGACGCCATCATGTCTGAACTTGACCATCACACAGACGCGATCATGTCTGAACTTGACCATCACACAGACGCCATCATGTCTGAACTTGACCATCACACAGACGCCATCATGTCTGAACTTGACCATCACACAGACTCCATCATGTCTGAACTTGACCATCACACAGACGCCATCATGTCTGACCTTGACCATAACACATACGCCATCATGTCTGAACTTGACCATCACACAGACGCGATCATGTCTGAACTTGACCATCACGCAGACGCCATCATGTCTGAACTTAACCCCTTGACTGCCGAGAAGAAACGAACACGACCTTGCTGCAAGAGACATACATCCTCGTGAGCCCCCGGTCCTGCGGTAAGTTAGTGCATCTGCGGTAAGTTAGTGCATCTGCGGTAAGTTAGTGCATCTGCGGTAAGTTAGTGCATCTGTGGTAAGTTAGTGCATCTGTGGCAAGTTAGTGCATCTGCGGTAAGTTAGTGCATCTGCGGTAAGTTAGTGCATCTGCGGTAAGTTAGTGCATCTGCGGTAAGTTAGTGCATCTGCGGTAAGTTAGTGCATCTGCAGTAAGTTAGTGCATCTGCGGTAAGTTAGTGCATCTGCGGTAAGTTAGTGCATCTGCGGTAAGTTAGTGCATCTGCGGTAAGTTAGTGCATCTGCGGTAAGTTAGTGCATCTGCGGTAAGTTAGTGCATCTGCGGTAAGTTAGTGCATCTGCGGTAAGTTAGTGCATCTGCAGTAAGTTAGTGCATCTGCGGTAAGTTAGTGCATCTGCGGGTGCTGATGAGGATCTATGCGCCTTGCTGCCACCAGTTAGTGTGCAGGCTCCTGGGACGGCTTTAGCGTTGCATTAACTCCCTCTGCCCCAGACGCACCACAGCAAGATAAGGATGGACCATGATAGCTTAAGGGTGATGCCATAATAGCTTGGCGCCTATGGGCGCCAAGCTATTCTGGCATCACCCTTGAATTATCATGGTCGATCTGTGTCCTGCACTGCACTGCAGTCTTCAGAGGACAACGGCAAACTGGGGATTTCGGTGTTGGGGTACAAAGAGTTACAGAAGATTGCAGTCAACTCTGCGTCTGCTGGCAGTCAATGGATTAAATAAGCCGCCAACAGATGTCAGTACACCGTCGTCTTATCGTCTATGCGTATTCGCGTGATGGTTGATGTCGTTTTGTTTTACAGTGGACACAGACAGTACAATATTCCTGGCGGTGTCGGCCGTTGTGACGGATGTTGTCGTCGTTTTCTTGATGCTGTTCAACTGGTGCTGTCACGAAGAGAAAGATTACGAGTGGCGTAGCTGTTGCCAGCGCAACCTACGATTCTGTTACTGTTGCAGTTGTATTTCCTGTGAGTGCAGAAAAGCGTGCGTGCGACCAAACTGGAGTCAATTACAGTTGTCTTATGTCAGTCGCTTTACACTTTTTTTCATTGGCCTGGCTGTATTCGATTTTCCCCCTGGGGAGTCCTCTTGTCATAATTATGTTACCAAGGTAATATGTGATAAGAAGACTATCGTATTACACGTTACGATGACAACGTTACTCGCTGCGCAAAGCGTTCTCCCTCAAATAACTCTTTGGCCAATCACATTTCACGGTACAACCATACCCTAATCTTCATTCAGTCAAAACAAAAATATGTCAATAAATAAATAATTTGGGGAGCTACACAACAAAAAGAACTATATGCAGGTGTTGTGTGATACCGCTGGTACCAGTTTCATACAAAACATAACTGAATAATTGGATAAATTAGATAATATCAACTACAGGAAATTTCAACTGAAGCGAAGGCCCTATCAGGTACTGACCGTATTCAAAACTGCGAAAAATAAAAGTTGGACAAATAAACATTGAAGGGGGTTACACAACAAAATAACTATAATTATGCACGCTTTGTGTTCGACCTATATTACCAATTTCACACAATAAAATAACTGAAAATATGTTAAATAATAAAAATACTACCGGCCTCCGTAGCGCAGTGGTTAGCGTGTCGGACTGGCGGCCGGGAGATCCGGGTTCGAATCCCAGCCGAGTCAAGCGGGATTTTTCCTACCTGGGCCGGCTCCTACCCGGAGCGGGTGTGCTATTGACCCAATGGGAAGGCTGATGCCACGCAGCCGAGACTCACCCATTTCACGGGTGCGACTTTCGGGGTGTTACCCGGGTTATGACACATCGCAAAGTGTCCGCAGTTCCCGGGCCTGGTTAACACCAGGATATTTATGACAGGAAGCGTGGAATGCGGCCCTGCCACGCAGTCCCCAACCACATGGACCACCATGGCATCATCATATCATCTTCATCCTCATCATCATGCAAAATGAAAAAAAAAACGCTGGTCCAGGTTTCTGATCCCTCAAGTCTCCGTCTCATGGTGACCTCATCCCAGTCCTCCAGGAGCCCTAGGTGCGCGGTTGTCCTAGGCCAGACCTGCTGCTGTGCGTGGAAGGACGTAGTGGTTGACTCGCCACCTCTGGGGAGAGCTCTAACTCGTCGACTCCGCGACTAGCAATGTCGTAAGTAGGGGGAATAGTATGTGTGAAGGCTACACTGAACACCACCGAAGTGACTCGGCAGCAGTGCGGAGTTTACTCCGGAGGGAGTCTCCTACTACCTGCCATATATATATAGCGGCAGGGCTGGGAGTCTGGCTGGAACAACCAGCGGGCCTGGGTGAACACACTGGGGTTGACGGGGATGAGCGGCGTGAGAGGAAGACCTCTGAGGTCGACAAAGAAAAATTGGAGTCGGCAAAAAAAAATTAAAAAATAATAAATAATAATAATAATAATAATAAAAATACTTGAGATAAAAACTTCAGGTGAATGCAGTTCACGCGATATTGTTGACTGTGATAAGAGACGGATGGAGATTTACGTCCCCTAATGTCTTTTTTTTCGGCCACTGAAAGTGAGACACAAGACGCTAAAAGGCCAAACCTTGCTTTAAATGTTTTCACTGGCAATATAAATTAACATTTTCACCGCTTGAGGAAAAATCATACGACACTCAAGTGATGGGGATGGAGGTTGGGGGGAGGGGTAGGAGCTAGAGGAGCGTTCCATTTTTCTGTGAGGGTGTCCACTCTCCCGAGGAGTAATTGTGTTTCCAAACTTCGCAAACGGAAAATATATCTAGCATTTTAAAGTATTATTGAACTGGGGGAGGATGCGGAAGCCCTGGACTCCCCCCCCCTCACTTCCTCCCACCACACACACACCCCACCCAACCTAAATCCGCCCCTGACCACCAGCCAGTCTGGCTTTGGTCCGCGATTGGGCCTAAACCATTTAGTAGTTACATATATTTCTTCTGTCGACAGGCGTTGTCAAGATCCTGGGCTGTGCGCTGTTCACCTACTACCAAACACACCGTATTTTGCAGCCCTTGGCCTCCTGCCTCGGTGGCGTTGGCAGTGGCTGTGCTGCCCGATATTGCCACGCACTGAAAAAGAAGCGAGACACATCATCCCGCTGACGACCGCTTTCGTAACAGTTTAAGAACAGTCGAGAAATGTAATGCGTCGCAAAAATGTACAAACAGGAAATTTCCGATATGTCCGCTAGACGACGATCTACAAGTAACAGCTTGAGTCCATAGCTATACAGTCCCATCCCAACCAAAACTAAATTCCCGGCCAAAGCTGTTCTTACTAAAAGTCTATGACCAATTTTACAATGGATAACTCCAACTCGCTTAAGTCGAACTTCGGATAAGTCGAACGTGTTTCTGCTCTCAGAAGTCGGATAAATCGAACTATTTTTTAATAAATTCAGTTCCTTACTCGGCTGTCACAGACGGAGAGGTCGAGAAAAGTTGAAGTGGGACCATTTTACCCCTGTCCAAAGCTGCTCTTCTAGGACTAACTTTACAACGTATTTATAAAACGGTCCAGTAGGCGCCAAGCTATTCTGGCACCACTCTTGAACCATCATGATCGATCTGTCTTCTGAATTGTAACGCAGGCTTCAGAGGAAAACTCCAGAATTTGGGGATTTCGGCCTTAGGGCAGAATGAGTTAACAGATAGTTACTACATCTACCCAGAATTCGCCAGCGGCAAGCTTATTTTGGGTTGGTGCAAATTTCACTTTTAAAAAAATGTCTCCAATGGACAACACTCACATGTGACACGCCAGCACTGTAACCATGCACACAGCGTGTGGAAACTGATTTTATATCATGTCAAAATACAGCTTTTCACCAGATAAACTGACTTACCTTGTCGTTAATCACGTTCATTATCTTCAGTGCGTGCGGTCGCAGATTACGTTTCTGAAAATGTTAACCCTTTGCCTGTCGGTAGAGGTTTTTTGTCGCCATGATTCTTGCGGGCATCATCGATACACAAAGCGCTACCGACAACCCAAACGTTTGATTTCACACCAAAGAGACCCAGCCGCAGTCTTTCGAGGAACACGTATACCACACTCTGCCCCAGGACCAAAATCCTCAAGTTGCCCTCTGAAGGACTGGATTACACTTCTAGAGGCAGATCGAGCATGATAGTTCAAGGGTGGTGCCAGAATAGCTTGGCGCCTATGGGCACCAAGCTATTTTGGCACCACCCTTGAACTACCAAGCTTGATCCATGTTTTGTGGTGTGTCGGGGCTGAATGAGATAGCCGGTAGTGTCAGCAGGAGGCCTAAATCCTCATGAGCTCCGTATTTGGAGGGGGAGGGGGCTCATTTAGATCTATGCCTCTCGCAATAACCAATACGTGAAAACGCAGGCAAAAAAAAATGTGCGTAAGTCTCGGTCACCAACTAGTATTTCGTTCTGCGGCAGACACTTACTTGGAAGTGTTCACTGGATAATAAGAATTTTATTTCACTGTGATGGCAACCTGCCAATAAAATGACTTTCGTTTCGCTGACCCCACCCCCACCCCACGCACCCCCACCTCCCCAGCCACCCCACCCCACCTCCCACCCCCACCCCTACCCCGCACCCCCCCTCCCCCCAAAAAGAATAAATAAATAAATAAATTTTAAAAACTTAGGTGAATGATTAATATCAAGTTGCTCCGTGCAGCCGTGAATATCGTGCGTTACTAAAATTAAAAGTAAGATCACTCTTTCTTAATATGTCAATAACAATATAATACCAATTCAGACGCCTCTAAAACAAATAAAGAAATGACGAAATGCCTGCCAGTCAGCTCTGAGTGTCGCTTCCAGTCTTTGCGGCACACGTGGCAGCTTTGTATTGGGCGAGGGATCGAATACCGTGCAAGCGCCATTTCATAAGTCGCACCAGACAGAGATCTGGAAACATGGAGGCACAGCACTGCACAACAAGCTCCATGACCTCTTTCTCTGCTGCTGGGAGGAAGGAACACTACCAAAAGATCTCCGTGATGCAGTCGTTATCACCCTGTACAAGAACAAAGGCGAGAAGTCTGACGGTTCCAACTATCGGGGAATTACCCTGCTGTCCATTGCTGGGAAAATCCTTGCAAGGCTGCTCCTGAATCGGCTGGTACCTGCCATCGCTGAAGACCAACTCCCAGAGGGCCAGTGTGGCTTCAGAGCAAACAGGAGCACCACCGATATGGTCTTTGTGCTGAGACAGCTACAGGAGAAGTGCCGCGAGCAGAACAAAGGGCTGTACGTAACATTTGTCGACCTAACAAAAGCGTTCGACACTGTGAGCAGGCAAGGCATGTGGCAGATCCTGGAGTGATTTGGCTGTCCCCCAACGTTCCTCAACATGATTGTCCAGCTACACGAGGACCAGCAAGGCCAGGTCAGACTCAACAATGAACTCAGAACCATTCCCTATTCTCAACGGCGTAAAGCAGGGCTGCGTGCTGGCACCGACCCTCTTCACCATCTTTTTTAGCATGATATTGAAGCAGGCCACAGTGGACCTCGACGATGACGATGCAGTGTACATCAGGTATCGTCTCGATGGCAGCCTGTTCAACCTCAGACGACTGCAGGCCCACACGAAAACCCTAGACCAACTGATTCGTGAGCTGCTTTTTGCTGATGATGCTGCCCTCGTTGCACACACAGAGAGAGCCCTGCAGCGCATCACGTCTTGCTTCGCAGATGCTGCCCAGCTCTTTGGACTCGAGGTCAGTCTGAAAAAGACAGAGGTCCTCCATCAGCCGGCACCCAAGACAGTGTATCGCCCTCCTCACATCACCATTGGCGAGTCTGAACTAAAGTCAGTGCACCAGTTTACCTTACCTTGGCTGCATTATGACGTCGGACGCCAAGCTGGACAAGGAGCTTGACAGCAGGCTGGCAAAAGCGAACACCGCTTTCGGGCGACTTTTCAAGCGGGTGTGGCACAATCAACAGCTGAAAACAGGCACCAAGATCAGCGTGTACAGAGCTGTGGTCCTCACCACCCTGCTGTATGGTTCCGAGTCCTGGGCACTCTACCGCAGCCAACTACGACTCCTCGAACGCTTCCACCAGCGCTGCCTGCGTACCATCCTGGGCATTCACTGGAGTGACTATGTCACCAACGTCGAGGTCCTTGAACAGGCTGAAACTGTGAGCATCGAGGCTTTGCTGCTGCGGACACAGCTCCGCTGGGCGGGGCATGTCTCCAGGATGGAGGATCATCGCCTACCAAAGATCACCCTGTTCGGCGAGCTTGCTACTGGACACCGAGACAGAGGAGCACCAAAGAAGAGATACAAAAACTGTCTCAAGAAGTCACTTAGTGCCTGCCAAATCGACCACCACCAGTGGTCTTCGCTTGCTGCGGACCGTGACAGCTGGCGCTCCACCATTTACAAGGCAGCTGTCTCCTTTGAGGACTCTCACAGAGCTAGCCTTAAGGACAAGCGGCTCAGGAGAAAAAAACAGAGATGCCGCAGCTCAGAACCCTGGCCATACCTTCCTCTGCAGCCACTGCGGTCGAACCTGCCTGTCCAGGATTGGCCTCCGCAGCCACGAACAAGCCTGCAGACGTCGTGGGCAACTCCTATAAAATCTTCGTTCGCGAAGTCAAGCCAAGAGAGAGACCAGACAGATACATAACTTAACCCCGTCCCTGCAATGAACGCGTACTTTCATGTTGCTGAAAATCTTTGTTCACCAGTTCAACGACCGAAAACCTCAAGCTTTCAAGGCACGTGGATACGGCACTGAGATTGGTCTCAGCAAGAGACAAAGATCCTCATGAGCCCCCGCGACTGCGGTAAGTTAGTGTGACTGCGGTAAGTTAGTGCGACTGCGGTAAGTTAGTGCGACTGCGGTAAGTTAGTGTGACTGCGGTAAGTTAGTGCGACTGCATTAAGTTAGTGTGACTGCGGTAAGTTAGTGCGACTGCGGTAAGTTAGTGCGACTGCGGTAAGTTAGTGTGACTGCGGTAAGTTAGTGCGACTGCGGTAAGTTAGTGCGACTGCGGTAAGTTAGTGTGACTGTGGTAAGTTAGTGCGACTGTGGTAAGTTAGTGAGACTGCGGTAAGTTAGTGCGACTGTGGTAACTTAGTGCGACTGCGGTAAGTTAGTGCGACTGCGGTAAGTTAGTGCGACTGCGGTAAGTTAGTGCGACTGCGGTAAGTTAGTGAGACTGCGGTAAGTTAGTGCGACTGCGGTAAGTTAGTGCGACTGTGGTAAGTTAGTGCGACTGCGGTAAGTTAGTGCGACTGCGGTAAGTTAGTGAGACTGCAGTAAGTTAGTGCGACTGCGGTAAGTTAGTGCGACTGTGGTAAGTTAGTGCGACTGCGGTCAGTTAGTGAGACTGCGGTCAGTTAGTGAGACTGCGGTAAGTTAGTGCGACTGCGGTAAGTTAGTGCGACTGCGGTAAGTTAGTGCGACTGCGGTAAGTTAGTGTGACTGCGGTAAGTTAGTGCGACTGCGGTCAGTTAGTGAGACTGCGGTCAGTTAGTGAGACTGCGGTCAATTAGTGAGACTGCGGTAAGTTAGTGCGACTGCGGTAAGTTAGTGCGACTGCGGTAAGTTAGTGCGACTGCGGTCAGTTAGTGAGACTGCGGTCAGTTAGTGAGACTGCGGTCAGTTAGTGAGACTGCGGTCAGTTAGTGCGACTGCGGTAAGTTAGTGCGACTGCGGTAAGTTAGTGCGACTGCGGTAAGTTAGTGTGACTGCGGTAAGTTAGTGCGACTGCGGTCAGTTAGTGAGACTGCGGTCAGTTAGTGAGACTGCGGTCAGTTAGTGAGACTGCGGTAAGTTAGTGCGACTGCGGTAAGTTAGTGCGACTGCGGTAAGTTAGTGCGACTGCGGTAAGTTAGTGCGACTGCGGGGGCTGATGAGGATCTATGTCTCTTGCACATGGATGGTGTTGACGTTTCTAGGCAGTGAAGGGGTTAAGCCGGAATCATGAACCGAGGTGAACTTCTTCAGTCCAGCACATCAATGGCCCCGAGGTCAGCCAGCAAGAAATGAACACGCATTGTCGCGTCTGAGTCAGTCTGTGGTGTCAGTGGACCATGATAGTCTGTGTCTTTTGCGAGGGGGGGGGAAGGGGGGGGGGTTTGAGACGCGGCAACAGTTAGCTGTACTGACGACAATGCCTTCTAACAATGACACCTGGGTGGGAAAGCGGAGGGTTGTGACGTTTTGCCAGGTCTTCACATACCACGTTTGGAAAAATCGGGAATTCCCTTTGCGAGGTTTCCGATACTTGGCGGCGAAGAAAAAACTGAAATACCAACCAACTGCAAGAGGTACTAAATCCTCATGAGCCCCCGCAGTTGCACTAACTTACCGCAGTTGCAGTGACTGATGAGGATCTATGCCTCTTGGTGACTACACCACGTTGAATCCACGTTCCTAGGACAGCCAGGTTTTGGGGCTTTGACGTGACGAAGAGTGCAGAAACACAGCGTGCGTCAGCTGGCACTGAAGGGGTTCATGTACACATGGCTGGAGTTTGCACAAGAGGCTATAGCGTCAATTATCCAAGGGAACCAAATGGGAAAAGCGTATACAGAAAATAGGAGCAGAAGTTTACTCCCTTTATTTGCGCGTTGCTTCGTGGGTAAACTTTTATTCACATTCAATTTTGGTAACAAGTCAGTGCGACTGAAATAAACCTGCGGGACTCAAGTTGCAGAAAAATAACTCGTCATTCATGCAGCGCGGAATGAAATATTCTGATTGATAAATGGTTGGCTGGTTGGTGCAACCGCTGACTGTAGCTGGCTGACCGCTGTGGTGGGATCAATGGTTGGATGGTTGATTGCATTGAACGTTTGTTGATTTTAAACATAATTTTGTTTGTTTGCATTGTTTACATCCTGTTGGCTCTTCGCGTGTCGCGTGTGTCTTCCGCTGCTTATTCATATTATTCACTGTTATTTGTGTATTATTAAATAATTAATTAATTAATTATTGTTTGTTGTTGCTTGTTTTGAAGATGTAACTAACGGTGCAGACAATTATTTTCGTTCAAATGCATATAGATACAAACAAGATTAACTCATTCCAGACGTGCCGACTCCGGATACGCGGCTTACGCTTATTGCCGGCTTACGCCGCGTATCCGGAGGCGGCACGTCTGGAATGAGTTAACCGATTTAACCCATTTAGCCATATAATAAGGCGTGGCAGAATAGGCTGAACATTTCTAACATATCTTTAAAGGTAAAAAAGATGTTATCACTGAGATTTTAGTTTAGTATCACAACATAAATTATTACAAATTAACACAATTAAGATTTTAAAGGCACGCTAGGTGTCAGCATCACCTGCTGTAAACAAATTAACACGTTTGAGACATTTGAGACACATGCGGACAAAGGGCATCAGCTGTAAACTCTGGACAGCGTGACAGCCAGGACAATTCAACTGAACAAGTTTTCCTCTGGACAGCGTGACAGCCAGGACAGTTCAACTGAACAAGTTTTCCTCTGGACAGCGTGACAGCCAGGACAGTTCAACTGAACAAGTTTTCCTCTGGACAGCGTAACAGCCAGGACAGTTCAACTGAACAAGTTTTCCTCTGGACAGCGTGACAGTCAGGACAGTTCAACTGAACAAGCTCTGGACAGCGGGACAGCCAGGACAGTTCAACTGAACAAGTTTTCCTCTGGACAGCGTGACAGTCAGGACAGTTCAACTGAACAAGTTTTCCTCTGGACAGCGTGACAGCCAGGACAATTCAACTGAACAAGTTTTCCTCTGGACAGCGTGACAGCCAGGACAGTTCAACTGAACAAGTTTTCCTCTGGACAGCGTGACAGCCAGGACAGTTCAACTAAACAAGTTTCCTCTGGACAGCGTGACAGCCAGGACAGTTCAACTGAACAAGTTTCCTCTGGACAGCGTGACAGCCAGGACAGTTCAACTGAACAAGTTTTCCTCTGGACAGCGTGACAGTCAGGACAGTTCACCTGAACAAGTTTTCCTCTGGACAGCGTGACTGTCAGGACAGTTCAACTGAACAAGTATTCCTCTGGACAGCGTGACAGCCAGGACAGTTCAAGTGAACAAGTTTTCCTCTGGACAGCGTGACAGCCAGGACAATTCAACTGAACAAGTTTTCCTCTGGACAGCGTGACAGCCAGGACAGTTCAACTGAACAAGTTTTCCTCTGGACAGCGTGACAGCCAGGACAATTCAACTGAACAAGTTTTCCTCTGGACAGCGTGCCAGCCAGGACAGTTCAACTGAACAAGTTTTCCTCTGGACAGCGTGACAGCCAGGACAATTCAACTGAACTAGTTTTCCTCTGGACAAGCGAAACAGACAAACAAGCAAAGAAATGAACACACAGCTCACAATGAAAGGTCAACCCAGTAAGTAATGAACACACAGCTCACAATGAAAGATCAACCCAGTACGTAATGAACACACAGCTCACAATGAAAGGTCAACCCAGTAAGTAATGAACACACAGCTCACAATGAAAGATCAACCCAGTAATTAATGAACACACAGCTCACAACGAAAGGTCAACCCAGTAAGTAATAAACACACAGCTCACAATGAAAGGTCAACCCAGTAAGTAATGAACACACAGCTCACAATGAAATGTCAACCCAGTAAGTAATGAACACACAGCTCACAATGAAAGGTCAACCCAGTAAGTAATGAACACACAGCTCACAATGAAAGATCAACCCAGTAAGTAAAGAACACACAGCTCACAATGAAAGATCAACCCAGTAAGTAATGAGCACACAGCTCACAATGAAAGGTCAACCCAGTAAGTAATGAACACACAGCTCACAATGAAAGGTCAACCCAGTAAGTAATAAACACACAGCTCACAATGAAAGGTCAACCCAGTAAGTAATGAACACACAGCTCACAATGAAATGTCAACCCAGTAAGTAATGAACACACAGCTCACAATGAAAGGTCAACCCAGTAAGTAATGAACACACAGCTCACAATGAAAGATCAACCCAGTAAGTAATGAACACACAGCTCACAATGAAAGGTCAACCCAGTAAGTAATGAACACACAGCTCACAATGAAAGGTCAACCCAGTAAGTAATGAACACACAGCTCACAATGAAAGGTCAACCCAGTAAGTAATGAACACACAGCTCACAATGAAAGGTCAACCCAGTAAGTAATGAACACTCAGCTCACAATGAAAGATCAACCCAGTAAGTAATGAACACTCAGCTCACAATGAAAGATCAACCCAGTAAGTAATGAACACACAGCTCACAATGAAAGATCAACCCAGTAATCAACACACAGCTCACAATGAAAGATCCACCCAGTAAGTAATGAACACACAGCTCACAATGAAAGATCAATCCAGTAAGTAATGAACACACAGCTCACAATGAAAGATCAACCCAGTAACTAATGAACACACAGCTCACAAAGAAAGATCAACCCTGTAAGTAATGAACACACAGCTCACAATGAAAGATCAACCCAGTAAGTAATGAACACACAGCTCACAATGAAAGATCAACCCAGTAAGTAATGAACACACAGCTCACAATGAAAGGTCAACCCAGTAAGTAATGAACACACAGCTCACAATGAAAGAACAACCCAGTAAGTAATGAACACACAGCTCACAATGAAAGATCAACCCAGTAAGTAATGAACACACAGCTCACAATGAAAGATCAACCCAGTAAGTAATGAACACACAGCTGACAATGAAAGATCAACCCAGTAAGTAATGAACATACAGCTCACAATGAAAGATCAACCCAGTAAGTAATGAACACACAGCTCACAATGAAAGATCAACCCAGTAACTAATGAACACACAGCTCACAATGAAAGGTCAACCCAGTAAGTAATGAACACACAGCTCACAATGAAAGGTCAACCCAGTAATAAATGAACACACAGCTCACAATGAAAGGTCAACCCAGTAAACACAGTACCTCTAGACACAAGACGTTTGCAACCGGGGAACACTCCCCCCCCCCCCCACCCACCCACCCACGCACTTCCCAACCCGGTCTCCCTCCCCTCCTCCCCTCCCTCCCCCCCCCCCCTATAACTCATTCTCCCCCAGACACACCACAGCAAGATAAGGATCAGCCATGATAGTTCAAGGGTGATGCCAGAATAGCTTGGCGCCTATGGGCTGACTGACTGACTGACCACCTATGGGCGCCAAGCTATTTTGGCATCACCCTTCAACTATCATGGTCGATCTGTGTCCTGCGCTGCAATGCAGTCTTTAGAAGACCACGGCAAAATGTTAGGATTTCGGTCTTGGGGTAGAATGAGTTTGTTTTTGTTTTTTTAAAGTGTGCTGCCCCGTGATTTTGGCCTTGACGACATCAAGCTGACAGGTCCCAAATCACAGACCGGGACACATCATTATTAAAGCTTAACCCCTTGAGTGGCAAAAACAATTGAAATCCACCCACCTGCAAGAGGTATAGACCCTCATGTGTCCCCGCAGTGGCAGCGGCTCATGAGGATCTATGCCTCTTTCGACACTAATTTGAATCTATGTTCCCTTGACATCTAAGATAATGTGTTGTTGTTGATTGACAAGGAGTACAGAAACACTGTCTGTGTCAGATGGCGGTTGTGTTGCGGTCTAGGTGCGTGCCGAAAACTCATAGCGCACTACTGTGAGAAGGTCATACTGAGAATCTCGTTCTCGCGACAAAATTTTTATATCACTCGATTCTCAGTATGGCCTCAACACCAACGTAAGATTGTATGTTATATAACTTGCACTGGTTGTCGCCCGCAGAGCAGCTAGCAAGACACAATCGGTGCTACTTTTGTTTTTGCGACAACGTCCACATTGTTTCCATGTCAACGAGATGAAGGATCTTGGATCCCAAACGTCGTGTTCCATGTGTCTAACTTCAAGGTTTTCAACCTCTAGTTTCTGTTTTCCTTTGACGTGATACCCTTGCAGCAACAGGTTTACTACATTTAATTTTGTGTGTGTTCTAATACATGTTTGTATAATTATTTTTTCATTTTATTAACGGCCGATTTGACCTGTGTGTGAGCGCACTCATGTGCACGCGCGCCTCTGTGTGTGTGTGTGTGTGCGTGCGTGCGTTTGTGTGTGCGCGCGTGCATGTGTGCGTGCGTTTGTGTGTGTGTGTGTTTGTGTGTGTGTTTGTGTGTGTGTGTGTGTGTGTGTGTTTGTGTGTGTGTTTGTGTGTGTGTTTGTGTGTGTGTGTGTTTGTGTGTGTGTGTGTTTGTGTGTGTGTGTTTGTGTGTTTGTGTGTGTGTGTGTTTGTGTGTGTGTGTGTTTGTGTGTGTGTGTTTGTGTGTGTGTGTGTGTGTGTGTGTGTGTGTTTGTGTGTGTGTTTGTGTGTGTGTGTGTGTGTGTGTGTGTGTGTGTGTGTGTGTATGTGTGATTTCGTGAAATAAACAAACAAACAAACAAAAAGCAAGACAAGCAAACAACCAACCAACCTAGCAACCAGCCAAGCAATTAGCTAACTAACAAGCCAGTTGACCAACCAAACAACCACACCCATTTGACTAGTGAAGTCCCTTCATGTACATACTTAAAGGAAATGCCATATGACTTCCAAGCATGTATTTCCTGTTATTATCGAAATTTCTACACGTTTAACCCCTATCATCCTGAGGCTGAAAGCTTCAAATGTGTACACTGCCATACGCAAGCTACATTATAGTACTTCATCATCATCATCAGTCCCTTGCCCGAACTGGGCGTTGGGGGGACTGAAAGGCAGCAGCAACAGACAGTGCTCTCCACTGAGTTCTATTTTGGGCGGTGGCAAGCAAGTCTGGCATCTCGAGTTCGGTCCATTCTTTTATGTTTGCGACCCAACTCTTTCTCTGACGACCTCGCCGACGACTTCCTTCGAGAGTGCCTTGGAGGATAGTCTTGGACAAGGTGTTGTGTCGGGTCACGTGGCCAAACCAAGCAAGCTTGCGCCGTTTCACGGTTGCCAGAAGGGGTTCATGTGGGCCCACCAGGGAAGTGACGATGCTCCGTACATATTCGTTGGTCTTGTGCTCGCGGTACGAGATGCGGAGCAACTTCCTCAGGCACTTGTTCTCAAAGGCCTGGATTTTCTTTTCTGAGTCTGCAAGCAGTGTCCAAGTCTCACAGCCGTAGAGTAGAATAGACACTACGAGGGACTTGTAAAGCCTGTACTTCATGGTGAAGCTGATGGAGTTACTTCGCCATATCCTGTCCAGCCTGGCCATTGCGGATGTTGCTGTACCTATCCTGATACGGATCTCTGCTATGCAACTACCGTCTTTGGACAGGGTGGCTCCCAAGTACTTGAAGCTATTGACCTCTTCTAGCTTCTGGCCGTTCATGTGAATGTTGCTGCTGCTGTCGCTTGTGGTGTTGATCATCACTTTGCTTTTATCCGTACTGATCTCCATGCCATAAGACCCTGCGCTACTTGAAAGTTTGTCTGTCAGGTTTTGGAGCTCACTATTGCTGCCTGCCATGAGGTCAATGTCGTCTGCGAATCGAAGATTGCACAGGGATCTGCCACCAATAGAGATTGAAGTATGGTGGTCGTGGAGGGTTTCCTGCATGATCTTCTCCAGGAATATGTTGAAAAGGACAGGAGAGAGCAGGCATCCTTGACGGACACCGATCGTCGTCCTGAAGAACTCGCCTGACTGATTGTTAAGTAGAACCGCGCTGCAGGCGTTCTTGTAAAGCGCTTCTATCATTTGGATCAGTCCCTCCTCTATGTTGAACGATCTCATGACTTGCCAGAGTCCGTCGTGCCAGACGCGATCAAATGCTTTCCTGAAATCAATGAAGTTGTGGTAGAGTTCGCGCTGATGCTGCAGATGTTTCTCGATCAGGACGCGGCAGTTGAAAATCTGCTCTACAGTGCTTCTTCCAACTCTGAAGCCAGCCTGTTCTTCTGCCAGCAGTTCCTCGGCGAAAGTTTTGAGGCGGTTGAGAATGATTCTAAGCATTACTTTGCTAGGGTGACTTATCAGACTGATAGTTCTGTAGTTCTGGCACTGTTTCAGGTTTCCTTTCTTGGGGAGCGGGATCACTAGAGACTGTGTCCATTCTACTGGCCATATTCTTTTGCTCCCAGATCTTTTGACAGAGTGTAGTGAGGACCTTCGTTGTTACTTCTCCTCCATGTTTCAACAGTTCAGCAGGTACGTTGTCTACACCTGGAGACTTTCCTCCCTTCAGGCCGCGTACGGCTGCTTTTTTATAGTACTTACAGATAAGGATATAGACCAATGGCTTTAGTTCAACTCATATCATACTGAGGCTAAAAGCTTCCAATGTGTACACTGCCATATGCAAGCTACATTATAGTACTTACAGATAAGGATATAGACCAATGGCTTTAGTTCAAGGGTGGTGCCAGAATAGCTTGGCGCCTGAAGGCGCCAAGCTATTCTGGCACTACCCTTGAACTATTTTAGTCAAACTTATTTCACACACCGGTGTATTCCGAATGATAAGGGGTAACAGCCCTGGATTAACACAAATGGGCATGATTTCCAATGAGCAAATAACAAGTAGACCAAAACACTTGTAAACAGAGGCACACTTGTAAATAGAGGCACACTTGTAAATAGAGGCACACTTGTGTGGGTTAAAAGCGGTTACACTAACGGCCCTTATAACAGAATACTCGTGCAGTATACTATGATTGGATGCACGTGCAGACACTAAGTGCATGTAAATGAATACAACAAACAGGCCACAATCATTGACTCATTCCAGACCTGCCGCCTCCAGACATACGGCTTTCGCCGCGTATCTGGAGGCGTCACGTCTCAAATGAGTCAATAATAGTCTATCAAAATACAAGCATTAATTAAAATACCATTGCATGAAGTGTATTTTGATATAAGAAAGGCACTATAAAAACAGGTCATACAGCCAGTTTTTGTATTTCTGGATTGTCACAAAGACAAAGGTTGGCAAATTGTATACACTGTTCACATCCAGTCACGCCTCGAATGAGTCAATAATAGTCTATCAAAATGCAAGCATTAATTTAAATATCATTGCATGAAGTGTATTTTGATATAAGAAAGGCACTATAAAAACAGGTCATACAAGTTACACATCTGTGGACGTCATTTTACAATGCAGTACCAATGTAATAATATACTTACCTGTCTGTCTACAATAATCTTGTTTGAAAACAGCCTATAGGCGAGATTAGCGTAGACAGACAGAGAAACAGTATTCCGAGGAAAGCGTGCGAGGAGGCTTGAACAAATAGAATTGTGGGCTGTTCTGTGATTGTGGACATTATGACTGTCAGCTTTTAGCAGTAAGATCCAAAATCACATTCCAGCCACAACTGGGGAAACGTGCAGTTTTTGTATTTCTAGATTGTCACAAAGACAAAGGTTGGCAAATTGTATACACTGTTCACATCCAGTGTGGAGTTTCTTGGCACGTAACAGGATGAGCAACTAAGGGGAGAAAATGCTAACTTCAGTAGCAAGAAATATTGGTTTTGTTTCCCTTGACATTCTTTGCCAAATGTAATATAACAAAACTGAATGAATGAATGAATGAATGAATGAATGAATGAA
>BTPG01000001.1:130413742-130428742 GCA_036245525.1 Semisulcospira habei | reverse complement strand
GCGCCACAACACTCACCCCGCTATAGCGCCACTACACTCCCCCCGCTGTAGCGCCACAACACTCACCTCGATATAGCGCCACAACACTCACCCCGCTATAGCGCCAAAACACTCACCCCGCTATAGCGCCACAACACTCACCCCGCTATAGCTCCACAACACTCACCCCGCTATAGCGCCACAACACTCACCCCGCTATAGCGTCACAACACTCACCCCGCTATAGCGCCACAACTCACCCCGCTATAGCGCCACAACACTCACCCCGCTATAGCGCCACAACACTCACCCCGCTATAGCGTCACAACACTCACCCCGATAGCGCCACAACACTCACCCCGCTATAGCGTCACAACACTCACCCCGCTATAGCGTCACAACACTCACCCCGCTATAGCGCCACAACACTCACTCCGCTATACCGTCACCACACTCACCCCGCTAGAGCGTCACAACACTCACCCCGCTATAGCGTCACCACACTCACCCCGCTATAGCGCCACAACACTCACCCCGCTATAGCGCCACAACACTCACCCCGCTATAGCGCCACAACACTCACCCCGCTATAGCGCCACAACACTCACCCCGCTATAGCGCCACAACACTCACCCCGCTATAGCGCCACAACACTCACCCCGCTATAGCGCCACAACACTCACCCCGCTATAGCGGAGCACCTTGCTTAGTGGCTGGCGCAGGACTAAGCTGACTGAATCAACTGATCCAAGGTCGTAAAAGAAAAAGTGATGACCGCTAGCGCTCAGATCCTAGGAATGTTAAGGTAAGTCAGGTAACTAGCCAAACTGGTTCAAATGCATGTGAAAAAAAGACTGCGTAGATCGAGTGACTGCTTTGTGCTGACGTGCCTTTCCCCGGGGAAGAGAGCCCGAATTTCCTTGTGTAGGAGAAAACAAGTTGATAAAAAAGCAAACAGTAGGAACAGACCCGCGTCAACGATGGAACTCTACCTTCATGGACCAGATAACATTGATATTATTGTGCTGTTATTACATTTATGTTTGTCACATGATGCAATTAATGTTTTTCTGTATATGACTAAATAAATAATAATAAATTATAGACCAAACAGCATTAATCAGCCCTGAAAGTCTACAATTTTGCCCACCAGCCTTTGGCTAGTAACTTCCAAGTTTTACTAGCCAAACTGAAAATGTTACTAGCCAAAACTGAAAATTTTACTACTGAAAATAGCCCCCCAACTCAACAATATAATGTACCACAAGTGTTTGACGCCCAATGTTATAGAGTGTTTTCTGCCCAGAGGCATTGAAAACAAATATTTGAACAGACAATCATAACCAAGTTAATGTTTATGTCCTGACTTCAGGCTTTTGATAGTATCAAGTGGAGAAATAACTGACAAAGTCCCCATGTGAACTGTGGTGGAATTTTGTATTTATTTATTTTTTGTAAGTAGAGCTGGGCTTCTGTTTGCACAACAGGTTAAAGGGTCTGTAGACCCCAGGTATAAATTTTAGAGGGTATACAGACCCCCATCCTAGCATTATAGAGGGTACACAGACCCCCATCCTAGCATTATAGAGGGTATACAGACCCCCATCCTAGCATTATAGAGGGTACACAGACCCCCATCCTAGCATTATAGAGGGTATACAGACCCCCATCCTAGCATTATAGAGGGTATACAGACCCCCATCCTAACATTATAGAGGGTACACATACCACCATCCTAGCATTATAGAGGGTACACAGACCCCCATCCTAGCATTATAGAGGGTACACAGACCCCCATCCTAGCATTATAGAGGGTATACAGACCCCCATCCTAGCATTATAGAGGGTATACAGACCCCCATCCTAGCATTATAGAGGGTATACAGACCCCCATCCTAGCATTATAGAGGGTATACAGACCCCCATCCTAGCATTATAGAGGGTATACAGACCCCCATCCTAGCATTATAGAGGGTATACAGACCCCCATCCTAGCATTATAGAGGGTACACAGACCCCCATCCTAGCATTATAGAGGGTATACAGACCCCCATCCTAGCATTATAGAGGGTATACAGACCCCCATCCTAGCATTATAGAGGGTACACAGACCCCCATCCTAGCATTATAGAGGGTACACAGACCCCCATCCTAGCATTATAGAGGGTACAGAGACCCCCATCCTAGCATTATAGAGGGTATACAGACCCCCATCCTAGCATTATAGAGGGTACACAGACCCCCATCCTAGCATTATAGAGGGTACACAGACCCCCATCCTAGCATTATAGAGGGTACACAGACCCCCATCCTAGCATTATAGAGGGTATACAGACCCCCATCCTAGCATTATAGAGGGTACACAGACCCCCATCCTAGCATTATAGAGGGCACACAGACCCCCATCCTAGCATTATAGAGGGCACACAGACCCCCATCCTAGCATTATAGAGGGTATACAGACCCCCATCCTAGCATTATAGAGGGCACACAGACCCCCATCCTAGCATTATAGAGGGCACACAGACCCCCATCCTAGCATTATAGAGGGTATACAGACCCCCATCCTAGCATTATAGAGGGTATACAGACCCCCATCCTAGCATTATAGAGGGTATACAGACCCCCAGACTAGCATTATAGAGGGTACACAGACCCCCATCCTAGCATTATAGAGGGTACACAGACCCCCATCCTAGCATTATAGAGGGTACACAGACCCCCATCTGAGCATTATAGAGGGCACACAGACCCCCATTTTAGCATTATAGAGGGTACACAGACCCCAATCCTAGCATTATAGAGGGTATACAGACCCCCATCCTAGTATTATAGAGGGTATACAGACCCCCATCCTAGCATTATAGAGGGTACACAGACCCCCATCCTAGCATTATAGAGGGTACACAGACCCCCATCCTAGCATTATAGAGGGTATACAGACCCCCATCCTAGCATTATAGAGGGTACACAGACCCCCATCCTAGCATTATAGAGGGTATACAGACCCCCATCCTAGCATTATAGAGGGTATACAGACCCCCATCCTAGCATTATAGAGGGTATACAGACCCCCATCCTAGCATTATAGAGGGTATACAGACCCCCATCCTAGCATTATAGAGGGTATACAGACCCCCATCCTAGCATTATAGAGGGCACACAGACCCCCATCCTAACATTATAGAGGGTACACAGACCCCCATCCTAGCATTATAGAGGGTACACAGACCCCCATCCTAGCATTATAGAGGGTACACAGACCCCCATCCTAGCATTATAGAGGGTACACAGACCCCCATCTGAGCATTATAGAGGGCACACAGACCCCCATCCTAGCATTATAGAGGGTACACAGACCCCAATCCTAGCATTATAGAGGGTATACAGACCCCCATCCTAGCATTATAGAGGGTATACAGACCCCCATCCTAGCATTATAGAGAGTACACAGACCCCCATCCTAGCATTATAGAGGGTACACAGACCCCCATCCTAGCATTATAGAGGGTATACAGACCCCCATCCTAGCATTATAGAGGGTACACAGACCCCCATCCTAGCATTATAGAGGGTATACAGACCCCCATCCTAGCATTATAGAGGGTACACAGACCCCCATCCTAGCATTATAGAGGGTATACAGACCCCCATCCTAGCATTATAGAGGGTCCGCAGATTTATTTAAGAAAAACTGCATCATCTGTATGTTCCATAAAATAAATTATCCCCACCCGGGTCTGCCCTGGGGGACTTGGGTGGGGTTAGGTATTTTTTAGTTCCCAGGGTCACCCTAGTCAGCCCCACAGGGGTGGGTTTTTCTCTCTATTCTGGGGCATGTGTTTCTGTCTACCCTTTGTCCATTCACCTGTATTTGTCTTTTTAAAACCCTCCCTACTGTCTGCACTGCCTGTAGCTCTTGATATTGGATGTGTGTTGCTAAATGGTCTTAGCTTTATTTAGGCGTAGGTTTATTTAACGTGTTGGACCGGCTGGCGACATACATTCAATATTCTGTTTTTTTTTTTTGTTTTTTTTTGTTGTTGTTGTTTTTCACAAGCAGTGCAGGCACGTCCTGAGAAAGCCTTGTTGCTGTCGGGACGATAAGCAATGTACAATCAATCAATAATTAAAATAAATTATCTCATTTCGCTCTCTCTTCTTTAAACGTGTTGTGACAGTGTGTGTGTGTGTCCTTTCCATGATACTGATTCTTTAACTGGTGAGCTATCGCGCAAAAGCCTGTCTCTCTCGCTCTCTCACACACAGAAAAACATATATATATTTATTTGTATGATCGTTTGATAATGTATTGTAACAGAGAATATAGCGTTTTCTGCTGAACGTGGCAGATTGACAACCAAAGTGTGACTTGTCTAAACTCTGTGTGTGTGTGTGCCGGTGTGTGTGTGTGTGTGTGTGTGTGTGTGTGTGTGTGTGTGTGTGTGTGTGTGTGTGTGTGTGTGTGTGTGTGTGTGTAAACTGATGTACTTCAAAGTTTGTTTCAACCCGTTTAACCACTCAGAAAGACTTGTTTCTCCAATTTTTGCCTAATAACTGTGTACCAGAAGATGGATCGACCACGATTAAAAAACTGACAAACTTATTTTTGTTCAAATTTCTGGACTTGCTTTTTGAGTTTGCCTCATTGCTCATTGCGCATGCCATTCGAGTGCCGTCGTGCTTTAGCCATGGAAATACACTCAGCACCAACTGTGTCGTAGCGGCGGTGCCCAGGGGTAGCATTTCTGGTACTGTCGCTTGTCGATGGAGACTCATGGCGATGTCGAAGCGCAACTTTCTTCTTAGCGATTATCAAGATCAGACGGTGCCGGATTGAAGAATCCGAAGCATTCCAGCTCTTCCTTTGCTTTATCTCCGCCATGTACAACTTCGTTATAGATCGAAAGCGAAACGCACGCTGCCGTATCCCATAATAGTATGTACGGTGACGTCACAGCAAGTAACGCGTTCAACATGTAGCGCGCACTTTGTAATAACATGCTGACACCACCCATAAACTAACAGTTTGCCCGCCCTGTTACACTGGTACGGACCCCGGCGTCGGGTCGATTCTGAACGCAGCCGCGACTGAGCGAGCCGCTAAACGAACCAATTCGTCACTAAAAATAGAAGGACTGTCACCGCCCACTGTTAGGGTACGGACGTAGTTCGGCTACTGCCGCAAAGTGATGTTAGAGGCGACTCGCGGTGCGGTCAGGTCACGCGCCGGCGTACCTGATGTTCGGCTGGCGGTTAGCCGTTGGATTGGAAAACGCACGAGCGCACTCGCATTTGACGAGTGTTTTTTTTTTTTTTTTGTGTTTTTTTTTTTTTTTTTAACTCGCCAAATTTTTGTTTTACTCGCCATGGCGAGTAAATTACTCGCCATTTTCAGGGCTGATTAATACTATATTGTTGGTGTCACGTTTATGTTTGTCACATGATGCACGTAAAGCAATAAACCTTTCGGTTTACTTATGACTGACATAAAAATCTAGTGTTCAAACGCAATTCAGGGGCCGATCAGTTGCCTCACGGGGGTGGTTGTGGGTGGTGGAAGGGATTCAATTCTTTTTGTTTGGGACCTTTAACCCGACACAAAAGGCCTATCGAAGCTAGATCTTGCATTCATTGGCCGAAATAAATCAAACAACGGTTTGGTGTTGGGAGGGGGGGCGGGGGGGGGGGGGCTGTAGGCGTAAACGTGAACGGGACTCTCACCACTCTCTGAAACATCAAACAACGGGACAAGGGGGAAGGGGAGGGTGGTGATTGTCGGAAACCCCAGGCCCCCTCCCACCCCCTCCCCCAGATCCGCCCCCGCAATGATGTGATGTGATGTGACGTGACGTGACGTGACGTGACGTGACGTTATGTGATGTGATGTGATGTGATGTGATGTGATTTCTTTTACGTTTGAAGTACTTTTAACCCATTCAGGCCGGACGCACTATATCAGTAGATGGATCGACCATGATAATCCAAGGGTAGTGACAGATTAGCTTGGCGCCTGTCTGCCTGTCGGCGCCAAACTAATCTGGCACTGCCCTTGAATTATCATGGTCGATCCATCTCCTGCAACTGGGGCATAGTCATTAGAAGACGCCTCTCGAATTTGGGAAATACGGCCGCCGGGCTGAATGAGTTAATATTTTCAATCTGAAAATCTCACTGATAACTTCAGCAATGCATCATACTGATGGCGTGCAACTTCAGTTCCGAGCAATGCACACACAGTTTCACTGATAACTTCAGCAATGCATCATACTGATGGCGTGCAACTTCAGTTCCGAGCAATGCACACACAGTTTCACAGATCTCACATTGTTTCAATCAGAACACGTACCCGATTAGAAGAACGTTTCGCCGTCTGTTGAAAAGGGAGTTTTGCCGGCGTGTTTTCCAACTTATACACCCCTTCCAGTTCCTTCTGCACCCTCTCTATCGCCTGCTGGTCTATCACCAACGTTGGCATGGTGAGAACCGTAACTCCAGCCGGTAGGGTCACGCTGCGGTCAAGGCCCTCCACTCTCGTCTTTAACAGTGTAGCTACGAAGACGTCTGATGTAGAGGTCGCCACCCGCTGCGTGCGCTTGACCAGCTGTTTGTGTGACGTCAGCTTGCCCTTTCTCTGCATGAAGACGCTTTTCACTTGTTCAACCTTCTCCCTGGCTTTGCACTTTGCGCTGAGAGCCGCCTCCCTCATCTGGCTGCCAAAGGCGTCCACTGCCTTCTTCAGATCATCACAGGTGGCGGTGATGTCGGCCAGGGTGCGTTCTGTCTTCTTCTCCACTTGAAGCAGATGGACGTCCAGCTCCCTGATGGCTGCCTCCAGTTGGATCTCCCCGCCAGTCAGCAGTTCCAGCAGCTCGCCCAGAACCTTCCGCATCTCACCTACTTTGTCTTCCAATTCACGAACTTCCGCGCATGCGCGGTGACTAGCTGTGGCGCAGATGTGGCAGATGACCTCGCTGTGTGAAGTACAGAAGAGAGTGGCTTGCTGCTGGGCATGCGCGGTGCAGGTCACGTGACTACTAGCAGCCAGACGTTCCGGGGTCATGGAGGCCAGGTCAGCTGTGGTGTGGTGCTTAGACACTGACAGCTTTTTGTGGACATTGTTGCAAGCCTGACACAGCATGTCGTTGCAGTCAAGACAGATGAAGTGGGCCGCCACATCCTGACACACCACACACACGTGGTCCTGACTCAGAGCCCGGGCGGAGGTCACCAGACCCGCCATCGTCACGTCAGTCGGCAGAGCGTCGGCCACCTCTTGTACGCTTTTGTGCGTTCGGGGTTCTTGGGGGTCAACGATGGCGCAGCGGCACAGTGGACATTGAGCGTCGGGGTGTGAGTTGAGCCAGGACACCAGGCAATGCTGACACAGGAGGTGTGCGCAAGGCAGGATCTTGGGCTGGGTGAAATACTCGTGACAAACGGAGCACTCCATTTCGGACAGCTCCAAGGGCTCGGGGGCAGCAGCAGTGGCCATGCTGGACTAGTGTGATAAGCAAACAAACACGCTGATATTAATAGTATAAAGAATACTACTAATACATTAAAGCAAAAAATAAAAATAAATAAAAAATACGAACATAATAGGGTACAGGCTTCGTTTCCTGCAGGGATCATCTCTAATAAAACGGCTACCGACACCTGAAGGGTTACCCTCAGTACATTATGTCAAGATCCAGAAAATCTTCGCTTTAACTCATTCTACCCCAGACACCCAACAACAAAGTAAGGATCGACCATGATAGTTCAAGGGTGATGCCAGAATAGCTTGGCGCCTATGGGCGCCAAGCTATTCTGGCATCACCCTTGAACTATCATGGTCGATCTGTGTCCTGCACTGCAATGCAGTCTTGAGAGGACAATGGCAAAATCTGGGGATTTCGGTGTTGGGGTAGAATGAGTTAAACAAGTTGAATTAGGTCACGGCGGCAATATTTGTTTACCCTTCTTTAGGCCAATTCATAGGACAATAAGCAAACTTGACACAGTCAGCATCAGGCTGCAATGGGACACACCCTTCTTTAGGCCAATTCATAGGACAATAATCAAACTTTACACAGTCAGCATCAGGCTGCAATGGGACACACCCTTCTTTAGGCCAATTCATAGGACAATAAGCAAACTTGACACAGTCAGCATCAGGCTGCAATGGGTCACACCCTTCTTTAGGCCAATTCATAGGACAATAAGCAAACTTGACAAAGTCAGCATCAGGCTGCAATGGGACACACCCTTCTTTATGCCAATTCATAGGACAATAATCAAACTTTACACAGTCAGCATCAGGCTGCAATGGGTCACACCCTTCTTTAGACCAATTCATAGGAGAATAATCAAACTTTACACAGTCAGCATCAGGCTGCAATGGGTCATACCCTTCTTTAGGCCAATTCATAGGACAATAAGCAAACTTTACACAGTCAGCATCAGGCTGCAATGGGTCATACCCTTCTTTATGCCAATTTATAGGACAATAAGCAAACGTGACAAAGTCAGCATCAGGCTGCAATGGGACACACCCTTCTTTAGGCCAATTCATAGGACAATAAGCAAACTTCACAAAGTCACCATCAGGCTGCAATGGGACACACCCTTCTTTAGGCCAATTCATAGGACAATAAGCAAACTTCACAAAGTCAGCATCAGGCTGCAATGGGTCATACCCTTCTTTAGGCCAATTCATAGGACAATAAGCAAACGTGACAAAGTCAGCATCAGGCTGCAATGGGACACACCCTTCTTTAGGCCAATTCATAGGACAATAAGCAAACTTTACACAGTCATCATCAGGCTGCAATGGGTCACACCCTTTTTTAGGCCAATTCATAGGACAATTAGCAAACTTGAGAAAGTCATCATCAGGCTGCAATGGGTCACACCCTTCTTTAGGCCAATTCATAGGACAATAAGCAAACTTCACAAAGTCAGCATCAGGCTGCAATGGGTCACACCCTTCTTTAGGCCAATTCATAGGACAATTAGCAAACTTGAGAAAGTCATCATCAGGCTGCAATGGGACACACCCTTCTTTAGGCCAATTCATAGGACAATAAGCAAACTTGACAAAGTCAGCATCAGGCTGCAATGGGTCACACCCTTCTTTAGGCCAATTCATAGGACAATAAGCAAACTTGACAAAGTCAGCATCAGGCTGCAATGGGTCACACCCTTGTTTAGGCCAATTCATAGGACAATATCAAACTTGATAAAGTCATCATCAGGCTGCAATGGGTCACACCCTTCTTTAGGCCAATTCATAGGACAATTAGCAAACTTGAGAAAGTCATCATCAGGCTGCAATGGGACACACCCTTCTTTAGGCCAATTCAAGGACAATAAGCAAACTTGACAAAGTCAGCATCAGGCTGCAATGGGTCACACCCTTCTTTAGGCCAATTCATAGGACAATAAGCAAACTTTACACAGTCAGCATCAGGCTGCAATGGGTCACACCCTTCTTTAGGCCAATTCATAGGACAAAAAGCAAACTTGACAAAGTCATCATCAGGCTGCAATGGGACACACCCTTCTTTAGGCCAATTCATAGGACAATAAGCAAACTTTACACAGTCAGCATCAGGCTGCAATGGGACACACCCTTCTTCAGGCAATGTGTCCCGAACCACATGACCAATCTGATCCAAATTTTACCGTCCTCACATAAGCCTACCTTGATACCTTCTTGAGGTATACAATCAATCACTAGAATGGCGGTGCTACCTACAGGGCAAGCTCAAGAAGTACCCAGGCTCCGATATTGCAACGCTTGTTGCATTTTTATCTTCTTCTTGAAAATATGAAGGTCAATTTAGACTACATACTATTGCTTGTATCTCAGTAAAATTCAACTCTTGCGCGATCTATCGATCTTCCTATTTGTGTCTCAAGGTCATCATTTCGAAAGTTTGGACATTTCAGTTTGCGCGTTCCAGTAAAGGAGACTCTCTCCTACATAAATGCGTGTAACTATATGATATGAGCATCGGCCTTATGAACATTTGGCCTTATGAACAGTGGGCCTTATGAACAGTGGGCCTTATGAACAGTGGGGCGTAACAACAGGTAAAGAGAGAAAACTATCTGAAGAGACTCCTTTCAATGAAAGTTGCCTACCTGCAGCTATTAAACAGAACCATAAATGTGTTTCGCGTCTTCTTTTTCATATTGTCAAGTTATGTAACGTGATTATATTTCAAGACAACGTACAAATGTAAAGGCTTCGGAGTATCTCTTGCCCATCCACCACCCACCCACCCAGCCACTCCACCCAACCAACCTCATCCCCGTGGGAGAAAAAAATCACAAGATTTTTGTTTGTATGTTGACGTTGTCAAGGTCGAATGACACCCATCACCTCTCCACCTCAAAATGCGCAAAATGCCATCGGCGCGACGACCACTTTGGGCTCCCCTCGCTACTTAGCTAGTTCGCGGCGTAACGTCCACGGCACCGGAGTGATAATGGCCGGCCCTAGCTGGCGGGGTATGGGGTACAGGGACAACTATTACCTTGGGTTTACAACCTGAACACTGATCAATTCGGCCGCTCTGCAACTGTGCCACTTTGATTTACCAGGACCTTATAACGGACACGCTATCTGGACAAGCCCGTCGTCAAACCTCCCCTCCCCTGCATTGTTATCTTGTATGGTGCTTTGACTGTCGCCTGCCTCCACCCCCCACCCCCCCTCCCCACCCCCTCCCCACACACACACACACACACCGGCCGTTGTTTGATTTGTGGAGTAAGCAAAACGCCAGGCACGCTGACATGCCCAACCCCTTCCTCCACCCAATGTTCAACATCTTCGTACGCGCCTGTAACTACCCAACTTTTGTAAATTGCCTAGCAAAATTTTGAAATGGGACATTTTCGGAATCAATAAAGTGTTTGCGATGATTCCAAAAATGTCGCATTTCTTTTGCCCGTCAGTATACTAACAGAACAGTGGCCTGCACTCAACCGAAAGTAGCTTTTCCGCCTAGCAGCCCCGCTCTTCTCAGTACCGCTTTACTCTGTTTCCGCATAGCAGCCTCGCTCTTCTCAGTACCGCTTTACTCTGTTTCCGCCTAGCAGCCCCGCTCTTCTCAGTACCGCTTTACACTGTTTCCGCCTAGCAGCCTCGCTCTTCTCAGTACCGCTTTACTCTGTTTCCGCCTAGCAGCCCCGCTCTTCTCAGTACGGCAGTACTATGTTGTGCAGCTTGTCTCAGTGTTGGTTGTGCTTCAAGCTTTCAGTTCAAAGGTCAACTGATACGTAGTGAATACAGAGTGACGTCATGACTCCGCCGGCAATGCACGTCAGTATAGCATAAATCAGCACTGAGGCGTTCTGACATATTATAGTATGCAGGCTGGTCTGTGGTTTTGGACCTAACGGCTCTTACGAAATAAATGCCTGTTTAAGCATTCAAAAGCCCTTAAGTTTATTCGATCGGCTCGGGAATTCACTTGTACTGTGTAAGCGAAGGCACACGTGTCTCATATGTTTAATTTTTAAGCGTCAGTAGTCAGAAATATGACCCGATATCCACCGATACAACCAGAGCATGTGTCAGTGAAGAGTTACTTCCCCTGTACCACTCGAAATGAATTTTCATCGCGTTTCTGCGGGTCCGGAGGAGGCATTTCGATGCAATGAAAATGTTTCGTTTCTTGTGTATTTCGTTGCTCCGTGTAGGGAAGCCTTTACGTCTCGTACGAGCCGTAAGGTCCAAAATAACAGACCAGGCACACCGCACAGGCGCCTGACAACCTAATGTACCTATAGAGGACTCAGTGTCCACGAGAGTGGAGAGACCTAACCTTGACACCTCTTTTCAGCCATTGTGATTGACTAACTCCTTGCATTCCATCTTACCAGTGTGACGAGTACACAACACAAGCATTGCGAGCACACAGTACAGGACAGAATCGGATATAGGAATAGTGACGAATCAGTGGATGAATGCTTACAGTCTGACCTGACACTGAAGTGTGGCTGAGGAGATGAAGGAAGACATGTGTTTGCACAAAATGCGCCATCACTCGAGATTGTCTATTGAATAAAGTGTGTGACTCTTCATGAGGGGGTGCATGGGGACTAGGGGGATTGGGGTGGGGTGATGATGGTGGAGTGGTGAGAGGACCATCACGGAATCACGGATTCAGGACAATGTAAATGTATTTTGCGATTCAACCAACAACTAACTAGTATATATATATATATATATATATATATATATATATATATATATATATATATATATATATATATATTATATATATATATATATATATATATATATATATATATATATATATATATATATATATATATATATATATATATATATATAGTTAGCTCTGCGAGAGAGTCCTCAAAGGATACGGCTGCCTTGTAGATGGTGGAGCGCCAGGTGTCACGGTCCGCAGCAAGCGAACACCACTGGCGGTGGTCGATTTGGCAGGCACTTAGTGACTTCTTGAGACCGTCTTTGTATCTCTTCTTTGGTGCCCCTCTGTCTCGGTGTCCAGTGGCAAGCTCGCCGAACAGAGTGATCTTGGGTAGGCGATGATCCTCCATCCTGGAGACGTGCCCCGCCCAGCGAAGCTGTGTCCGCTGCAACAAAGCTTCGATGCTCATAGTTTCTGCCTGTTCAAGGACCTCGACGTTGGTGACATAGTCACTCCAGTGAATGCCCAGGATGGTACGCAGGCAGCGCTGGTGAAAGCGTTCAAGGAGTCGTAGTTGGTTGCGGTAGAGGGCCCAGGACTCGGAACCGTACAGCAGGGTGGTGAGGACGACAGCTCTGTACACGCTGATCTTGGTGCCTTTTTTCAGCTGTTGATTGTGCCACACCCGCTTGAATAGTCGACCGAAAGCACTGTTCGCTTTTGCCAACCTGTTGTCCAGCTCCTTGTCCAGCTTGGCGTCTGACGTGATGATGCAGCCAAGGTAGGTAAACTGGTGTACTGACTTCAGTTCAGACTCGCCGATGGTGATGTGGGGAGGGCGATGCTCTACCTTGGATGCCAGCTGATGAAGGACCTCTGTCTTTTTCAGACTGACCTCGAGTCCAAAGACCCCCACCCGGGTCTGCCCTGGGGGACTTGGGTGGGGTTAGGTATTTTTTAGTTCCCAGGGTCACCCTGGTCAGCCCCACAGGGTGGGTTTTTCTCTCTATTCTGGGGCATGTGTTTCTGTCTACCCTTTGTCCATTCACCTGTATTTGCCTTTTTAAAACTCTCCCTACTGTCTGCGCTGCCTGTAGCTCTTGATATTGGATGTGTGTTGCTAGGTGGTCTTGGCTTTATTTAGGCCCCATGTAGTAGGTTTATTTAACGTATTTGACCGGCTGGCGACATACATTCAATGTTCTGTTTATTTTTTTTTTCACAAGCAGTGCAGACACGTCCTGAGAAAGCCTTGTTGCTGTCGGGACGTTAAGCAATGTACAATCGAGTCCAAAGAGCTGGGCAGCATCTGCAAAGCAGGACGTGATGCGCTGCAAGGCTCTCTCTGTGTGTGCAACGAGGGCAGCGTCATCAGCAAAGAGCAGCTCACGAATCAGTTGGTCTAGGGTTTTGGTGTGGGCCTGCAGTCGTCTGAGGTTGAACAGGCTGCCATCGAGACGATACCTGATGTACACTGCATCGTCATCGTCGAGGTCCACTGTGGCCTGCTTCTTCATCATGCTAAAGAAGAGGTGTCATGGTCCGTGGGCGTTTCCTAAAGCCTGCGCGGTGGAGCTTTTTGGTGGAGTGCAGTGTGCGCAATACTGGCCCCACCCTTTAAACCCTTGGTTCGTCTGCCATGGCCTAGCACGCTAGCACGGTGGCATCGAGGTCCTCGGGTCGTAGGTTTTATATCAGACTGTCCTTGTCCTAGTCTCTGGCTCAAAAACCTTCCACGGAGACACGGGGTCTTTGATGTCAGGGTTTTCCTCCCTTAGCCTTTCCGCAGCCAAGCGGCCAGTCCTGCAAGGCAGCAGGGGACTCGTGGAGGGTGGGGTCGTCTATGTCCCGTGCAGATGCGAACATCTTCCCACTGCCCACGTATATATATATATATATATATATATATATATATATATATATATATATATATATATATATATATATATTATATATATATATATATATATATTATATATATATATATATATATATATATATATATATATATATTTTTTTTTTTTTTTTTTTTTTTTTTTTTTTTAAAGTAGCATTCACGTTTCATGATGGAAAGAGACGACGCAGAGACAGGTTCTGCTTCCATGACCTCTTTCATTGACCGAATACTCTAACAATCAGGGGTCTGGGAGGTGGGAAAGGGGAAAGGGAGGGGCGTTTGGGGGTCGGAGGTGGGGCTTGGGGGTGGGTTGAGGCGGGAGGCTGTTGATGCTGGTGCATAGCATTCTTCAACTTGCCGGAAAAATAAAAGACTGGGGTGGGGGTAAAGGGGGCGGGTGGGGGGGGGGGGAGTCGGAGGGAGTGGGGGTGGAGGGGCCTGTGTGTGCGTACGTGTGTGTATGTGGGGGGGGGGGGGGCTGATGACGTTTGTGACCAGAATGTACAGTCTGGCAACGAATTTCACGTGTCACGAAATAACCAAGACGGATGACGATAACCTGATTTAGCCTTTCACGTTTCACGGCTACCTCTTCTCTCACGGATCACGAGAATGAAGAAAATTGCAAGCACAAGAGCTGAAAAAAAACAAAACAACACCAGCCACCAATCACGATTATAGGGCATACCCCCCCCCCCCCCCACCATTTCCCACCGTCATGTCAGTGGCTTAGGAGTGCGGCGGGAGGTAGGGGGGGGGGAGGGGGGCGTGTTTCTAGCCCCGACCTCTATGAACATCAGCGTAGGAGAAAATTGCGTTGTATCTGTCAATTTTAAGTTTGTTCGTTTCTTCGTTCGCAAATATAAAAAAGACAAAAACAACAACAAACACAACAAGAACAACTAAACCAAAACGAACCAAGCAAAATCAAAAATGATCAAATTAGAGTGA
>BTPG01000001.1:130381242-130408742 GCA_036245525.1 Semisulcospira habei | reverse complement strand
ACATAGTCCTGTACATTTAAGGAAATCTTATTAAAAGCCAGGCGATGTTTTACGGCGTTTTCTTTCTGTCTGAAAGTCAACTGGCAGCTGTTATTGCCCCCAGTTTGTTCGCACGCACTCTTTTCTGCACTCACAGGAAATAATACTGCAACAACAACAGCATAGCAGGTTGCCCTGGCAACAGTCTCGACACGTCCCATCTCTCTCATCGTGACAACACCGGTTGAACAGCATCAAGAAAAAGCCGACAACGTCCGTCACGGCGGCCGACGCCTCCAGGAATAGTGTACAGTTTGTGTTCGCTGTAAAACAACAAAAACAACACACACAAAAACATCACACGAGTATATATAGACGATAAGACGACGGTGTACTCACATCTGTTGGCTTATTTGATCACATTACTGCGTTTAATTGAACGCGAGTAGGTATAGACGATATAATGATGACGGTGTACTCACATCTGTTGGCTAATTTAACCCCTTTACTGCCAGCAGTTGGCTACGTCCGGACACAGCAGTGATGACGACACGGTGTTTGGTTGTCTGTCAAGGCTTCGCGAAGACGTGTTGTCAATCATGAATCACGAAAATAAGATTTTAGCCAGTAAGGTTTTGCAACTCCTCCTTGTTTTGTCGAGAAAACTTGAACACGATCCAGCTGCAGCTATCCAGATCTTATGAGCCTCCGCGACAGTGGGGGCTTATGAGGATCTATGCCTCTATGCGTCTTGCTGAGACAAATGTGTATCCATACATCTTCGATGGGTTTTCTTTTGAGCATACATTTCAGAAACAACAATGTACAAACAGTGGCAGGGGAGGGGTTAACCTAGAACAGCATAACCACGTGACATAATTGTAATCCATATCCACCCTTACTTCACATCTGGGGGAGAGGTATGCCCTTCATCGTGATGCGTGATTGGTGTTTTTCCGGTTCTCGAGACTACAGTTTTTTCATCCTCACGATACATGAAAAGTATCTCTGTTCTTCGTGAAAACGTCCGCTTATACCGCGAAGGGTGATAACTCTGTTGCCACTCTGTTAATGTCACCTAGTCTGCTTTGTTCTCCTCGAAATAACCGTGCCATTTCTGAGCTTACTCACTGATAAATGACGTCGATGGAAATGTGGCGCAGCATTTTTTAGTCCCTTCTATTTATAGAAGAGACTTTTTATAATGGGTCGCGGTGGGGCGAATTTAATAGCATGTCCATGATGTCAAAGACGGGCAGGCCTAATCCTCTGACAACTGAAGTAACAAGTCTTTGAGCCCCCCCCCCCCCCCCCCCCCCCCCGTAGGTTAGCCACCCCCACCCCACCCCCCCCCCCCCCCCCCTGAGAGAAAGCCTGCACCACATCTCTGCACCCACCTCGGATTGGGTCTTAGACTGTATGCTGCAAGATGACGATTTGCACAGATTGCGGTTTTAAAAAAAAAAAAGTGGCCTGCGGAATCCGACAAGCGTATTTGCCCTTATTTTTGTTTACCCGCAAGAAGTCAATCCCACTATAGTAATCGATTTTTTTCAGTGATTTCAAGATACCCAGAACACAGAAAAATCGTCCTGCTTCGTCGAAAACCCTTATCGATTTATTTCTGTGCATCTACGCATTCTACGGCGTCCACAAAAGGTCAGTTCAGCCAGAAAAGGTTTCTATTGTGTGTTGAACTGACTGAGCATGTGTTGAACTGATGATCCCACAGATGATCCATTCCTACTTGGGCTGCTTGGAGAGGAACATTACGTCAGTTTAGAGAATCAGAGTGATGAAACTCTTTTGCTAATCCAGTCCCAACTTTCAGAACAGCAAGCTGTCGCAGCCTCATCATCGAGATCGGAACCACAGCTTGGCCATGAGCAGAACCAGACACCTGAAGACAGCGACTCTACACCCTGTGAAGAACAGCAACACGCAAGTCTAGATAGCGATGGCGGAACAGATCAGCCCTTTACCACAGACAGTTGCTCCCACAGGACCTGGCAACAATTTCTGCTGTAAGGACGCTACTCACCCTCATCAGCCACGAGATAGAAGGCACCTTGTTAATTTAGGAACTCCAAGACTTACAAAATACGGAAACAGAACACAAGAAAGAATGTTCTTGGCAAGATGGTACGACGAACGACCGTGGAATCATCTCTGTACTACAACGTACAAAGCATACTACTATTTCTGCATGAAGTATAAACTTTGAAATTCTGGTCTCAAACTTGAACCTGGCTTCACAACAACTGGATTTAACAACTGGAAAAAGGCTGCAAAAAAAATTGAGGCTCACGAGAACTCAACCGCCGCACACTTGACAGCTCTCTATCAGGTCGGAGAGAAAGGTCGAAGTGTCGCAGCAGTGTGCATGATTCGGTGCTGTCACAGACAGAACAACCAAAGAAAGCCCGCCGCTGCACGTTCCTGAATCAGCTGAAAAGCATTAAGTTTCTGCTGCGCCAAGGTCTCCCTCTTCGAGGCCATAAAGAAGAACAAGGAAATCTGAGGCACCTTCTCAGTGTGTGTCTTGAAGAATCTACTTTTCTGGAGGAGAATAAGTATGTCTCTCACCATCGTCATTAAACTGATTCGAGACATAGCACATACAGTTCTCAGATCGGTTTTGTTTGAAATAAGGCAAGCAAAGTGGTTTTCACTCCTAGCTGACAAGACGAGGGATAGCGATATTGCAAACAGAGAACAGCTTGTTGTGTACATTAGGTGGGTGTCTGCGAATAATGATGTTTTTGAAAAACGGGGGTGGGGTGGGGGGGGGGGATCGATCGAACTCCCCAACACTACAGCTGAGACTATTTTCAGCGCTCTGAAAGACTGCCTCATACGGCTCTCTCTGCCCATGACAGCGTGGAGGGGTCAAGCTAATGACGTTGCGCGGAATTTCCAAGGCCACGTTCATGGTGTTGCAACTCGAGCTGAACAAGAACAGCCCGCTGCTTTGAGTGTTCACTGCCTTGCCCATTGCATAAACTTCTGTGTGGAAGATGCTGCCAGGAAAATTGGTCCCAACCGAGATGCCCTGGATCTTTCAATGGAAATCATGCAGTTGATCAAGATGTCGCCAAAACGTCAAGTTCTATTTGAACTGATCAAAAATGCAGAAGGAAAATGCGGAACTGGAATCAAACCGACGAGATGGACAGTCAGAGCTGTTGCCATGAAAACCATTCTGGACATAAAGAAGTCTCCCAGGGTTCTGATGAGTACGCTCGCGGGACAAAGCAAAGGTCATCGTGCATTTTGTATTTTGGTCCCATTACACGGAACGCTCTCCCAGCTGATGTTTGTCACTCATCATCTCTCTCCATTTTCAAATCCAAGCTTATAACACACCTTTTCTCTGTTGCATATATATATCTGAAAGACCATTTTGTCTGCCCGCTCATCATGTGTGTGTGTGCGTGTGTGTGTGTGTGTGTGTGTGTGTGTGTGTGTGTGTATGTGTGTGTGTGTGTTTGTGTGTGTGTGTGTTTGTGTGTGTGTGTGTGTGTGTGTGTGTGTGTGTGTGTGTGTGTTTTGCTCCTTGTAAATTAATGTATTTTGCTTGTTGTTGTATGTGCTTATTATGTATTTTGCTTTGTGTTTCATTACTGTGATTGTAAAGCGCCTAGAGCACCTTGGTGATTAGGCGCTATACAAATTACCTTTATTATTATTAAAGCTGTGGGACTCTTGGCTCTGATGGAAACGTTTTTCTCTTTGTTTGGGCCGAGACTCTCTCACCTTGTGTTCAGTACCACTGACCGTCTGTCTGTCGCTCTGCAGAAAAGTGGGCAAAGTGTGCAGACAGCCAGACAGCGGCCAATGTCTGTCTGCAAGTTCTGTCTGACCTCCGCACAGATGTAGATTTCACTGCGTTCGTTGAAGGCTGCCAGGCAGCTCGGAAAGACGTGTGTGGTCCAACAACATTGCCACGATTTAGACGTCATTGCCACGATTTAGACGTCATTGCCACGATTTAGACGTCCTCCCCAACGAATGGACGATGGCAGGGCACATCCAGCAGACTTCTTCAGGCAGGTCTACTTTCAATCTCTGGATTTTGTTTCATGTGAAATTCATCGAAGACTAAAGCAGAAAAATCTGCAAATTGTGAAAGACATCAAAGACACTCTGATGAAATGTGCCAGAGGAGTGACTGTGTAAATCTCGGCAGAAATCAGAAGCCCGTACACAGAAGACATTGGCGTGAGGCAACTCAAAGCTCAGCTGACCATGCTGCCATCAGCCCAGCGCTTTATAGACAAAGGAACGGCTGAACAAGTAGCATCCATTGCTGACGTCATCCAGCTGATGAACGAAGAGCCAATTCTGAAAACCATGCTGTGTGACATGGACAAAATTGCTGAAACTCTTCATGACGGTCCCCGTGACAACAGCAACCGCTGAAAGAACATTGTCGGCACTCAAGCGCGTGAAACATTACCTGCGCAGCACGACGACCCAGGAGAGACCTAACCACTGCACGCTTGCGCACGTTTATAAAGAAAAACCAGACGGACCAAATGCATGTCAGAAAGCTTGCTGCTAGCTTCACATCACGCTCTGAAGTCAGGCAGCAATACTTTCGATGTTTTGAATAAGGTCAGTGTGTTCTGTTTGTTTAAATGCGTACGCACACGTACAGCCACATCCAAAAGAAACGCAACGAGCTTGCCGTCACACAAATGCGTGCACGTTTGTTGCGTGTCTTTTGGATGTGACAATACATTAGACTGTATACAGTTATGTTTTCTTCAAACTAAAGGAACAAACTCAGTTATCCCACCCTGACAGGCGCAGACCACTCATGTTACGGTAGTGGGGTGTTAGTAGCGAAAGTGTACAAACATAAAAGTGAGCCCCCCCCCCCCCCCCCCCCCTCCCCCGGCAAAAGAAATCTTCCTACGCCACTGAGAAGGATAAGCTTAAAAATATGAACAACTCTGAATGTTCCTAAAGGAAAAACGCATGTGAGCTCTAAACAATACGTTGACTTTTGGGATGAAATCCTCGTCTTGTTCAATAGCAGATATTTCAATATCAGAATCAGGTCAAAGACAAAAGGTTTGACAGCGAAGACAACTCTCATATACAAGGGACTTTGTGGGTTATGGTTCATCCCATCTTGCTTGTGTTTTTTTAAACATGACTTGTCTATAAAGTTATTGATAGTGAACGTGTGAAATTTGTTTTATCAAGAATTAGGCTGTGCCAGTGGTTCTTGTCGTCTCTCGTGTCCAGTCGGGGTGAGGGGGGGGGGGGGGTCAGTGACGGAGGTAAGGGTCGAGGGCTTCAGCCAGAGATTCTTACCTCCGACATTGACCCCCCTGGCCGGACCTGAGAGGGGACAAGAACCACTGGCACAGCCTCACTCGTGATTAGTCTAGCGATGTCCTAGAACCCGCTTCTTGAGCCAACTGCAGCTGCAACTCCATATCTTTCTCTTCTCTCTCTCTCTCTCTCTCTCTCTCTCTCTCTCTCTCTCTCTCTCTCTCTCTCTCTCTCTCTCTCTCTCTCTAGGCGCCATCTTGCTTATGTGCGCATCGCGTGTAAGTTTCTCTGCATTTGAATTGGATACTGTGCTGGCAAAGTTTACTCTGCAGTTATGATTCTTGGCAGACTGTTTGTGCTTAGTGAATTCTCTGCTATGGTGTAGTTTCAGGACTGTGAACTTCATATTTCACACTCATTTTCCGAAATTAAGTTACTGCACTGCGCTTCAGTGCCGGGAGGCCAGCTTGCCAGCCGGCCTGGCAGCCGCCGGGAGTCTTGCTACCTCCGCGCGCGGCAACCATGCAGCTGTGACCCAGTTTCTCTGCTCGCCTCTGTGGAACAAACTAAGTGTGCCGTACTAGCGCTGGGCTAAACAGCCGTGATAAACATGTCGACTCCACACCAAGCGTAAGCTGATTATGGCACCACCACCATCCTTCCACTATGCGCCCGATAACACGCTCCACAGCGGCTAACTCTAGACTTTCACTGGAAAGAAATAATTAGAACAAATGACCCGATCCAAGTGACCTTTGAGACTGAGGACTGGAAGTTACCCCTGTGGAGAAAAGCTCTACATTCTTTCTACGTGGATGTACCTCTGCCCCCTGGTGTCACCCTCCTATGGAGAGACAGAAATCAACACCACGAGAACCTGACAGTCTCTGCTCCGGTCGATTCGTCCTATCCCCAAGAACTGTTTGAAACAATTATCCAGTTGTTGAATGGGGACCGGAAACTGATCACAGTAACACTGTATTACACCACCTGGACCGGTCTAGCCCAAGGTAACTGCTGCCAAAATTGGGTTGACGAGGAATTTGAAGCCCTGAGGGACAGTGTTACCAAGATGGCCAGCAGTCTGCTTCCCCAGCCCACTCCAGCCGACCCTTCACCCTCCCTCGCTAATCCTGTTACGGATGAGTGCCCCCAGGCCGAAACGACGGAAGCTTTGAACCCCGAGCAACTCACCGCCACGCGAGATGAACCCGCGCAGCCATCCGTTAGCGACTTTTCACTGGCGGCTCGGGACTCGACTATTTGTATTAGTGACCTCACTCTCATAATTCTGCCCACCGTGACCCCTCACCGCTCCGGCGACCCGACTATCAACACGCCTGATCAGGTCACGAAGCGCCCTGATTGCGTCACTCCCCTCACCTCTAATGTCACCATTCCAGAGTGCATGCTCCAGATGCAGAAACAGCTGGAGATTAACTCGGCCACCATCCACACCCTGACAGCTGCGTTGGAGGAAACACGCAGGGAGCTCTCAGAGCTGAAATCACGCTGTGCCGCTAAATACGACCTACAGGCGCAGCTCGACACCCACGCCCGAGACAGCGACGTAAAAATAAAAAAACTGCTCCAGAGCCACCGACAAATTCGTCACAGAGGTCATCAACTCGTCACTAGAGTCTGTGACGAAGAAGCAGCAAGGGCTCGCTGATCGCGTGAACCAGCTGACCTCCAGAGACAGCCATGCTAGTAAGCTCCACGAGATCGAACGGCAGCTAAAGGCGCTAATCCCAGCCGCAGAACTACATGCCAATCCGGCTCCGGCCGCTACTCCCACGGCTAATACTGCGCGCCCCTCAAACAAATCATCACCATCCGTCCATTCTCTGTCTCCTAGCTGTAATATCCAGCACACACCCCACCCTGACATCACAGTCAAGAATATGTTCGCCGTCCTGTCTGAAGGCGGCGAGAACCAGCAGGACTCTGGTGCCGGTATCGGTGTTGGCAAGAAGCAGCACGACTGGTGATGATGTCGATGCCGGTGATGCCACCACATCTAATGCCACCAAGGACTCCCATGAAGTCAGCCAAAGCTGCTCGAATTCCTCTTCGAGCACCCCGCTGTGCAACCTGCGAGCCCAGACCGTGAAAACTGATGTCGATCGTTTACTTATCGGCGACTCGGTTCCGAAAAGGGTTGACGCGCAGAGGATGTCTGTTGACGGAGTAAAGGTACAGAATCTGTTTGTGTCGGGGCTGAGCGTCAGTGAGCTCGCTGAGTGGCTCCGTGAACAGCCAACGATGCCACACATTCGCCTGGTGACCTTCCACGTCGGCATCAACAGTTGCAGACAGCAGGGCCCCATCACCAAGCCGGCGTGGATGCATCTCATCCGCCTCCATTCCTCCGTCTTCCCCAATTCCCGCATTCAAGCCTCTTCCATCATGCCCCCGAGAGGTCAAAACCACCCCCTCTCCGCCCCCGCCTCCGAATCTAATGATGCCCTTAGGGAGGCCTGTGATCAGATGAAAATTCTGTTCATCGACAACACCCCCACCTTCCTCACAGCCAACGAAGCCCCAAGGAAAAAGCTGTACCAGGATGGCATTCACCCCAGTCCTGTCGGTGCCATAAAACTAGCCATGAACATCCGCTTTGCGGGTGCTCCACGCCGCCCCCAAAACACACCTGAGGCAGGTGCTCCACGCCGCCCCCACAATACACCTGAGGCAGGTGAAAACCGACAAGTAGGCAGCCCAGAAGCTATCCTCGCCAGGACAATCATCATGACGCTTCTCCCCGAGGAGCCGGTCATTTTCCCAAATATCAAGAACTGGCACGCCGAAACCGATACAACCCCCACACCGGCCCCGGTTCTCTCCACGGACCTGAGCAGGGTCACGGCGGGCACTCCATGACGTCACACCATGGCCCGGCCCCAGCGCGACCATACAACCACTCGTCTGGCCGCGCCCCTTCACAGTTCGCTGACCAAGGGCATGCCAGGCCGCACATTGCGTCACAAATGGACTTCCCCAGCATGCCGCAGGCTAGTGGGTACGTACCCGCTGGTCACCCGTTTGCTGCGCCCGCCACAAGCATGATCAAAAGCCCCCGAGGGTGGGAACAATCAGGATTAACGGGCAACCCTAGCCACGATTCAGCCCAGGCCATGCAGATCATCGCCCAACTACTGCTGCCTTTTCTACCAAAGTACTAATTGTCGGCTAATCACTTGTAATGCGTGTGAGCGTTGCTTGTGAGTATCCGATACACTATCCCTTAGCCTTGATAATTGGAAATACTAATTATCGATTACTCATTTGCAGCGAACACTGAGAGCTGCACGTTTGTTTTGGCATCCTGTCTCGGAAGACAATGGGTATATGCGCTTGCTGGATCAGTCACTGGAGTGACCTCTCCAGGGCGCAAGCCTGGGCGAAGTGTATGGAGATCCTGGGGTGCCCAGTCGTCAAGATCCCCCTCTCGGCCTCGCTGATGTATCCAAAGGAATGCAAAGCAGTACGTTTGGCACCAGTTTGGCTGCAGGAGCTGCCAGAACAGTGCGTGAATACAGGCAGCTGTCTGCCTTCGGGGCTCCACTCCTGATTTGAAAGGTTTACTCCCCCACATTTGGCCGTTGGATCCAACCTGATCTCCTCCGTCCTCTAGCCGTTGGCTGTCAGAAACAGCTCATCCGCCTAGTGGTGCAATGTGAACACCACCCCCTCACGTGGTTTAGCCCACCAGCTGAGGTGGTTTGCCAGGGTGTGGCGCTTGGAGCCAGCACGTGAGAGATTAAGGAGATGGATGAGGACCAGTGATGCCCGTCCGTCCTATGTAGGACGCAGCTGCCGAACAGCAAAGGTGCTACCTCTATCCAGAGCCCCCTACACCCCTGCACGTGACTATCTGGTAATAATCCAATATCTATACCCCTCATTTGTCTTGATAAAATCCGAAATAGTAATTATTGGTTACTCATACGCGGCGCGCATGAGCGTTGCTTATGACTATCTGATAATAATGTAATGTTAGTTGTGTGCAGACGAAGAGACGTTAACCGCGATACATATGGAAGTTTGAACGGTGCCTTTATCTCAGATTACGACTCGACACTTGATTATAGTTTGTGACTGACTATCATCAGACTTTTCCTTTCGGAACATTTCATTTTGCCTTTTTCTGTCGTTAGTGTGTGTGCACGGGCGTGTCTCTTGACAAGATTAGACTGTTGGCCAGTGGTGACTGTTGGCCAGTGGTGACTGGTGACTGTTGGCCAGTGGTGACTGTTGGCCAGTGGTGACCGTTGCAGGCTGTGTTGCTAGTGACATTGTCCACAGGTTTTGGTGTACAAGGCAACAACACTGCACTATCCATATGATAAAAGCCACACGTCTTATAGCTTGTGGACTGACGTGATTGTGACTTAATTGTTGAAAAGCGCAACGCGTGACTTAGTTTGTGCGCTGTGCCACATCTATATAAAAATCAGAGGTCACTTAAAACCTCTGCACTCAAACCGCTGGGCGAGTGGAAAATAGTCTTTTCCGCTGGCTCTGTGGCGGTATTGACTGTGCAGCCTCGTTGCTTGAAATTATCAGTGCAAACTGGACATTATCTTGTTTGCAGTGAAAACGCGCTATTGCTTTAGATTTGTTTCTTGCACTGTCAGTTTATCAAATTATTTTGTGTAGTTCTGTTTGACGGTTCACCTTTACCTTTCGGTTTGCATTGTGTGTATGATTGTTTTTTAGCGTGTGTGTGAGTTTTTTTTTGTGTGTGTGTTCTGAAACAGTTTACATTTGTGTGTGTGTGTTATAGTATTTTATGCCTGTGCTAGCCTCAATGGCGAAAGCGAGCATAAAGGAATGTACCTTACGTGTAGGTCATCTTAACGTGTTTCATCTTTACAATAAGATACCTGACTTAGCTTGTTTTCTTAACATCCCACACCGTCACCGTTTCACTTGTTTGGCGTCACTGAGACACGCTTGAGCTCGAACATCAGTGATGAAGCCATTAGTATCCCTAACTTTTCTGTAATCAGAAGAGATCCTTCCTCCCCAGGCCAGACAGGCATTGCCGTCTACATCCACCAGTCTATTCAACACTTAGTCCGTAGACGGTAAGATCTAGAAGCCGCAGATGTTGAGTGCGTGTGGATTGAAGTAAAGCGTCCTTTTTTGGCTCCATCATACGTAGGCTTCTTGTACCATAACCCGGCGGCTGACTTTAGTTGGTACGACGATTTCACCTGTAACTTAGATAAAGTCTATAAAGTAAATTCCTACATCGTTCTAATGGGTGATTTCAATATCAATTTACTGAAACCCCCACACCGCAGCTTTTCCTACTCCCCTTCCTCCTCCTCCCCCCTCTTCCCCTCACCCTCCTCTCGCATCCTCTCTCTTGGCCGGTTCTCCTTCCCCGTCTTTTCCTCCTCCCCCCTCTCCCCCTCCTCCCTCCTTCCCCCCTCCATCCTCTTTCCCCCCTCCGCACCCTCCTCTTCCTTTGTCGTCTTCTTCGTCCGTTTCTTCTCCATCTTCCTCTTCTGGCTCATCCAACCTAAAACTGTGTCTGTTCAATGCACAGTCTGTCTGCAAAGATGGCAAAGCCGACGTGATTTCAGATTTCATCCTAGACAATGACCTAGATGTTGTCGTGATCACCGAAACGTGGCTCCGCTCAGCTGGCGATGAACCCATCATCGCCAGCGTCACTCCGAGTGGCTACCGCATGGCCTCCTTCCCGCGTGCTTCCAGAGGGGGTGGCATTGCCATCATCTACAGGGACTGTCTCTCAACTCACCTCTCCTTCTCTCAGTCTCTCCCTTTTGCTCATCCCTCCTTTGAATCTGTCGAGGCCGTAGCAACACTCCCTGGCCAGTCCCTCATCTTCTCATGTATCTATCGCCCCCCTCCAAGCTCTCAAAACAAACTCACAAACTCCATGTTCCTCACCGAGTTCGATCTCCTCCTCGACCACTACAGCACACGACCCGGAAAACACATCCTTCTTGGTGATTTTAACTTCCACTTCGACAAACCCGACCACCCCGACACAAAACGCCTTTGCACGTCACTTTCTAACCACAATCTTACACAGCACATCACTAAACCCACCCACCGACTCGGCCACACCCTCGACTGGATCATCACCCGCACCTCCGATCAACTCTTCCTCGACTTTGACACCTCCTCTGTGCTTCCCTCCGACCACCTCGCTATTCTCGTCGCCCTCAACCTACCTCCCCCGAAAAAGCCCAAGCTCTTTGTCTCTCGTCGCAAACTAAAATCTGTCAACCGAGAGAACTTTTTCGACGAAGCTGTCGACCTTCTCTTGGACCCCGCCTCCTCTCCCGATCTTGCATCCCATTTCGATTCCTCCCTTCGAAAACTTCTAGACACCCATGCCCCTGTCACCACCTGCTCCATACCCAACCGACTCCCCTCCCCCTGGCTCACTGACGACATAGCCGAGGCCAAGCGCGAGCGTCGACAAGCGGAACGCCGCTGGCGCTCATCCGACCTCACCGTTCACAGAGAGATCTTCCAAACCACCAGATCCAAAGTCTGCAGAATGATCTCCGACTCCAAACGCAAACACCTTCAAAACAAAATCCTGGAATCCACTTCTTCCAAAACCCTCTACGCTACCATGAACACACTCCTAGGCACTTCTAAAGACTCTCCTCTTCCCAACACACACAGCAAAGAAGAACTTCCGTCCGCCTTTTCCTCCTATTTCTCCGACAAAATCCAAACTCTGCGCAACACACTCGACACTCTGCCTTCTTCGCCTTGCCTCCCTGACACCCCCTTTTCCGGCACTCCCCTCTCGTCCTTCCGCCCCGTCTCTCAGGATGAAGTCCTCAAGACCATAAAGTCCATGCCTTTCAAAACCTGCGAACTAGACCCCCTCCCAGCTTCCCTCTACCAGGACGGCCTCCCAAAACTTTTGCCCTTCATTACGGACATCATCAACACATCTCTAAAAAATGGCTCCGTCCCCGATATCTTCAAGTCCGCCATCGTCCGTCCTCTCCTCAAAAAACACAACCTCGACCCAAACGAACTCAAGAACTACCGCCCAGTCTCCAATCTCTCTTTCCTGTCCAAGCTTCTTGAGAAGGTCGTCCTCAACCAACTCAACCTCCACCTCGCCGACAACAACCTCCTCAGTCCCTTCCAGTCTGCCTATCGCAAACATCACAGCACTGAAACTGCCCTTCTACATATCCTAAACGACCTGCTTCTCTCCACTGACTCGGGCAACATCTCCCTTCTTACGCTACTCGATCTCTCTGCCGCCTTCGACACCATAGACCACTATATCCTCCTCCACCGCCTCCACCACTCCTTTGGCATCACTGACTCTGCTCACTCCTGGTTTCTCTCCTACCTCTCCGATAGACAGCAGTCCGTCACCATCGACGGCGTCTCCTCCAACCCAGTCAGGCTCTCCTGCGGCGTTCCTCAGGGGTCCGTCCTGGGCCCGGTCCTTTTTACACTCTACATCTCCCCACTGTCCAACATCATCCAGTCTCACCACATACACCACCACCTCTACGCTGACGACTCACAACTACTAGACAAAGACAAACTCGACAACACTCAAACACTACTGACTCGCACGGCTGACTGCTATGAGGACGTGAAAAACTGGATGACAGCAAACAAGCTCAAACTGAACGACGACAAAACGGAAGCCATGCTGGTAGGCACTCGCCAGAAACTTTCCCAGCTCTCTCCCTCTCTCCACCTTCAACTCGACAGCACCCCCATCTCCCTCTCTGACTCGGTCAAGAACCTTGGCGTTATCCTCGATTCCTCTCTTTCCATGACCAGCTTCGTCTCCGCCACGGCCCAGGCATGTTATTTCCACCTCCGCCGCATCAGTCAGATCAGAAAATACCTCACTACCGAAGCTGCCACCAAACTCGCTGTCTCTCTCGTCTTATCTCGCATCGACTACTGCAACTCTCTCCTTTCTGGCCTTCCTCACTCCACCACTCTCACTCTCCAGCGCGTCCAGAACAATGCTGCCCGCCTCGTCCTCAGAAAGAAAAAATCCGACCACATCACTCCCCTGCTCAAGCTCCTTCACTGGCTCCCCATCCCCCAACGCATCCAATACAAGATTCTGTCTCTCTGCTACAAATCCCTGAACAACTACGCTCCTGCGTATCTCTCCAACTTACTTCACCCCTACACTCCTCCCCGCTCCCTCCGCTCCGCCTCTGACCCTCTCCGCCTCCTCATCCCCCGCACCAAACTCAGCACTTTCGGCCCCCGCTCTTTCTCAGTATACGGTCCAACCACCTGGAACACTCTCCCACTCTCTCTCCGTCATAAACACTCGCTCTCCTCCTTCCAGTCTGCCCTCAAAACTCATCTCTTTCAACAGTTCTAGCACTATATCACCACACTCCCCACCCCAAGCTGACCGTCCTAATGTATCTTCACTATTTGTGTTACGTGAGTCATTGTCTAAAGCGTGCGCACGCGTGTGCGAGTTGTGAGTGCGCGCTTAGAGTTATAATTATTATAAGATAAGCGCATTATAAATACCGTAATTATTATTATTATTTTAACAACATCTTCCTTATTTGGGCTGGTACAGCTGGTGCAGTCACCCACTATGATTACTGCTGCATCGTCCACTCTCATAGACCATATTTATACCAATAACCCTAAATCTGTGACTGACGTTTCTGTTGCCGACTTGAGCATTAGCGATCATTTCCCTGTAGTGTGTAACTGGGCTACGCAAATTCCAAAGACTAAAAAGAAAGGTCATATCGCCGTAACATATCGCTCTTTTAAACATTTTAACCAAAACGCATTTTTACATGATCTTAGTAATGCGTGCTTTGACTCAGTAACCGAGTCCAACGACCCAGAGGTTGCTCTGTCTGCATGGTACAACATTTTCCTTGGGGTACTTAACAAACACGCACCCCTCAGGGAGAGGCATGTCAAAAGCGCTTTACTACCCCCGTGGATTACAAAAGAACTGATGCAGGCCATGCAGCTTAGCAACACCCTCAGGAGAGAAAAGAAGTTTGACGAGTTTAAAAAGCAGCGTAATCGCGTCAAGTATATGTTACGCGAAGCGAGAAAAGCCTTTGTAAGAAATACTATTAAGAACAACAAAGACGGTTCAGCTATTTGGCGCGTCCTGAATTCCCTTACCCGAGGCTGTAGTGCATCCACGGTAATCCCTAGTGATCTATCCGCTAACATGTTTAATAATCACTTCCTATCTGTTGCTGAAGTTTTCTCAACACAAGAAAGTGTCAATGATAAGTGTTTCGATATTTTAATCAACTACTGCAATCAGAAAACTGTGACTCCTTTTAGCATTCCATCGATTGCAATACATGAAGTAGGTAAATTCATAAGTAGTCTCGCGAACAAGAAGTCATCAGGCCCTGATGACATAAATCCTAAAGTTCTGAAACTATCTCTACCTTACATTGTTGAATCGCTGACATACATTTACAACCTATGTCTCCATCAGTGTGTATTTCTTACACAGCTTAAACTTGCAAAAGTAATTCCACTACCGAAATCCAAGGACAGGGGAAATCTGAATAATTATAGACCGATTTCGTTACTGTCCGTGTTAAGCAAACCTCTGGAGCGACATGTACACAAACACTTGTCTCAGTATTTAGAGACAAATAATATGCTTCATCCCTACCAGTCTGGGTTTCGTCCGAAGTATTCCTGTCATACAGCGCTAAGCAGACTTGCAGATAAGTGGTTATCTAACGTAAACAATTCTCAACTGACGGGTGTTATTTACCTTGACTTTAAGAAGGCGTTTGACCTGGTTAACCACGACACTCTGATAAGCAAACTTGGTCATTATTTAAAAAACGTCTCAGCAGTTTCCTTCTTTAGTTCATATCTAAAGGGAAGAAAGCAAAGGGTTGTAGTGAATGGATCACGCTCTGAAGTGAAGGAGGTTAAGTTTGGAGTACCTCAAGGGTCAGTTTTAGGGCCTCTTCTATTTTGTTTATACATCAACGATCTGCCTCTTCACCTAACGTCCGAATCTGTCGAATGTGACTTGTTTGCTGACGACACTTCAATCCACACGGCAAATAAAAACCTTAATGTGGTTGCAGAAAACCTACAACAGAGCCTTGATGAGGTGTCCGCCTGGTGTGAACGTAACTCAATGAGTATCCATCCAGCAAAAACTAAGTCAATGGTAATTGCGACACGCCAAAAACATCAACTAAGCCCCCTTTCACTTGATTTGTCCTTCGAAGGCAATTCTATTGAGCAAGTGTCTGAACACCGCCTCCTTGGAATTATCATAGATGATCAGCTCAAATGGCAGGCACACACACATAAAGTGTGTAAAACTGTTTCAATAAACATCTTCATGCTGTCCAAACTGAAGCACTTCACTGACTTTGAAACCAGAAAATTATTTTATTATGCACATATTCAGTCCCACATTAATTATGCTTCGACGGTGTGGGATGGCTGCAGAGATGTACATTTAAAAAGACTGAACTCCTTACACAGACGAGCGGCGAAATTAATTTTACCTGATCCTACTTTGACAACGGATGATAAGATTCACAAAGCGGGACTTCTTTCTCTCAAGAATCAGTTTGCATTCAACAAAGGTGTTCTCCTTTTCAAGATTCGGAATAACAACACTCCGGAATATCTAACCCAGCTGCTAGTCCGGTCACAGTCCCGCTATGGCGATACGAAAAACCTGTATGCAGTACCCAAAACCAGAATAGACTTATTTAAAACCAGTCTAGCATTCTCGGGGGCGACTTTGTGGAATTCGCTTCCATCCCACACGAAGACCACTCCATCAGTATCACGTTTCAAGAAAAGTCTTTTTAAACATTTATCTTCGCAGCCATAACTATCTGCAAGCTTTGCTTTCTATACGTAGATGTTATTGTTAGTAATGTACCCATTCTACTGCCGTGTATGTATAGTAATGCTGTGTTGTTACTTTTTTTCTGTTTTCCTTACCATTGTTCCCCCTCCCCCCAAAACGCCCGTAGGCGTTGGTCCTATACATGTATTTATGTAATGTAATTGTTGTATCTGTAGATGTAGCAACGGCAGATTTGAAAAATGGCATTGCCTCTGGCATTGTTAATATCTTTACCGTTGTAAAATAAAGATTCATTGATATTCTCTCTCTCTTTCTCTCTCTCTCTCTCTCTCTCTCTCTCTCTCTCTCTCTCTCTCTCTCTCTCTCTCTCTCTCTCTCTCTCTCTCTCTCTCTGAGCTTCTAATGCTTTCTCCTCTTTTTCCTTAAAGACTCTTTCTTTCTCTTTTTTCTCTCTCTAAGCTTCTTTCTTGTCTCTCAGTTTCCGAATCTCAAATTCTTCTTTCTTAACTCATTCTACCCCAGACACACCACAGCAAGATAAGGATCCACCATGGTGGTTCAAGGGTGGTGCCAGAATGGCTTGGCGCCTATGGGCGCCAAGCTATTCTGGCATCACCCTTCAGCTGTCATGGTCGATTTGTGTCCTGCACTAGACTACAGTATTCAGAGGACCGTGGCAAAATTTGGGGATTTCGGTGTTGGGGTAGAATGAGTTAAGTACTGTCTCCCTCTCCCTGTCCTCTCTATCCTTACACTTTCTGTAAGCTACGGTCTGAGGGAAGAGATTCTGCGCAGCTCAAGGAAACCAGCTCGGCAGACGCTACTGATATGATCATGCATGGAGAGCGTCGAATCAATCTTCACACCCAGATATTTGACACAGTTCTGGAAGGGAACGCTGCAGCCACCAATGTTTGCAAACTCGCCGTCAATCAGGCTAAGGCGAGACTGAAAGCAGGCATGACTTCGGTTCTGTCAGTGTTAAGCTTAAGTTTGTTGCCAGCCATCCCGGACAGGACGTCGTCTATACAACACTGTACGCTCATCTTAGCGGAGCTGAAATGGCTAGGCGCGCTACTTCTTGACAATTCAGTATCGTCAGCATAATTGCAAAATTCTCACTCGTGGGCGGCAGTTACATCGGACAGAGGTTGTGAATATAAAGTGAACAAACCAGGCCCTAATACGGAGCCCTGAGGGACTCCACACAACAAATGACTAGAATCAGATAGCTGGCCATTAACAATAACAGCCTGAGAACGATCCCTAACGTATGAAGTGAACCAGGCCAGGGCGGTACCACGTATACCAAAGGTCACCTTTAACCTCTTCAGCAAAACAGAATGATCGAGCGTGTCGAATGCTGCGCTGAGGTCCAGCAGAGCAATGAGAGAGACAAGTCTCTTGTCTGCCTTCACTAGCAGACCATCCAGGACGCTCAGCACAGCAGTCTCCGTGCTGTGATCCTTTCTGTGTGCCGACTAATGCATTTCTAAAAGACCGTTTCCAGACAAATGGCTTTGTAGCTGTTTCAAAACAACCTTCTCCAAAATCTTTGAAATAAATGGAAGGCTTGAGACAGGTCTAAAATGTTTCAAGTCGTTTGGATCCAGTCCAGGCTTTTTCAAGAGTGGTGTCACAACAGCATGTTTAAACTGAGTAGGCACTGCACCTGTAGAGAGAGAGAGAGGCATTAACTATGGTGGTAATCAGTGGGAGGAGATCATCAATACACTGTTTTATGAGGGACATGGGCAAGGGATCAAGCACACAGCTCTTTGTTGGTGACTTCATAATCAGTTCACTGGCTCAAAACGAGACAGTGAAGGGCCATTATACACGCCAAAAGTAGGGGGATCACATGAACACGAGTCTAGTTCAGAGCGGATGTGCTTAGTCTTATCCGAGAAAAAGTCACAGAAACGTTGTGGAAGGACGTGGCTTTGAAATAGACTCATGTTCATGTGATCCCCCCACTTTTGTCGTGTAAAGGGGCGTGGTACGGGGCTTGCCCTGCAGCTCACTGAAGACTGAGATGAGTTGCTTGGACGACGAGCTGGAGTCGATCTTGTTCTGGTAGAACTGTCTCCTGGCAGACTGTATGACCGCTGTTACTTCGGTCCTCACTTTCACGTAGATCTCTCTGTGGACAGTCAGGCCAGGCCGTCTCCAATGACGCTCCGCGCGTCTCCGTCGGCGGCGAGCGTGTCTGACGTCATCGGATAACCACGGGGCGGATGGTCGGTCCCTCACCAGCCTGCTGACATTCGGGGCGTGTCGGTCGAGCACCTGTCGAAGCCCGTTTTTGTAGGCGTCCACGAGCTGCTCAGGCTCCAATGTAGGTGACTGACACACATCTGCAGCTGCTGCCATCTCCTTTACATTGGACTGAAAATCAGCGGACGAAATAGCGCGAATGTTCCGTGACGTCACAAGTTGTTTACGGGGGCGAGGTCTGGTAACTGCAATAGTGCAAGCTACGACACTGTGGTCGGAAAGACCTGGATAGTCCTGCACAGCTTTAAGCGATAACATGCTGCCCTCACTACGGACCACCGCCCAGTCGAGTGTGTGGCCGCGCTTATGTGTAGAGACGCCAATAAGCTGTGCCAAATTGTGATCGCTCAGCATGGTCTTCAGACAGCTCACCTGGCAGTCAGTAGTGTCATCAAAATGGAAGTTAAAGTCGCCTAGCATGGAGAAATCGCAACTCAGGTTCACGTATCGGGACAACAGCTCCGGGAATTCCCGAAGAAAAATGGAATCAGTTAGTTTATTGCGCCTACTGGGCGGCCGGTAGATACACACAAGGGTGATGGAGGTCAGACTCACTAAAAGTTTAAGCTGAACAGCCTCCATCGATGTAAAGTCAAGTGGTCTGAAACGTGTGAAATGGCGAGCATTGATGGTTGGAAACAGTCAGCCTTGTTGAAAAGAAATTCCAAAGCACCCAGAATCTGAATGCCGGAAAGGCACAATATGCCCACAGGAAGAAAGTAATCCACATCCTGACACAGCTTGCCAAAAATTACAAATGTACAGTCATTCCATCCTTAGAGAAATCACACGCATAGTCAGAGCTCAGGAACACAGCCTGCAAGGCGAATGACCCTTGACCCTTATTTTAATCCCAATATATATGAGTGTCAGTGCTAATGCCAGCTGCTACGAATCCTTGCAGCGAACTTCAAATGTCAATATGCAGACAAACTGCAAATTACGCAGCAGCAAAATACAGTTCCTCTTTTGTGCAGTAGGCTACTGCTAACAAGATAGGGTTTAATTTTAAACAAAGCATTGCATTAACTTCCAAACGTTCACATTGTGCTGTGTATTCTTTCAGTGTGAAGTGTACTGTACCATCAGTGATCACTGAGACTGCATTGGCACTGGCAGTGATCGCACATCACAACATAGCTTGTCAGCGCAACTGATTGAATTAAGTGTTGTTGTTGGCATCCTTCTGTCTCGGAAGACAATGGAGTATATGTGCTTGCTGGGTCCGTCCGTTTTTAAGATTTGCAGTGCCTGCTGTGACTAATCAGTCCAATGCGAGAGCGGCAGTGTCTGTTGCATTTGCTACAGGTGAATCCTGTGACTGTTGCTGTGGGCACTGGCTCTTCTTTCTTTCGTCTGCGCTGCCGCTTCTCCTCCCACTGGTTTTCTCTCCTTCCCTCGCTCAGCTTTATGCTGGTCTTCACTGCGAGCCGCCAGCAGGCACGATCTGTAGTGGTGGCTTCTAAGTCTGCAGGATTCCGGCTTCCAGCTTTCAGATCACGCTTGCAGACATCTTTGTATCTAAGCGCTGGTCTGCCTGTTGGTCTGGTGCCGGAGGCGAGCTCACCATACAATATGTCCTTAGGAATCCGACCTTCCTGCATGCGGCAGACATGACCGAGCCAGCGTAGGCGTCTTTGTGAAAGGAGTGCGTACATGTTAGGAATGTTGACCTGGGCCAGCACTTCAGTGTTTGGAAAACGGTCCTTCCAAGTGATGCCCAAGATTCTCCTCAGGCTGCGCAGATGGAAAGAGTTAAGTCTGCGCTCTTGACGGGTGTACAAACTCCACGTCTCGCTGCTGTAGAGAAGAATGCTGAGCACACAGGTCTGGTACACTTTCATCTTAGTGTTGATGGTAAGCAAGCTGTTGTTCCACACTCTCTTGGTCAGGCGAGCCATCGCTGTTGATGCCTTGCCGATTCTGGATTCCAGTTCGTTGTCCAGAGAGAGGTTATTGGAGATAGTTGAGCCAAGGTATGTAAAGTTATCCACTACCTCGAGGGTGTGATCGCCTATCGAGATGCAAGGGGTGCTGCTGACATCCTGGCCCATGATGTGTGTCTTCGTCAGGCTGATGGTCAACCCAAACTCATCGGTGGCGCGAGCAAAGACGATGTAGTGCAGTCAGGGCAGCATCATCAGCAAACAGCATCTCTCTGATCAGGACCCTGCGCACCTTGGTATTTGCGCGCAGACGTGAAAGGTTGAAGAGGCTGCCTTCACACCTAGTGTGGTTGAAGACGCCATCTTCTGACTGACTGAAGGCATGGCGCATCAGCAGGGTTTGATTGATTGATTGTACATTGCTTAACGTCCCGACAGCAACAAGGCTTTCTCAGGACGTGCCGGCACTGCTTGTGAAAAAAAAATAAATAAACAGAACATTGAATGTATGTCGCCAGCCGGTCAAATACGTTAAATAAACCTAACACATGGGGCTAAATAAAGCTAAGACCATTTAGCAACACACATCCAATATCAAGAGCTACAGGCAGTGCAGACAGTAGGGAGAGTTTTAAAAGGCAAATACAGGTGAATGGACAAAGGGTAGACAGAAACACATGCCCCAGAATAGAGAGAAAAACCCACCCTGTGGGGCTGACCAGGGTGACCCTGGGAACTAAAAAATACCTAACCCCACCCAAGTCCCCCAGGGCAGACCCGGGTGGGGGCATCAGCAGGGAGTAGAAAATGCCGAAGAGTGTAGGGGCGAGTACGCAGCCTTGCTTCACGCCGCTTCGGATCGGGAAGGGTTCTGAGGATGAGCCATCATACTGTACGGTACCTTTCATTTCGTCATGAAAGGATGTGAACACCTTCAGAAGCTTGGGGGGACATCCGATCCTGTGTAATAGGGTGAAGAGACCTCTTCTGCTGACCAAGTCGAAGGCCTTGGTCAGGTCAATGAAGGCGATGTAAAGTGGCTGTCTCTGTTCCCGGCACTTCTCCTGCAGTTGTCTCAATGAGAAGATCAAGTCGACTGTTGATCTCTGAGGTCTGAAGCCGCACTGCGCCTCTGGGTAAACGCGTTCGGCCAACACTTGGAGTCTGTTCAGCACCACGCGGGCGAAGGCCTTCCCCACAGTGCTCAGCAAGGAGATGCCTCAATAGTTATTACAGTCACTGCGGTCTCCTTTGTTCTTATATAGCGTAATGATTTTGGCATCCTGCATGTCCTGAGGGACTGTTCCCTCCTCCCAGCACTGAAGTAAAAGCTCATGGAGGCAGTGATCGCACATCACGACATAGCGTGCCAGCGCAACTGATTTAATTAAGTGTTACAGTAATACATAATTAATCAAGTTCCGAAACTTTGTTTGGAATAACAGTTAAAACCAAGTGGTGTGGCACTCTTTCTCTTTTACAGCATGCAGCATTCGGACATCGGTTTCGAAGATAGCGTTTATTTTTGTGGTTGTGGCGTTTGTTTTGGTGTTGTGGTGTCGAAATGAAACGGTAAAGCCGATGGTAAAGTTAATGACAAAGCAACTTTGCACGTTCGTGGATTTTTTTGTTTGTTTTGTTGGGTTTTTTTGTTTTTGTTTTGTTTTGTTTTTTTGTTTTGTTTTGGTGTTGTTGTTTTTTTTGTTGTTGTTGTTGTTTGTTTGTTTGTTTTTTTTTTTTTTTTTTTTTTTTTTTTTTTTTTTTTTTTTTTTTTGGGGGGGGGGGGGGGGGGGGGGGGAACAAACAAGCTTATGTAGAACAAATCGAAAGAACTCGACGGCACACCGAAATTCACGGCAATGAGTCCGCGTGTATCTTGTATCATGTGTCGATCACGTGATTTGGGATACCTTATTGTTGAGTAACGATATTTGAGCTCAAAGCAACCTTTTTCGTAATTGTTTCTTCTCTTAATATATTTAAGTGTTTAAATTTACTTAAAAATAAATGAAATCCTTTTCAGTGAAATATAGTGCATACTACCACTCAATAGAGGAACATTGAGGCCCGTGTAAACTACTGATTCCCTGTGAACATGGCTGCGACAGTCCTGGTTACTTCTACAGGCGTACCGGAAACAAAATGTGCTACAGAAAAATGTCTCCATCCTCCGGCGGTTTAAAACGAGTGCGCACTGCTTTTATTCATACTAGACTTCATTTTGATATACCCAAACCTTTGTTACTCTCTAGAAAATCACTATCTCGTAAACGGCTGATCGTCTATGAAAGGCAGGTGCTAGACTAAATACAACGAGTTTGTCTTCAACTTTATAGCGTGAAGTTTACCCTTGAAAAGACCCCAAACTTTAAGTGTGACGTAGAGATTCAGGGGACGTAATTTTCCATACTTCCGACTGTCAGTAAACAACCTCAGTATCGCGAACTGCGTTCGAGTGGAATTTCTCTTTAGGTATTTTTTTTATTTAAGACATTTTCAGTCATTCTTTTGTATATAATGTGTAATATAGGCTAAACACAACGCGTGTGTATAGTTATTTTGTTGCTTAACCCCTCTCAATGTTATTTATCCAGCTTTTTGTCTCTTCGCCGTTTCAAATACGGTCAGTACGTGATAGGACGTTCGCTTCGATTGAAATTTCCTGTCGTTGATTTTATCTAATTTATTCCATTTTTCAGTTATGGTTTGTATAAAACTGGCACCAGCGGTATCACAGAACACCGACATATAGTTATTTCTGTTGTGTAGCCAGCTAAATTATTTATTTATTGGCATATTTTTGTTTTGACTGAATGAAGCTTAGGGTGTGTGTGTGTACCGAAAAAGTGATTGGCGAAAGATCCTTTTGGGGGAGAAAGCTTTGCTCAGTGAGTAACGTTGTCATCGTAACATCTAAAAAGATGAGGATTTCATCCCAAAGTATTGTTTGAAGCTCACATGCGTTTATCTTTTATGAACATTCAGGGTTGTTCATATTTGTAGGCTTATTATGCTGATCCTTTTCTCTCCTCACTAAGCCAGCCTCTGATCAACACGTACGTCGGCGCACACAAATAAAGACGGACACACGGCGCTTCCCGCCATTAGTACGCTCTGTGGGCTCGTGTAGCGACAGGAATCCATTTCCTTCTACTCTAACCTACCCTCTGATCCACACACACTGGCACACAGAAATAAAGACGGACACACGGCGATTTCCGCCATTCGTAAGCTCTGTGGTCTGGCGTAGAATACCTATTCTGAAGAATAAACTCACGAGCAGCGAAATGACGTCACTTCAAGCTTCACATTATGGCATCATTAGTCCCACGACGCTGTGTTCATAGTGAGGACTCGATGTTATACGTCACTCATCGCAGCACTAACATTTGACGTATCAGAGAATCAACTAAAGTTGCAATTTTCTTGCCGATGTTCACGCATAGGGCTTACAGGTCACAATGTTGACCTAATCCTACGCCAGGGCCGGGACAAACAGCAGGCTTATGCAAACACTGTCTAAAAAAAATCATGCGGGTATTAATGAGAAGATAGATTTTTTTCGTAAAAGAAAAATTAAAGTTATGTTAGCTGTTTTTACAAATGACTCCTAAAAGGTGGTGCAGAAAATTGTCTGATTTTCACACCTAAGGCATACAGGTCACAACTGACCTAATCGTACCCGACAGCCGAGATAAACTGTAGGCTTATGTAAGTACCGTATACGAAAAATTATGCGATTATTAATGAGAAGATTTATTTTCATAACAAGATTTCATTGTTTCAAGATTAACACATCTAATTCTTTAAATGAATCCCAAAAACGTGAAAAAATAATTTTTTAAAAAAACATTTAATTATCACTCAAAAAGTTCTAGAAGTACAGCGCTGGTTAACGAACTCGTTCACTATCTCCCTTTTATCTAGCTATACGCTAAATATCTGGTAAAAATAAGAACAATTACGGACTCCAGTGTGGATCAACCGGTTTTTGTGAAACGGACATTTTCTCGCCATTGAGCATCTTATTCAAAACATCGAAAAAAAAGTCCGGAGATAATTATTTTCGGGACAATATCCTAAAATTTCAAGCTTGTCAGTCCTCAAACGCGGGCTCTAGTCGCTGTCACAACAGCGCGCGCGCGCACACACACACACACACACACACACACACACACACACACACACACACACACACACACATACGGCGCTTTGGCGCCAAAAAGACGTTTTCTAGCAAGGTTTGCGTAGCTAGACGTGACGTCATTTTTATCTTGTTACTTCTTTGCCAGAATTTCTGCCCCGCACGCCAAAATCGTCATGTGCATGCTCCGGAATGCGCTCCGACCAGTCCCATTACAAAGTCTCCCGTGTTTTTTTTTTTAATACGATAGACAGTAAGGGAGTCTACTTATCAAATGTTACCTTGGAAACGTGTGACAAGGGGACTCCCGTTGCCTTGAGAACAGACGACCAGGGGGAAAAATGAAATAGAGCCAGGCCAATAAGAAAAAGTGTAAAGAGACTGAAACAAGACAATGAACATTATCACATGAAAAATAAACAGTTTGTGTTAAATAAACATTGACCTGATAGACTATTTTTAGCCGTTCTGCTTCCCCGCTTGACAGTTGTCAAAAATCGTGTATTACGGCCGTATATGAAAAGTTGCCTGTAAATATTTTTTGTTCTCGCAAAGCTCTGCGGAGAGTAATGTATTATTTTTCTTGTTAAAAATAGCAGGGGAAAGCCCCTAGCATTCTGGCCAATCATTTAAGACACAAGGGATACCGTTGTTCAGACCTAGTGCGACAGGTCTGTACTTAGGAAGACTAAAGGTCACCGTAAACCCTCCTCCCCCCCCCCTCCCACACACACACACACACCACCCCCCGCCACCCCCACCCCGCCACACACCCCTTTGCCCATCGTTCATGGTGAGTCGTTATATTATTATAGGCAAGTCGTTATTTGCAGTGTTGGCCACATAAATTTAGCCTTGCACTGACGGAGGCAAGGTGCTGACGTGGCACATGGCGGTGCACTAGAGCATGCTGTGCCGCAACAAATGCTGACGGCAGTCAATAACTCGATATCAAACCGGTTCGTCAAAACACACTAAGAGGATATTTTAGTAACTTGGTTTTCCCCTTCAAGCTGCACATTGCTGATTGCACACACACACACACACACACACACACACACACACACACACACACACACACACACACACACACGCCCGCATGCACGCACACGAACGCACGCACACACACACACACACACACAAACACGCACACAAACACACACACGCACACACACACGCACACACACACACACACACACACACACACACACACACACACACACACCTTAACCATGATGAAATTGTTTGGGGACAAACCCATAAAAATGGTTTAAGGGGCTAAAGCATGAACATTATTTAGAGCTATTTGTAAATAATTCATGGTTTAGAAACTATGAATATTTTTGGTTGATTTGTTGTACATTGCTTAACGTCCCGACAGCAACAAGACTTTTTCAGGACGTGCCAGCACTGCTTGTGAAAAAAAAAATAAACAGAATATTGAATGTATGTCGCCAGCCGGTCTAATACGCTAAATAAACCCAAGACCATTTAGCAACACACATCCAATATCAAGAGCTACAGGCAGCGCAGACAGTAGGGAGAGTTTAAAAAGGAAAATACAGGTGAATGGACCAAGGGTAGACAGAAACACATGCCCCAGAAAAGAGGGGAAAACCCACCCTGTGGGGCTGACCAGGGTGACCCTGGGAACTAAAAAGTAGCTAACCCCACCCAAGTCTTCCAGAGCAGACCCGGATGGGGAAGAATATTTTTGGATATAAATAAAATTATCTGCAAACCACGAGTCAAGTAATGTACATTATTTTTAAATAATTAGCTGTTTTTTGTTTATTTATAAACCATAAGTACCTTTAAAGGCGTGTGCATTTTTCGAATTGTGTCCGTCTCAATAATCCATTCTTATAGGTCGTCATTGTCCTATTCTAGTGCAAAGTTATGGAACTCCATTCCTGCGGATGTTAGAGCCGCGCCATCGCTTAAAACTTACAAGACTAAGCTGCTGAAACATCTAGGCAAAACTTAATTTTTCCTTTTATTTTTTATTTTTATTCTTACATGTACCACTCCATGCCTTGTGCGGCATTTCACGGATAGTCTACATTCTCTTGTAACATTATGAACGCGTGTAATATACCACTGGCATTCCAGCAAGCCGCATTATGTAATATCCATGACCCCATGAACTCGGTTGGCCAGACGGGATGCCGTTGATAGACACAGCATAAACGCTCGCGCCGCGTAGCAGTGCTATAATTTCTTCGCGTCGACCCGCGCGCGCGATGATTGCGGGATCACTATACATTACTTTTATTGCAGACTATAGCAGCTAGCTGTGCGCGGTTTGGGCGCGGGGAGGCCGCTATCGCATGTGTGTGCGTGTGTGTGTGTGTGCGAGTGTATGTGTGTGTGCACGTGCGCATTCCTACGTGCTTGCGCACGCGCGCGCGCGTGTGTGTGTGTGTCAGTGTGTGTGTATGTGTGTGTGTGTGTGGGGGTGTGTGTATGCGTGTTGTATGTTTATTGGAGTGAACCGTGTTGATTTTTATGATGAGAACAATAGCGGTTTTATGTAGAAAATCCTTTATACTCTTTATCTTTGCTGTAGTATAGTTTTAAGTGATAGAATGTATGTGCACATGATGTGTGTGTGTGTTTGTGTGTGTGTGTGTGTGTGTGTGTGTGTGTGTGTGTACACAAAAGCCCTAAAATGGGTGACTGTCTTTACCATCCTTATGGACAATGGGTGTGTGTAAAATTCTGGGTGCCCAAGTCTAACACCCATTTTTTTCTGAGGGTTGTTTCTGCATTGTCTTGCTTTAAGAAGTTATAAAAAAATTTAAAAATCAGTTTTTCCCATTTCAAGGTTTTTACACGCACTTTTGTGCTTAAAAGACACTCTGCTAGTGTGTTTGAACTTGTCCCAGCAGTGTGTGTGTGTGTGTGTGTGTGCACAAAACCCGTAAAATGGGAATGTGTGTGTGACATCACCCTTCTCAGCTATAAATAACTTAATTTGGTTGACTGCGTCGGTGAGCCGAAGTGAAACGGAGAGATACGAAAGGTAGGGGGGGGGGGGGTGGTATTGTATTTGTGTGAGGGAGTAAATTGTTTATGT
>BTPG01000001.1:130333742-130376242 GCA_036245525.1 Semisulcospira habei | reverse complement strand
GGCCGCCCCAGAGAGTGTCTCGTTGCCTGACAAGCCTTCAGAGGGGTTGCCGTGCTCAGTTAACACGTGAGAAAAGACCTCTAAGATACCGACGTGATTGGAGTCCGTAATCTGCACTGCCAGGGCGGCCAACACTGGGATACAGAGATCGGTTGCTGACTAATAGTTCTGGCCGTGACAGTTATTTGTATTCAGTTACTCAGTCTGAGGCTACAAATCTACTGTGTGCAAGGTTGACTGTGCTTGTAGCCTGCCAGTGAACTGACTTTCGTTGGGCCAGTTTAGCCTGACACCCATTTTGTGTTAACCCCCTTCCCTGCCACTGTATGTACATAGTTTTTGTTACTGAAACCTGTGTTCATTGAATGACCAATAGTCGCAAACGTCCAGGAAACGTGGATACAAATTGGCCTCAGCAGAGCCATAGATCCTCATGAGCCCCTGCAGTCGCGAGGGCCCATGAGGATCTATGTCTATTACAGATGGGGCGTGTTCACTTTTGAATGGGTTAAATGGGTTAACCCATTCTGCCCTGACCCCATGCAGCAGGAGATGGGTCGACCATGATCATTCAAGGGTAGTGCCAGATTAGCTTGGCGCCTGTCGGCGCCCAGCTAAGCTGGCACTACCCTTGAATGATCATGGTCGATCCATCTCCTACAACAGGTGCACAGTCGTTAAATGACGCCTCCAAAATTTGGGAAGTACGTGCGTCACGCTGAATGTGTTAAGTCTGCCTGCGTGGCACAGAGTGCAGCGCCCTTTCATTGTGCAGCAACTGCAAACACTGGTCTGTCACAACACAAGGCCATATATTTTTGTAAGACGGTTTTCCAATTCAAGGTACGCGCGTGTGAAATCGCGCTCACACACACACACACACACACACATACACACACACACACACACACGCACACGCACGCACGCACGCACGCACGCACACACACACACACACACACACACACACACACACACACGCACAGATACACCTAGAAGTCTCTCCTGTCAGGAATGACTCGATCAACCGCACATGCATAGTTATTGCGTGTATGTATATTTAGCTTTAGCTATAGTCGACTCATTTTGTGTCGTTCAACATCCTGCATACAATTTGACACGGATCACACGGCAACATGTAGGGCAGAGACACGGTGGGACAGGTGTGAATGACAGACATCTCATGTTCTTGTTGTTGTCGTTTTCCCCCAATGTCTTGAATCATTCCGGAAAGCAAACACACCTGTACATGTATATGCTACACAAACACCCGCATTGACAGTTGATTTGTGCAGTTTGTTAAAATGCACGCGCACACTGGATACTCAGTGATTTCTACAACTATGTGTGTCCACTCAGTCAGCAAGGCGAATCCATCTACAACTATGTGTGTCCACTCAGTCAGCCAGGCGAATCCATCTACAACTATGTGTGTCCACTCAGTCAGCCAGGCGAATCCATCCGCAGGAGACAGAGATTCCTTTTATCGCATTTTGTCGGTGGAACTGAGTACGAGTGGTTTATCAGGGGCGGATCAGTTACCTCGAGGGGAAGGGGTGTCCAACTTTTTATTTGTGACCTTTAACCTGATACAAAAGACCTCCCTCGGGGGTGGGGGGAGGGGGGGCTGGGAAGGGGGTGGCGATAGTTCCAAACACCCTAAAAGAGACTTTGTTATAGCATTTTAAAGAATTTTGGGTCGGGGGGGGGGGGTGTCTGGAACCCCTGGAACCCCCTCCCTCCAGATCCACCCCTGTGCTTTTTGTCGAGGTGATTCCAGCGGAGTGAACGCCGTGTGGTCACACCCTGAGTGCAACATTATCTTTTTTTTTAAAATATCCTTTGAGGTCGGCATCACAGTTCTGGAAACCAATCGACTAGGATAGTTCAAGGGTGGTGTCAGGACAGCTTGGCGCCTACAGGCGCCAAGCTATTCTGACACCACCCTTGAACTATCATGGTCGATCCCTATCCTGCAGGCACATTCCAGGTCTTCTTCTACTGAGCCGTTTCATTCCTCACCAGAGATCCACTCCATGGAGGGCTTCGATTGCTAAAAATGTGCCGATGCAACAGGTTGTCAATGTTATATTGCCTCAAATGAGGATTTGGAAGCCTCCTTTTCACGTGACGAGGCACACGTTACAGAGGGTTCCTACTTCCTGTTGCGCGTAACGGTGAAACTCTCCTACGTACAAAGGAAAAGAACAGCCGAAATGTCTCTGATTTTTCGACATTCAGACGTCATTGTTTAGGTCAGCCCTTGTACCCAGCGTTCTTGTAATGATTCAATGATTCAATGAAGCTTGATTTACGAACGGTTGAGGCATTGACATCGTCACAGACATTGCCATTTTTCAAACCTGCCGTTGCTACAAAACTACGAGACAATATACACAAAACTAAGTATATAAATGTACATGTATATGAAACAATAACATTGCCAGCTTAGGGAAAGAAAGTCCCATGTTGATCTCACACTCCTAAACACACACACACACACACACACACACACACACACACACACACACACACACACACACACACACACACACACAAACACACCCAGTTTATAACTGTGAGCAAACGTAATCAGATTCACAGTGCGTTATATTTCACAACGTAATGATTACGACTGCTTCGAGAAGTACTTGAAGAGACACAGTAAGAAGGTTAACATAGGAGATATTGCGGATTATTGACTCCATATTGCCTGCAGCAGGCCGCTTTAATATAATTATACAAGCGGTTCATTTGTCACTCCTTAATCCCGCCAGTGCCAGTGGTCGCAAATTTTGCGTCTGACCCCATTTTAGGCTGACCGACATTGGCGTGAAGGAACAGATTAGATCGGTGCTGGACATGGGCACAAACAACACAGGACTTTCAAGAGGCATAGATCCTCATGAGCCCCCGCGATAGCGGGGGCTCATGAGGATCTATGTCTGTTGCAGCTGGGGTTACATAGAACAAGTTGACACACAGCCAGCGCCTGATCTTGTTTACTTTATTGACATCGCGTCACACACAACATGATTGGCGCTGTGCAGTGTCAGCGGTCGGTTTTCAGAGGCGGATCAGTTGCCGCACAGAGAGGAGGTGGCCATTCTGCTGTGGTAAATCAATACATAACCCACCCACGATAGCATCGTCACCATGTTCCAGCAGCAGCACAGCCAGTACCAGAAGAATCTCCCAACAGCCAGTACCAGAAGAACCTCCCAACAGCCAGTACCAGAAGAATCTCCCAACAGCCAGTACCAGAAGAACCTCCCAACAGCCAGTACCAGAAGAATCCCCCAACAGCCAGTACCAGAAGAACCTCCCAACAGCCAGTACCAGAAGAATCTCCCAACAACCAGTACCAGAAGAACCTCCCAACAGCCAGTACCAGAAGAGCCACCCAACAGCCAGTACCAGAAGAACCTCCCAACAGCCAGTACCAGAAGAACCTCCCAACAGCCAGTAGCAGAAGAACCTCCCAACAGCCAGTACCAGAAGAACCTCCCAACAGCCAGTACCAGTAGAACGTCCCAACAGCCAGTACCAGAAGAACCTCCCAACAGCCAGTACCAGAATAACCTCCCAACAGCCAGTACCAGAAGAACCTCCCAACAGCCAGTACCAGAAGAACCTCCCAACAGCCAGTACCAGAAGAATCTCCCAACAGCCTGTACCAGAAGAACCTCCCAACAGCCAGTACCAGAAGAACCTCCCAACAGCCAGTACCAGAAGAGCCACCCAACAGCCAGTACCAGAAGAACCTCCCCACAACCAGTACCAGAAGAACCTCCCAACAGCCAGTACCAGAAGAACCTCCCAACAGTCAGTACCAGAAGAACCTCCCAACAGCCAGTACCAGAAGAACCTCCCAACAGCCAGTACCAGAAGAACTTCCCAACACCCAGTACCAGAAGAACTTCCCAACAGTCAGTACCAGAAGAACCTCCCAACAGCCAGTACCAGAAGAACCTCCCAACAGCCAGTACCAGAAGAACTTCCCAACACCCAGTACCAGAAGAACTTCCCAACACCCAGTACCAGAAGAACTTCCCAACAGTCAGTACCAGAAGAACCTCCCAACAGCCAGTACCAGAAGAACTTCCCAACACCCAGTACCAGAAGAACTTCCCAACAGTCAGTACCAGAAGAACCTCCCAACAGCCAGTACCACAAGAACCTCCCAACAGTCAGTACCAGAAGAACCTCCCAACAGCCAACACAAGGAAAACACAGCAGCAGCTCTATGAAATTGCTGAGAAATGTCAATGTAAAATCAAAAGGAAAATGAATTAAATAATGTTAACTCATTCGAGACGTGCCGCCTGGGGATACGCAGCAAAAGCCGGCAATAAGCAAAAGCCGCGTTCCGGAGGCGGCACGTCTGAAATGAGTTAACCCTAGGGCCGACTTCCCCAAAGTTTGGAGTTGATGACTGAAGACTGCATCTACAATCCTGAAGACAGACATAGTTCAGGATTGTGCCAGAATATGTTAATAATAATAATAATAATACATAGCATTTATATGGCGCATTTCTCATATTTATAATATAACTCAATGCGCAGAATGTAGCCGCGAGCTGAACCCAACAAGCACGTTCACGTGAATCACACGCATTCACTCACACACTGTACGTAAACACAGAACATTCACGTGGTGCTAAGGGCAAGCTCAAGCGAGCTACTGAAGTGACGGTATTTGGAAATCGTTTTGTATTTGAAATTTTATTAAGTTGGCTGAAACTGATACCAAAGTGGATGGGGAGGAAGAGCCGGAGTACCCGGAGAAAGAACCCCCGACGGTCCGCCCGAATTAACGGTGACACTTACTAGAGGAGAAAAATCCGACGCCGGAACCGGGAATCGAACCTCGCACCTTTAGCATTGGTGGCAGGCGCCTTAACCACTGCGCCACGGACCATAGGCATCATCCTTGTCGATCCATCTCTAGTTCTAGCGAGTCAGGGTTAAATCAGTTAATACAGGCTCAGAAGACAAAAGTTCAATGGCCGGACTGCAATCAGCAGAGGTGGATCAGTTACTTTGAGGAGGCGGGGGGGTGGGGGGGGGGGGGTTCCAACTTTTGTTTGGGACCTTCAACCTCGTACAAAAGGCCTCCCCGGCGCGAGACCTTGCTTCCAGGGGCCGAAAAATCGAAAAAGCGGGAGAGAGTGGTGGGAAAAGGGGGGGGGGGGGAGGGCGTGTTAAGATTCTCACCATTTGCCAAAACATCAAACAACGGGGGGAGGGGGGGATGTTCCAAACACCCCAAAATGGGACTTTGTTATAGCATTTTAAAGAATTTTGGGTCTGCCATCCCAGACCCGCCCCTGATCGGGGTCTATTTTGGCAGTGGAATTACCATGTCATTCTGTAGTTTATTGTGTCACAGCTAGGGTGATTTTAAAAGCATTGCTTTTGTGTTTGTGAGGGTGGAAGTCTTTTGTAGTGCGAGGCAATTCCTGCTGTTTGGTAGCAGTTACTGACGCAGATCGTGTTTACCTGTTGTGTGATATTTCACGGCACGCCTGTCGCGTGTGAAAACGAAAATTCAGCAATGTGCAGCAGGTGCCAACGTGTCAAGTGCTCAAACAAAGTTTAAAAACGGATTAAAATAACCATTTCAAGATTTTTAAATAACATAATTATAATAAAGTTTATTTTGTGCGGACAAAAATTAAGAGAATGTTTCACAACAATCATGTGCCCTCTGCTTATCCGCCTGTACAAAGTTCTGACACATGAGCGATTTTTTTTTTTAAAGAGTATTGTATTTGGCGCCTCATATCAGCAACGGTGCTTTTACGTGCAAATCCCTGATAGCAAGAGAGAGGGGAGTGTGTGTGTGTGGTGGGGGGGGGGGGGGAGCCTGTACTCAATAAGCCAGTCCTGGCTACCGTTTACCCCCCCCCCCCCCCCACCAGTACTCAATAAGATGGGTTTCAACGTGTACCTTAGTATGTCCTGAGACGTTTAACCCATGTTCCTCTAACATCCTTAGCAACACACCAGAGATGGCGCAAGGGTACCCCCATTCGCGCTCTTCGCGGATGCTAAAATGAGGTTGAGAAACATTTTCCTCTACATAAATCAGAATTCATTCCAAAAGCCCAAATCAGACAATATTATGTTAAGGCACACCTTTTGCGTCCTCTGGAAAAAAAACAGAATGAAAACATATTGAATCTCTGTCTCACAGTGAAGGTATTTGTGCACCCAGTAAACGGTCATTTCCAAAGAAATCGCAAAAAAGACAAAAATAATGTGTCAGATGCCTTCAGACATTTTCTATAGCACTGGCAGTCCATTCGCAGGCTTACATCATTAAAACAGGATGTCACAATTACTATAAACTTGACTAGGTGATGCTGTGATTACTGTGAGTGCCACAGTGGTTGATTTTGTATCCCTACCCCCATGTTGTAAAAATACACAAAATTAATTAGAAGAAATTATTTAAGTTATTCCATTTCATTTTGACCTCTCTTCACCAATTAAGTTTCAATAATGTGAGCATAGAGTGCAAAAAAATAAGGAAAGTCGGCATCCTTTACGGTACATTCGTGGTGAATGATCAGCCTTTTCCCATTTAAAATTGACGAATTGGGAAACGTACGTTGTTTCTGATGCCCTCAGAAATTGTGTATACAACTGATAGGTCTTTTTTTAAGTTTTATTGGTTAGGATAGAGTACCACAGTTACTCCCAATCTGATTTTATGATGCTGTGATGCATTTAGGGGCCACAGTGGCTGAATCTGCTGCCCTACCCCCATTTTACCAGTGCGCAAAGGAACGCAAAATTAATATAACAATTGCTTATGTCATACTCATCTGTTTAAATATTTTTGTTGCCAGTTTTCTTAACAAAGTATGCATATTGAGCATAACAATTTGTGATCATTTCATTAGTTTCAATGCGACCCATCAATTTAATTTTAACTATTTTTAACTGGCTGGTCTTTTAGGTGATATTTTACCTAGCGTAAGGCGGGTCCATTAAGGTCTCTCCTTTTCTTTTCATTTATTTTCGTCTAGAAATGTGTAAATATGAATATGCGTAATAAGTTTCATAGCTCCTAACAGTCAAAACAATGTTATCAAAATACTTAGTTTCCACATGTCCACCACGAGATCATCACTTCCACCCACATTATTTGCCTTCTTCTTCTGCAACTTTCAATTTCTTAATGGCCGTCTTTAAATCTCATATTGTTCTGGCTGCCAATATGTGAGCTGTCAAGAGCTTGGCAGCAGGTTTTCAGAGTTTGGTGTACAGGGGCGTGTCTTCTGGTCAGAGCTGCCAGCTGACCACTTCTCTGCATGGACAGGTCTGGAGAATGTGCTAATGAAACTGATTTTCTATGCCATATTCGCTTTGGGCTGTTTCCGCAAGACCAGAGTGATCAGTGCTTAGGTGGAAGATGGTGGCCTGGCTCTTCCTGTTCAGCTTGTTGATGTCGTCTGCCCACGGCCTGCAGCCGCCATTCTGCTGTTGCCAATAATTTTGTTGCTGTAGTGTCTTGGTTTATTTTCAGGAGGTTGTGATCTTGAGGTAGTCTGGCGCCTGCTTTGGCCAGGCTGTCAGCCTCTCCATTCCCAGCTAGTCCAGAATGCACTGGAATCCACTGCAGCACTATTTTGTGGACATGACATGCAGTCTATCTTGAAACTTCCTGGTGAGGAGATCAGTGGATCAAGCTGCTGCCTTACCCTAGCTAGTGCTCTGCTGCTGTGTTGAGCACCTGCAGATCTGTCCGATAGTTGGAGCTGCTGTCGCCAGCTGGTAAGGAGAGGGAGGTAGTAGTGCGGTCTGCACAACAGATGTACACGCCACTTCCTTCATTCCGCACGGCGTCTTGTGCGGACCCGCCTGTGTAGATGTGAGCACAGCAGCTGTGAGGGTAGCGCTTGTGCATAATCTCCAGAGATGGCTTTGTGCAGTGCCGCGACCTTTGACAAAGAGTCCTGGCACATCGTTTATGTTGTCTAGAAGGCTCTTTCGAGATGTCCAGGTATCTGAAGGGATCTCATCACACATCTTTGGGCTTGGTTCCAGGACGTCAGTTTTAGCCCTTTGCAGGACCTTCAGTTGGCGGTTCAGACTTGGGCATTTCTGACGGTTCTTGGTCTGCTCCTGTAGTCTCCCATGCTGTCGGTGTTTAGTCTCTTCATCGTGTGTGCAGTTCTGCCTTCCAGTGGCTCCAATGTCCTCCATTTCCTAAATCGGGGTGCTTCAGATGGTTCTATGAATGTCACTGCATCATGAGAATGACCCATGGTCTGCATCTTGTCAAGCCTGGCGTTTTGGGTTTTGCAGGCAGTATTTCATGTTGTCGATGTATCTTGGTACCGCACTACTGGTCTGACCGAGCTGGTGTTTGCTTGCGCCAGGATGCTGTAATTTGTGCCAATGTGGTCCCCACCAGTTTCTTTATCAGAGACTTTTTCGCAACTCTAGCTTCCATGGCTTCGATGTGAGGCCTCCACGTGAATCCAGTAATTTATTTGTTGCCAGTAAAGTTGGCCTGTCTGTCTTTGGTTCTGGAAGGTCTCCAGTTTCAAGGTGACATCTTCCATCTGATTGAAAGAGATGGTCTAGCGCAGTTTGAGTGGCCATCTTTCAGTCCAGCTGCTGACTCTATTGGCAGCAACCTGGATTCTGCAGGATGCTATTTCTTTATGTTCTGCTGCGCTCCACACTGCAAAGTCATCCGCATGGAGAATGTTCGAGACGAACCTTGGTACTGTTGTACTGATGTCATTAATGTAGACCAAAAACAGCATCAGACACAACATCTCCCTGAGGTACACCTTCCCCGAGTTTGACAAGACTGCTGAATGTGCAGACGGTAGAAGCTTCAGCGGCAGCCCCTGTTTACAGACTTTTCCCCCTTTTTATGCCTTAACTAAAAAGAATTACAATTAAATTGATGGGTCGCATTGGAATTAATGAAATTATCACAAATTGTAATGCTCAATATGCATACTTTGTTAAGAAAACTGGCAAAAAAAATTAAACAGAGGAGTATTAGGTAAGCAATTGTTATGATCATGTTGCGTTCCTTTGCGTACTGGTAAAATGGGGGTAGGGCAGCATATTTAGCCACTGTGGACCCTAAATGCAACACAGCATCATCAAATTAGGTTGGGAGTAACTGCGGTACTCTATCCAAACCAATAAAACCTAAAAAGACCTATCAGCTGTATACAAAATCTCTGAGGGCATCAGAAACAACATACGATTCCCAATTCGTCAATTTTAAATGGGAAAAGGCTGATCATTCACCACAAATGTACAGTAAAGGATGCTCACAAAATTGAAACTTAATAAGGAAAGAGAGGTCAAAACGAAATAAAATAACTTACTTTAGTAATTTATTCTAATTAATTGTGAGTGTTTTTACAACTTGGGGGTAGAGATACAAAATCAACCACTGAGGCACTCACAGTGATCACAGCATCACTTAGTCAAGTTTATAATATTTGCAACATCATGTTTTAATGATGTGAGCCTGAAAATAGTCTGCCAGTGCTAAAGAAAATGTCTGAAGGCATCTGACACATTATTTTTGGGATTTTTTGCGATTTCTTTGGAAATGGCCGTTTACTGGATGCACAAATACCTTCACTGTGAGCCAGAGATTCAATATGTTTTCATTCTGTTTTTGGCAGAGGACGCAGAAGGTGTGCCCTCATAAAATATTGCCTGATTTGGGCTTCTGGAATGAATTCTGATTTATTTAGAGGAAAATGTTTGTCAACCTCATTCTACCATCCGCGAAGAGCGTGAATGGGGATACCTTTGAGCCATCGGCTATACCTCTGGTGTGTTCCTAAGGATTTCAGGGAAACATGGATTAAACATCTCAGAATATACTAAGGTACACTTTGAAATCCATCTTATTGAGTACTGGGGGGGGGGGGGGGGGGGGGAGCACGATAGACCGGACTAGCTTTTGGAGGACTACTGTGTCATGTTTCGTAAGACAATAAGCAGGAAGAGTCACCAATGGGTCCACACTTGGCAGCAAACACGGAAACGAGTGAGGCCTTCATCATGACATACATTTCCAGGTTTGAGGGTATGCGTTAGTCATTATCAATAAAACCATCAACAGTTGGCTGAAAACCACAATTTGATTGCAGTTTGGAGACGCGAGGCATTAGCAAATGTTTGTTTTTTGGTTTTTTGGGTTTTTTTTGGTGTGTGTGTGTGTGTGTGTGTGTGTGTTTGTGTGTGTGTGTGTGTGTGTCTGTGTGTGTGTCTGTGTGTGTGTTTGTGTGTGTGTGTGTGTGCGTGTGTGTGTGTGTGTGTGTGTGTGTGTGTGTGTGTGTGTGTGTGTGTGTGTGTGTGTGTGCACAAAACCCTTGAAATGGGCGACTTTCTATCCTTATGGAAAATGGGTGTGTGTAAAATTTTGGGTGACCAAGTCAGGCACCCAGTTTTTCTGAGTGTTGTTTCTGCATTATCTTTCATTAAAATTTCCAAAAAAAATATATAAAAAAGAATTTTCCCATTGTGCGGGATTTACACCCTTTTTTAGGTGTACAAGACACTCCGCGAGTGTGTCCCTAACGGAAGCCAGTGTGTGTGACATCACCCTGCTTAGCGATAATGAAATAACTTTATACCTGATTGGGCGACGTGCCGTTTGGGCGACTCCCCCAGCAACAAAAACTGAGTAGCTTCCCCTGCACCAATCAGCTGTCGGTTGGCACGTAACAAATTTTGGTTTTCCTCCCGAGCCGCTTGGAGTTGCAAATGTAAGTGTTTATATCATGCCCATTTCATTTAAGAGCACGCCCATGTGTACTTATTCAGCTCAATCTTTAACTTAGATGCCCCCAATCCAATAGTCAGCCGAAAACCCGCTTCGAGAAACTGTAGACGTCTGCCACAATGTCGTCTGCTTCTATTCACCATTTTGTTTCCTAAAAGATAATAGAACCCCACGAGTTTAACAAAAGCTTTCTTCTTCAATGAAAGGAATTCGTCCTATAACACCATTTAAAAGGCCAATCTGTCATGCGATTTTGTTGCCTTTTCTGTCATGTGTGATTGTGATCGAAAGTAACCGATCATGCACCAACATTTAAAGAGATTTTCTATTGCTATGATGAATGATTTGTAGCGACAATTTGCATGCATATCAGACCCACAAAGTAATTGAAGAAAAAAAGGACATTTACAAAGCCTCACACATATATTACTACTACTATTAGATGATGCGTAAGAAAAATAAAAAGGCCACAGATTTCAGTGTGGATTTCAATCATCGTACTCAAAACTGTCTCTCGATTCCAATAACAGACTTCCACAAACAGATTTTTTCGGATTGTGCAAAGTGTCGCTTTTTACTGTATTACCAGTTATTGTTCGTAGGGGCGGTGGGGTTGTGGGGGGGAGGGGGCGGGGAGGATGGCATGAGGGGTGCAGCGAGGATACTCTTTTAAAAGCTATTCAGTGCCAAGGACGTGCGCTGTTCATGCCAAGAGCAAGAGTGCCTCAGATTTATGCCAGAGATGCCTTTCTTTCCTCGCCCTGCTGGTAACATATAGGTGTAGGGAGCTTTTATTACACTGAAGAGTTAGTGATCGGTCCACAGACATGAGAATGTAGACAAAGAGGGCTAGAGAGAGAGGAACGTATATGCACAGATGTGTACACAACCACAACACAACCACAGTGATATTAAAGTGGAAGGTATGTTGCGAGGATATGTGAACTGATGGTTCAGTAATTTATGGTTTTCTTTTATCAAAGTAACTAAAGGTGTCACATGGTTTAACCCTTATCATTCGGAATACACCAGTGTGTGAAATAAGTTTAACTAAAATAGTTCAAGTGTGGTGCCAGAATAGCTTGGCGCCTGAGGCCTTTGACTCTGATACTTCAAGGGTGGTGCCAGAATAGCTTGGCGCCTCAGTCGTGCCAAGCTATTCTGGCACCACCCTTAAACTAAAGCCATTGGTCTATATCTATATCTGTAAGTACTATGATGATGAAAAGTTTTTATTCATGATAAAAAGTTTTAGGCATAGCAATGCCTATCTTCCAAACTGTCCTGCTACTCTACACATATAAAAATACATCAGACGATCAGTAATTATGTATATCTGATCCCAAATGTCAAGTTTACATGGTTGTGTTTCACATGTTTTGCAGCAATATTTTAACCACACTCGGGACTTTCTGCACATCCAGCACCAGATGGCAGCAGAACATGCAAAAGTATCCGGATCTGTGCACGCCCCTTCCAGGCACATGACCAAGGCCCGCAAAATATTTCAGCTGCCTGAGCAGCAGAAGGTTAGCCCAGCCTCTGCCGGAGAGGGTGCATCTGGTAAGAGCGGGCATAGAATCCAGGGGATAGACCCCAATTACAAACTGGTAAGCGATTCTATGATCATCCTCATTTTATTGGCTCAAGTGCGAAGCAAAAGTTAGTCTATGTTCTGGGCCAGTGGTCGTCCGTCCAGCGTCCGTCCGCCGTCCGTGGTAAACTTTCACGTTGGCATTTTCTCCGAGACTGTTCAAGCCGCAAACTTGGCCCAAAGGTACTTTGTGGCAAGACCTTTCTAAACATTCCAATTTGAGTGACCTCTCACAAAGGTCAAGGTCACAGGGGATGAGGGAATAGGCGAAGAGTAGCTATATTTTGACATTATTTGTTTTTTTCACAAATACTATTCACAACTTCAAACCCAAACTTGGTTTAAAAAAAAAATCTGATAGTAAGACCTATGCATACTAATTTGGTCGATCCCTCAGAAAGGTCACGGATCACAAGAGCTCCGGAAATAGGTCCAAAATAGCCATATTTTGACAAAAGATGTTTGATATGAAATACTATTCACATTTTCAAACCAAATTTGGTACAGAGATACCTGATGGTAAGACCTATCTATGCATACTAATTTGGATGCCCTTGGAAAAGTCAAGGGTCACAAGAGGCCGGCAAGTGTGTACATAAACCAATGAAAAAAGAGCTTTCTACATATTTCCGGGCTCATCTAAAACCCTGACTCGGATGTCTGCTATGGATCATGCTTGACTGTGCAAAAAGCCATGATACTAAACTATCAGTTTTGATCGGAGGACAAGGCTGGTATAGATTTCTGGCAAAATATCTACCGAGTCTGTTCAGTTTGAGGTTTTAGGCGGATGGCTGCTTTGAGGGTTGAATACTGCTCTGGAATCACAGTGCTTCGTCGATTCGCGGGCATCTTTGTTTCCACCCTTATATTTTGTCTTGAGCTTAGTATAGGCGGCGCTGGCGCGCACGCGATGGCGCAGTGGATTTGCATTAGTCAAAGCTGCTATCATCGGACCCCTATGTTATGCACATACTGACGTCGCTTGGCGCCAAATGTACGTTCAGCAGCGAGATTAGCGTAACTAGACATGACGTCATTTTTTATTGTGTTATTTCAATTGTTAGAGGTTTAGCCTGCCTGCCTTTGACATCATGGACATGCTGCTAAATTCGTCCCACCGCGACCCGTCCGAAAAAGTCCATTCTATAAATAGCAGGGACTTAAAAATAAAAGGAAGCACAGAAAAAAATCATGTATGCCTGTCTGTTTTTCTTCATGACTCTTTTTAATCTTCTGCAAGGCCCCTTAAACCAAAATCGTGCTATTTATGTCCTAATGCAGCTTTTTTTTCCTTCTGTCCAGTTAGATGAACCTGAGAGTAGTGCAAGCTCACGGGAATATAAAGACAGTGATGACGAGGACTTTGTTCCCGGCTCGAGTTGGTTTTAAATCACAGCATAAGTCTATTATGTATAAATGTTGCTGTGACAGATGAGGATATATGCCTCTTGGTGACACCACGTTCAATCCACGTTCCTAGGACAGCCAGGTTTTGGGGTTTTCACTTGACGAAGAGTGCAGAAACACAGCGTGCGTCAGCTGGCACTGAAGGGGTTAATGTACACATGGCTGGAGTTTGCACAAGCGTCAATTATCCAAGGGAACCAACTGGGAAAATCGTATGCAGCAAATAGGAGCAGACGTTTACTCCCTTTATTTGCGCGTTGCTTCGTGGGTAAACTTTTATTCACATTCAATTTTTGTAACAAGTCAGTGCGACTGAAATAAACCTGCGGGACTCAAGTTGCAGAAAAATAACTCGTCATTCATGCAGCGCGGGATGAAATATTCTGATTGATAAATGGTTGGCTGGTTGGTGCAACCGCTGACTGTAGCTGGCTGACCGCTGTGGTGGGATGAATGGTTGGATGGTTGATTGCATTGAACGTTTGTTGATTTTAAACATAATTTTGTTTGTTTGCATTATTTACATCCTGTTGGCTCTTGGCGTGTCGCGTGTGTCTTCTGCTGTGTATTCATATATTCACTGTTATTTGTGTATTATTAAATAATTAATTAATTAATTATTGTTTGTTGTTGCTTGTTTTGTCGATGTAACGGTGCAGACAATTATTTTCGTTCCAATGCATATAGATACAAACAAGATTAACTCATTCCAGACCTGCCGACTCCGGATACGCGGCTTAGTTCAAAAAGATGTTATCACTGAGATTTTAGTTAGTATCACAACATAAATTATTACAAATTAACACAGTTAAGATTTTAAAGGCACACTAGGTGTCAGCATCACCTGCTGTAAACAAGTTAACACGTTTAAGACATTTGAGACACAAAGAGCATCAGCTGTAAACTCTGGACAGCATGACAGCCAGGACAGTTCAATTGAACAAGTTTTCCTCTGGACAGTGTGACAGCCAGGACAGTTCAACTGAACAAGTTTTCCTCTGGACAGCGTGACAGCCAGGACAATTCAACTGAACAAGTTTTCCTCTGGACAGCGTGACAGCCAGGACAATTCAACTGAAAATTTTTCCTCTGGACAGTGTGACAGCCAGGACAATTCAACTGAACAAGTTTTCCTCTGGACAGCGTGACAGTTCAACTGAACAAGTTTTCCTCTGGACAGCGTGACAGCCAGGACAATTCTACTGAACAATTTTCCTCTGGACAGCGTGACAGCCAGGACAGTTCAATTGAACAAGTTTTCCTCTGGACAGCGTGACAGCCAGGACAATTCAACTGAACAAGTTTTCCTCTGGACAGTGTGACAGCCAGGACAGTTCAACTGAACAAGTTTTCCTCTGGACAGCGTGACAGCCAGGACAATTCAACTGAACAAGTTTTCCTCTGGACAGCGTGACAGCCAGGACAATTCAACTGAAAAGTTTTCCTCTGGACAGTGTGACAGCCAGGACAATTCAACTGAACAAGTTTTCCTCTGGACAGCGTGACAGTTCAACTGAACAAGTTTTCCTCTGGACAGCGTGACAGCCAGGACAATTCTACTGAACAATTTTCCTCTGGACAGCGTGACAGCCAAGACAGTTCAACTGAACAAGTTTTGCTCTGGACAGCGTGACAGCCAGGACAATTCAACTGAACAAGTTTTCCTTTGGACAGCGTGACAGCCAGGACAATTCAACTGAACAAGTTTTCCTCTGAACAAGCGAAACAGACAAACAAGCAAAGAAATGAACACACAGCTCACAATGAAAGATCAACCCAGTAAGTAATGAACACACAGCTCACAATGAAAGATCAACCCAGTAAGTAATGAACACACAGCTCACAATGAAAGATCAACCCAGTAAGTAATGAACACACAGCTCACAATGAAAGATCAACCCAGTAAGTAATGAACACACAGCTCACAATGAAAGATCAACCCAGTAAGTAATGAACACACTCTTGGCTTGACTTCGCGAACGAAGATTTTATAGGAGTTGCCCACGACGTCTGCAGGCTTGTTCGTGGCTGCGGAGGCCAATCCGAGACAGGCAGGTTCGACCGCAGTGGCTGCAGGGGAAGGTCTGGCCAGGGTTCTGAGCTGCGGCATCTCTGTTTTTTCTCCTGAGCCGCTTGTCCTTAAGGCTAGCTCTGCGAGAGTCCTCAAAGGAGACATCATCATCATCATCATCATCAGTCCCTTGCCCGAACTGGGCGTTGGGGGGACTGAAAGGCAGCAGCAACAGACAGTGCTCTCCACTGAGTTCTATTTTGGGCGGTGGCAAGCAAGTCTGGCATCTCGAGTTCAAAGGAGACAGCTGCCTTGTAAATGGTGGAGCGCCAGGTGTCACGGTCCGCAGCAAGCGAAGACCACTGGTGGTGGTCGATTTGGCAGGCACTCAGTGACTTCTTGAGACAGTCTTTGTATCTCTTCTTTGGTGCCCCTCTGTCACGGTGTCCAGTAGCAAGCTCGCCGAACAGGGTGATCTTTGGTAGGCGATGATCCTCCATCCTGGAGACATGCCCCGCCCAGCGGAGCTGTGTCCGCAGCAGCAAAGCCTCGATGCTCGCAGTTTCAGCCTGTTCAAGGACCTCGACGTTGGTGACATAGTCTCTCCAGTGAATGCCCAGGATGGTACGCAGGCAGCGCTGGTGGAAGCGTTCGAGGAGTCGTAGTTGGCTGCGGTAGAGGGCCCAGGACTCGGAACCATACAGCAGGGTGGTGAGGACCACAGCTCTGTACACGCTGATCTTGGTGCCTGTTTTCAGCTGTTGATTGTGCCACACCCGCTTGAAAAGTCGCCCGAAAGCACTGTTCGCTTTTGCCAGCCTGCTGTCAAGCTCCTTGTCCAGCTTGGCGTCCGACGTGATAATGCAGCCAAGGTAAGTAAACTGGTGCACTGACTTTAGTTCAGACTCGCCAATGGTGATGTGAGGAGGGCGATACACTGACTTGGGTGCCGGCTGATGGAGGACCTCTGTCTTTTTCAGACTGACCTCGAGTCCAAAGAGCTGGGCAGCATCTGCGAAGCAAGACGTGATGCGCTGCAGGGCTCTCTCTGTGTGTGCAACGAGGGCAGCATCATCAGCAAAAAGCAGCTCACGAATCAGTTGGTCTAGGGTTTTCGTGTGGGCCTGCAGTCGTCTGAGGTTGAACAGGCTGCCATCGAGACGATACCTGATGTACACTGCATCGTCATCATCGAGGTCCACTGTGGCCTGCTTCAACATCATGCTAAAAAAGATGGTGAAGAGGGTCGGTGCCAGCACGCAGCCCTGCTTTACGCCGTTGAGAATAGGGAATGGTTCCGAGAGGTCATTGTTGAGTCTGACCTGGCCTTGCTGGTCCTCGTGTAGCTGGACAATCATGTTGAGGAACTTTGGGGGACAGCCAAGTCGCTCCAGGATCTGCCACATGCCTTGCCTGCTCACAGTGTCGAACGCTTTTGTTAGGTCGACAAATGTTACGTACAGCCCTTTGTTCTGCTCGCGGCACTTCTCCTGTAGCTGTCTCAGCACAAAGACCATATCGGTGGTGCTCCTGTTTGCTCTGAAGCCACACTGGCCCTCTGGGAGTTGGTCTTCAGCGATGGCAGGTACCAGCCGATTCAGGAGCAGCCTTGCAAGGATTTTCCCAGCAATGGACAGCAGGGTAATTCCCCGATAATTGGAACAGTCAGACTTCTCGCCTTTGTTCTTGTACAGGGTGATAACGACTGCGTCACGGAGATCTTTTGGTAGTGTTCCTTCCTCCCAGCAGCAGAGAAAGAGGTCATGGAGCTTGTTGTGCAGTGCTGTGCCTCCATGTTTCCAGATCTCTGGCGGTATTCCATCAATGCCTGCTGCTTTGCCACTCTTGAGCTGGTGGATGGCTGTGAGGGTCTCTTCAGCGGTGGGCGGTTCGTCCAATTCAACCTTTACTGGGAGGTGTGGGATTTGTAGGACGACTGCTTCTTGAACAGTGCGCTCAGCGCTGAAGAGGCTCTGAAAGTATTCCGACCAGCGGTTCAAGATGGAGGTATTATCTGTGAGGAGTGCCTGGCCATTCGCGCTTCGCAGGGGACTTTGTACCAGGTGCCTGGGGCCATACACTGCTTTCAGTGCTTCGTAGAAGCCCCTGTAGTCACCATTGTCAGCACAAAGCTGGGTCCTCTGTGCAAGTCTGGTCCACCACTCATTCTGGAGATCTCTGAGCTTACGCTGGAGACTGCTGCAGACGAGGCGGAAGGCAGACTTCTTCACATGGCAGGAAGGCTGGGCTAGGTGGGCCTGATGGGCGGCTCTTTTTTTTGCTAGGTGTTCCTGGATCTCTACATCGTTTTCGTCAAACCAGTCTTTGTTCTTCTTTCTGGCGAAACCCAAGACTTCTGCAGAGGATTTTGCAATAGCAGTTTTCAGTTGTTCCCAAAGTGTTTCAGGGGAGGAGTCTACTGGGTCCGCTGTGTCTTTCAGCCTGCGCTGTAAATCTGTCTGAAAGGCAGCTTTCACATCGTCACGCTGAAGGCTGGCAACATCAAGCTTTTTCTTGGGGGGCCCCCATTTCTTGGGTTTTGGCTTGAAGTGGAGCCTGAGTTTGCAGCGGACAAGGCGGTGGTCAGTGTGGCACTCTGCGCTGGGCATCACTCTGGTGAGGAGGACGTCACTGCGGTCCCTTTGACGCACTAGGACATAGTCGATAAGGTGCCAGTGCTTGGAGCGAGGATGCATCCAGGTGGTCTTTCGACTGTCCTTTTGCTGAAAAGTAGTGTTGGTGATGACCAGTTGCTGCTCCGCACAGAACTCCAATAGTAGGCGGCCATTGTCATTGCAGTTCCCCACGCCATGCTTGCCGAGGACTCCTTTCCAGGCTTCAGAGTCCTGGCCCACTCTGGCGTTGAAGTCGCCAAGGATGATGACTTTGTCGTCTGCAGGGGTACTCTGTAGGAGGCTGCGCAGGTCAGTGTAAAACTTGTCCTTTTCAGCAGGCTCTGCCAGGAGGGTTGGGGAGTACACACTGAGAAGGGTGACGTGCTGCTGGTGTCTCAGTGGGAGGCGCATGGACATGATGCGGTCTGAGTGGCCCGTTGGTAGGTTTTCCAGCTTAGTCGCAATGGATGTCTTGACCATGAAACCCACGCCTGAAAGCCGTCTTTCTGATGCAGGCCTGCCTGACCAGTAGAGGGTGTACCCAGCACCAAGTTCTTGGAGGCTGCCTTCGTCCGGAAGGCGTACTTCGCTGAGCGCGGCGATGTCGATGTTTAACCTCCGCAATTCATGGGCAATGAGGGCGGAGCGACGTTCAGGGCGTCCGCTGTCTGCTTTGTCGAGCATGGTTCGGACGTTCCAGCATGCTACGTTGAGTCCGGTCGTGGTCGTCATGAGAGTGGATCCGTTATTCTTTCTTGTTTTTTGACCGCAGGAGAAGATGCCCGTTGACCGCGGCTAGCCAACTGGGGTTGCGAGGGGACGAGCTTTGGTTAGGCCACCTTTTCTAGGCCCCTCTCCGTGTGGAGCAAGCAGTGCTGTCCCTAGAGAAGGCTGCTTGGTCGTTCAGGGTGTGCCGAGTGATGTTGTCATCCCCAGGTCAACATCAGGCGACCAATATCCTGAACCGCCTGCATGCAGGTTTGAGACTGCGGCTTCCAGTGACATCTTTCACCTGCCGTTTCGCCCCTCGCCCGTCGCTACAGGACTTGAATGGTCAGTGTCATGGTCCGTGGACGTTTCCTAAAGCCTGCGCGGTGGAGCTTTTTGGTGGAGTGCAGTGTGCGCAGTACTGGCCCCACCCTTTAAACCCTTGGTTCATCTGCCATGGCCTAGCAAGCTGGGACGATGGCATCGAGGTCCTCGGGTCGTAGGTTTTATATCAGACTGTCCTTGTCCTAGTCTCTGGCTCAAAAGCCTTCCCCGGAGACACGGGGGCTTTGATGTCAGGGGTTTCCTCCCTTAGCCTTTCCGCAGCCAAGCGGCCAGGCCTGCAAGGCAGCAGGCGACTCGTGGAGGGCGGGGTCGTCTATGTCCCGTGCAGATGTGAACATCTGCCCACTGCCCTTAATGAACACACAGCTCACAATGAAAGATCAACCCAGTAAGTAATGAACACACAGCTCACAATGAAAGATCAACCCAGTAAGTAATGAACACACAGCTCACAATGAAAGATCAACCCAGTAAGTAATGAACACACAGCTCACAATGAAAGATCAACCCAGTAAGTAATGAACACACAGCTCACATGAAAGATCAACCCAGTAAACAAAGTACCTCGGGTCAGAAGACGTTTTGCTACCGGGGAACACCCCCCACCCACCCACCCACCCCCCTCCCCACCCCGGTCTCCCTCTTCTCCTCCCCCTCCCCCTCCTTTAACTCATTCTACCCCAGACACACCACAGCAAGATAAGGATCTACCATGATAGCTCAAGGGTGATGCCAGAATAGCTTGGCGCCTATGGGCTGACTGACTGACTGACCGCCTATGGGCGCCAAGCTATTCTGGCATCACCCTTGAACTATCATGGTTGATCTGTGTCCTGCGCTGCAATGCAGTCTTCAGAAGACAACGGCAACATTCTAGGATTTCGGTGTTGGGGTAGAATGAGTTTAAAAAAAAAAAAGTGTGCTGCCCCGTAATTTTGGCCTTGACGACATCAAGCTAATAGGTCGCAAATCACAGACCAGGACACATCATTATTGAAGCTTAACCCCTTGAGTGGCGAAAACAATTGAAGCCCACCCACCTGCAAGAGGTATAGACCCTCATGTGTCCCCGCAGTGGCAGCGGCTCATGAGGATCTATGCCTCTTTCGACACTAATTTGAATCTATGTTCCCTTGGCATCTAAGATAACGTGTTGTTGTTGATTAACAAGGAGTACAGAAACACTGTCTGTGTCAGATGGGGGTTGTGTTGTTGTTGATTGACAAGGAGTACAGAAACACTGTCTGCGTCAGATGGCGGTTGTGTTGTTGTTGATTGACAAGGAGTACACAAACACTGTCTGCGTCAGATGGCGGTTGTGTTGTTGTTGATTGACAAGGAGTACAGAAACACTGTCTGCGTCAGATGGCGGTTGTGTTGTTGTTGATTGACAAGGAGTACACAAACACTGTCTGCGTCAGATGGCGGTTGTGTTGTTGTTGATTGACAAGGAGTACAGAAACACTGTCTGCGTCAGATGGCGGTTGTGTTGTTGTTGATTGACAAGGAGTACAGAAACACTGTCTGCGTCAGATGGCGGTTGTGTTGTTGTTGATTGACAAGGAGTACAGAAACACTGTCTGCGTCAGATGGCGGTTGTGTTGTTGTTGATTGACAAGGAGTACAGAAACACTGTCTGCGTCAGATGGCGGTTGTGTTGTTGTTGATTGACAAGGAGTACAGAAACACTGTCTGCGTCAGATGGCGGTTGTGTTGTTGTTGATTGACAAGGAGTACAGAAACACTGTCTGCGTCAGATGGCGGTTGTGTTGTTGTTGATTGACAAGGAGTACAGAAACACTGTCTGCGTCAGATGGCGGTTGTGTTGTTGTTGATTGACAAGGAGTACAGAAACACTGTCTGCGTCAGATGGCGGTTGTGTTGTTGTTGATTGACAAGGAGTACAGAAACACTGTCTGCGTCAGATGGCGGTTGTGTTGTTGTTGATTGACAAGGAGTACAGGAACACTGTCTGCGTCAGATGGCGGTTGTGTTGTTGTTGATTGACAAGGAGTACAGAAACACTGTCTGCGTCAGATGGCGGTTGTGTTGTTGTTGATTGACAAGGAGTACAGGAACACTGTCTGCGTCAGATGGCGGTTGTGTTGTTGTTGATTGACAAGGAGTACAGGAACACTGTCTGCGTCAGATGGCGGTTGTGTTGTTGTTGATTGACAAGGAGTACAGAAACACTGTCTGCGTCAGATGGCGGTTGTGTTGTTGTTGATTGACAAGGAGTACAGAAACACTGTCTGCGTCAGATGGCGGTTGTGTTGTTGTTGATTGACAAGGAGTACAGAAACACTGTCTGCGTCAGATGGCGGTTGTGTTGTTGTTGATTGACAAGGAGTACAGGAACACTGTCTGCGTCAGATGGCGGTTGTGTTGTTGTTGATTGACAAGGAGTACAGAAACACTGTCTGCGTCAGATGGCGGTTGTGTTGTTGTTGATTGACAAGGAGTACAGGAAACACTGTCTGCGTCAGATGGCGGTTGTGTTGTTGTTGATTGACAAGGAGTACAGAAACACTGTCTGCGTCAGATGGCGGTTGTGTTGTTGTTGATTGACAAGGAGTACAGGAACACTGTCTGCGTCAGATGGCGGTTGTGTTGTTGTTGATTGACAAGGAGTACAGGAACACTGTCTGCGTCAGATGGCGGTTGTGTTGTTGTTGATTGACAAGGAGTACAGAAACACTGTCTGCGTCAGATGGCGGTTGTGTTGTTGATTGACAAGGAGTACAGGAACACTGTCTGCGTCAGATGGCGGTTGTGTTGTTGTTGATTGACAAGGAGTACAGAAACACTGTCTGCGTCAGATGGCGGTTGTGTTGTTGTTGATTGACAAGGAGTACAGAAACACTGTCTGCGTCAGATGGCGGTTGTGTTGTTGTTGATTGACAAGGAGTACAGGAACACTGTCTGCGTCAGATGGCGGTTGTGTTGTTGTTGATTGACAAGGAGTACAGAAACACTGTCTGCGTCAGATGGCGGTTGTGTTGTTGTTGATTGACAAGGAGTACAGGAACACTGTCTGCGTCAGATGGCGGTTGTGTTGTTGTTGATTGACAAGGAGTACAGGAACACTGTCTGCGTCAGATGGCGGTTGTGTTGTTGTTGATTGACAAGGAGTACAGAAACACTGTCTGCGTCAGATGGCGGTTGTGTTGTTGTTGATTGACAAGGAGTACAGGAACACTGTCTGCGTCAGATGGCGGTTGTGTTGTTGATTGACAAGGAGTACAGGAACACTGTCTGCGTCAGATGGCGGTTGTGTTGTTGTTGATTGACAAGGAGTACAGGAACACTGTCTGCGTCAGATGGCGGTTGTGTTGTTGTTGATTGACAAGGAGTACAGAAACACTGTCTGCGTCAGATGGCGGTTGTGTTGTTGTTGATTGACAAGGAGTACAGAAACACTGTCTGCGTCAGATGGCGGTTGTGTTGTTGTTGATTGACAAGGAGTACAGAAACACTGTCTGCGTCAGATGGCGGTTGTGTTGTTGTTGATTGACAAGGAGTACAGAAACACTGTCTGCGTCAGATGGCGGTTGTGTTGTTGTTGATTGACAAGGAGTACAGGAACACTGTCTGCGTCAGATGGCGGTTGTGTTGTTGTTGATTGACAAGGAGTACAGAAACACTGTCTGCGTCAGATGGCGGTTGTGTTGTTGTTGATTGACAAGGAGTACAGAAACACTGTCTGCGTCAGATGGCGGTTGTGTTGTTGTTGATTGACAAGGAGTACAGAAACACTGTCTGCGTCAGATGGCGGTTGTGTTGTTGTTGATTGACAAGGAGTACAGAAACACTGTCTGCGTCAGATGGCGGTTGTGTTGTTGTTGATTGACAAGGAGTACAGGAACACTGTCTGCGTCAGATGGCGGTTGTGTTGTTGTTGATTGACAAGGAGTACAGAAACACTGTCTGCGTCAGATGGCGGTTGTGTTGTTGTTGATTGACAAGGAGTACAGAAACACTGTCTGCGTCAGATGGCGGTTGTGTTGTTGTTGATTGACAAGGAGTACAGAAACACTGTCTGCGTCAGATGGCGGTTGTGTTGTTGTTGATTGACAAGGAGTACAGGAACACTGTCTGCGTCAGATGGCGGTTGTGTTGTTGTTGATTGACAAGGAGTACAGAAACACTGTCTGCGTCAGATGGCGGTTGTGTTGTTGTTGATTGACAAGGAGTACAGAAACACTGTCTGCGTCAGATGGCGGTTGTGTTGTTGTTGATTGACAAGGAGTACAGAAACACTGTCTGCGTCAGATGGCGGTTGTGTTGTTGTTGATTGACAAGGAGTACAGAAACACTGTCTGCGTCAGATGGCGGTTGTGTTGTTGTTGATTGACAAGGAGTACAGAAACACTGTCTGCGTCAGATGGCGGTTGTGTTGTTGTTGATTGACAAGGAGTACAGAAACACTGTCTGCGTCAGATGGCGGTTGTGTTGTTGTTGATTGACAAGGAGTACAGAAACACTGTCTGCGTCAGATGGCGGTTGTGTTGTTGTTGATTGACAAGGAGTACAGAAACACTGTCTGCGTCAGATGGCGGTTGTGTTGTTGTTGATTGACAAGGAGTACAGAAACACTGTCTGCGTCAGATGGCGGTTGTGTTGTTGTTGATTGACAAGGAGTACAGAAACACTGTCTGCGTCAGATGGCGGTTGTGTTGTTGTTGATTGACAAGGAGTACAGAAACACTGTCTGCGTCAGATGGCGGTTGTGTTGTTGTTGATTGACAAGGAGTACAGAAACACTGTCTGCGTCAGATGGCGGTTGTGTTGTTGTTGATTGACAAGGAGTACAGAAACACTGTCTGCGTCAGATGGCGGTTGTGTTGTTGTTGATTGACAAGGAGTACAGAAACACTGTCTGCGTCAGATGGCGGTTGTGTTGTTGTTGATTGACAAGGAGTACAGAAACACTGTCTGCGTCAGATGGCGGTTGTGTTGTTGTTGATTGACAAGGAGTACAGAAACACTGTCTGCGTCAGATGGCGGTTGTGTTGTTGTTGATTGACAAGGAGTACAGAAACACTGTCTGCGTCAGATGGCGGTTGTGTTGTTGTTGATTGACAAGGAGTACAGAAACACTGTCTGCGTCAGATGGCGGTTGTGTTGTTGTTGATTGACAAGGAGTACAGAAACACTGTCTGCGTCAGATGGCGGTTGTGTTGTTGTTGATTGACAAGGAGTACAGAAACACTGTCTGCGTCAGATGGCGGTTGTGTTGTTGTTGATTGACAAGGAGTACAGAAACACTGTCTGCGTCAGATGGCGGTTGTGTTGTTGTTGATTGACAAGGAGTACAGAAACACTGTCTGCGTCAGATGGCGGTTGTGTTGTTGTTGATTGACAAGGAGTACAGAAACACTGTCTGCGTCAGATGGCGGTTGTGTTGTTGTTGATTGACAAGGAGTACAGGAACACTGTCTGCGTCAGATGGCGGTTGTGTTGTTGTTGATTGACAAGGAGTACAGAAACACTGTCTGCGTCAGATGGCGGTTGTGTTGTTGTTGATTGACAAGGAGTACAGGAAACACTGTCTGCGTCAGATGGCGGTTGTGTTGTTGTTGATTGACAAGGAGTACAGAAACACTGTCTGCGTCAGATGGCGGTTGTGTTGTTGTTGATTGACAAGGAGTACAGAAACACTGTCTGCGTCAGATGGCGGTTGTGTTGTTGTTGATTGACAAGGAGTACAGAAACACTGTCTGCGTCAGATGGCGGTTGTGTTGTTGTTGATTGACAAGGAGTACAGAAACACTGTCTGCGTCAGATGGCGGTTGTGTTGTTGTTGATTGACAAGGAGTACAGAAACACTGTCTGCGTCAGATGGCGGTTGTGTTGTTGTTGATTGACAAGGAGTACAGAAACACTGTCTGCGTCAGATGGCGGTTGTGTTGTTGTTGATTGACAAGGAGTACAGAAACACTGTCTGCGTCAGATGGCGGTTGTGTTGTTGTTGATTGACAAGGAGTACAGAAACACTGTCTGCGTCAGATGGCGGTTGTGTTGTTGTTGATTGACAAGGAGTACAGAAACACTGTCTGCGTCAGATGGCGGTTGTGTTGTTGTTGATTGACAAGGAGTACAGAAACACTGTCTGCGTCAGATGGCGGTTGTGTTGTTGTTGATTGACAAGGAGTACAGAAACACTGTCTGCGTCAGATGGCGGTTGTGGTGCATGGAGTGTGTTGCGTGATGCTGTGATCGTTGTTTATTGACAAGGAGTACACAAACACTGTCTGCGTCAGATGGCGGTTGTGTTGTTGTTGATTGACAAGGAGTACAGGAACACTGTCTGCGTCAGATGGCGGTTGTGTTGTTGTTGATTGACAAGGAGTACAGAAACACTGTCTGCGTCAGATGGCGGTTGTGTTGCTGTTGATTGACAAGGAGTACAGGAACACTGTCTGCGTCAGATGGCGGTTGTGTTGTTGATTGACAAGGAGTACAGAAACACTGTCTGCGTCAGATGGCGGTAGTGTTGTTGATTAACAAGGAGTACAGGAGCACTGTCTGTGTCAGATGGCGGTTGTGTTGTTGTTGATTGACAAGGAGTACACAAACACTGTCTGCGTCAGATGGCGGTTGTGTTGCGGTCTAGGTGTGTGCCGAAAACTCATAGCGCACTACTGTGAGAAGGTCATACTGAGAATCTCGTTCTCGCGAGAAGATTTTTAAATTACTCGATTCTCAGTATCGCCTCAACACCAACGTAAGATTGTATATTATATAACTTGCATTGGTTGTCGCCCGCAGAGCAGCTAGCAAGACACAATCGGTGCGACTTTCGTTTTTGCGACAACGTCCACATTGTTTCCATGTCACCGAGATGAAGGATCTTTGATCTCAAACGGCATGTTTCATGTTTCTAACTTAAAGGTTTTCAACCTCTATTTTCTGTTTTCCTTTCACGTGAAAACCCTTGCAGCAACAGTTTTACTACATTTAATTTTGTGTGTGTTCTAATACATGTTTGTATAATTATTTTTTCATTTTATTAGCGGCCGATTTTACCTGTGTGTGAGCGCACTCATGTGCACGCGCGCCTCTCTGTGTGTGTGTGTGTATGTGTGTGTGATGGTGTGTGTGTGTGTGTGTGTGTGTGTGTGTGTGTGTGTGTGTGTGTGTGTGTGTGTGTGTGTGTGTGTGTGTGTGTGTGATTTCGTGAAATAAATAAACAAACAAACAAACAAAAAGCAAGACAAGCAAACAACCAACCAACCTAGCAACCAGCCAAGCAATTAGCTAACTAACAAGCCATTTGACCAACCAAACAACCACACCCATTTGACTAGTGAAGTCCCTTCGTGTACACACTTAAAGGAAATGCCATATTACTTCCAAGCATGTATTTCCTGTTATTATCGAAATTTCTACACGTTCAACCCCTATCATACTGAGGCTAAAAGCTTCCAATGTGTACACTGCCATATGCAAGCTACATTATAGTACTTACAGATAAGGATATAGAACAATGGCTTTAGTTCAACTCATATCATACCGAGGCTAAAAGCTTCCAATGTGTCCACTGCCATATGCAAGCTACATTATAGTACTTACAGATAAGGATATAGACCAATGGCTTTAGTTCAACTCATATCATACTGAGGCTAAAAGCTTCCAATGTGTACACTGCCATATGCAAGCTACATTATAGTACTTACAGATAAGATATAGACCAATGGCTTTAGTTCAACCCATATCATACTGAGGCTAAAAGCTTCACATGTGTACACTGCCATATGCAAGCTACATTATAGTACTTACAGATAAGGATATAGACCAATGGCTTTAGTTCAAGGGTGGTGCCAGAATAGCTTGGCGCCTGGAGGCGCCAAGCTATTCTGGCACTACCCTTGAACTATTTTAGTCAAACTTATTTCACACACCGGTGTATTCCGAATGATAGGGGTTAACAGCCCCGGATTAACACAAATGCGCATAATTTCCAATGAGCAAATAACAAGTAGACCAAATACTTGTAAATAGAGGCACACTTGTAAATAGAGGCACACTTGTAAATAGAGGCACACTTGTAAATAGAGGCACATTTGTAAACAGAGGCACACTTGTAAACAGAGGCACACTTGTAAATAGAGGCACACTTGTAAATAGAGGCACACTTGTAAATAGAGGCACACTTGTGTGGGTTAACAGCGGTTACACTAACGGCACTTATATCAGAATACTCGTGCAGTATACTATGATTGGATGCACGTGCAGACACTAAGTACATGTAAATGAATACAACAAACAGGCCACAATCATTGACTCATTCGAGACCTGCCGCCTCCAGACATACGGCTTTCGCCGCGTATCTGGAGGCGTCACGTCTCGAATGAGTCAATAATGGTCTATCAAAATATAAGCATTAATTAAAATATCATTGCATGAAGTGTGTTTTGATATAAGAAAGGCACTATGAAAACAGGTCATACAGCCAGTTTTTGTATTTCTGGATTGTCACAAAGACAAAGGTTGGCAAAGTGTATACACTGTTCACATCCAGTCACGTCTCGAATGAGTCAATAATGGTCTATCAAAATATAAGCATTAATTAAAATATCATTGCATGAAGTGTGTTTTGATATAAGAAGGGCACTATGAAAACAGGTCATACAGCCAGTTTTTGTATTTCTGGATTGTCACAAAGACAAAGGTTGGCAAATTGTATACACTGTTCACATCCAGTCACGTCTCGAATGAGTCAATAATGGTCTATCAAAATATAAGCATTAATTAAAATATCATTGCATGAAGTGTGTTTTGATATAAGAAAGGCACGATGAAAACAGGTCATACAGCCAGTTTTTGTATTTCTGGATTGTCACAAAGACAAAGGTTGTCAAATTGTATACACTGTTCACATCCAGTCACGTCTCGAATGAGTCAATAATGGTCTATCAAAATACAAGCATTAATTGAAATATTGCATGAAGTGTATTTTGATATAAGAAAGGCACTATGAAAACAGGTCATACAGCCAGTTTTTGTATTTCTGGATTGTCACAAAGACAAAGGTTGTCAAATTGTATACACTGTTCACATCCAGTCACGTCTCGAATGAGTCAATAATAGTCTATCAAAATACAAGCATTAATTAAAATATCATTGCATGAAGTGTATTTTGATATAAGAAAGGCACTATGAAAACAGGTCATACAAGTTACACATCTGTGGACGTCATTTTACAATGCAGTACCAATGTAACAATATACTTACCTGTCTGTCTACAATAATCTTGTGAGAAAACAGCCTATAGGCGAGATTAGCGTAGACAGACAGAGGAACAGTATTCCGAGGAAAGCGTGCGAGGTGGATTGAACAAATAGAATTGTGTGCTGTTCTGTGATTTTCGACCTTGTGACTGTAGGCTTTTAGCAGTAAGATCCACAATCACAGTCCAGCCACAACTGGGGAAACGTGCAGTTTTTGTATTTCTAGATTGTCACAAAGACAAATTGTAAACACTGTTCACATCCAGTGTGGACTTTCTTGGCATGTAACAGGATGAGCAACTAAGGGGAGAAACTGCTAACTTCAGTAGCAAGAAATATTGGTTTGTTTCCCTTGACATTCTTTGCCAGTTGTAATGTAACAAAACTGAATGAATGTGTAACCGGACTCAGTGACTGGGTGTAGGCGACTTAAATAGTTTATCAGATAGACAAAAACTGCCCATCTAATACAGTACTCAAGTGCCTACAGAGTTTAAGTCCGCATTCCTTTTGTGGCCTAGGGAAGGACTGGAGATTGCAGTGGAGAGTAAACTATAAATCTACTCTAGTCTCGCATGCGCACAACTAAAATCCGTGTTTACTTGCCTCGCGTTGTGTTCAAACAGCCAAAGTTGCTTGAGTGCACAATGGACTGACCACAGTATCCAGAAAAACCCTATTTTGACTGGATTTGGTGTTTGTTGTTATCGTTCCTACTGAGCTGCTAGTAACGTGCGCTCGCACGATCAGTCACACCGTCATACATGCACGGACGTACACACAAACAAACTTCTCGCACGTACATACGCACCGTCTCAGTCTTGCTCTCACTCTAGCCGAGCATCATAAGATAGAAGTACGGTTCCAAGATTTATTTATACCAGAAAAGCATTCATGATGAAACAAACAACATGATCAAAGTTAGTCAAACCAGTGCAAGTCCTAATAACCTTAAACACCTATAGGCATAGTAACTATACCTACGAACACTACACCTGGCAGACCTATCTCCTATGACTAACACCTGTAACGTTGAATACGATTCCTAGCGAACCTAACTCTTAGGCCTAACACCTATATGCACTTACCTATAAAACCTACGCACAATCCTACCACAGCCTAAGCCCTATTTAGGTGAATTAGAACTGAACTAAAACGCTACTGTCCTATGGGGTAGGGCCGGGGTGGTTGAGGAGATCATTGTTCACAATCGCCTCGTGGGGTAGGGTCGGGGTGGTTCGAGGAAATCATTGTTCACAATCGCCTCGTGGGGTAGGGTCGGGGTGTTGAGGAGATCATTGTTCACAATCGCCTCGTGGGTTAGGGCCGGGGTGTTGAGGAGATCATTGTTCACAATCGCCTCGTGGGTTAGGGCCGGGGTGTTGAGGAGATCATTGTTCACAATCGCCTCGTGGGTTAGGGTCGGGAAATGTAGGAGATCATTGTTCACAATCGCCTACGGGGGAAGAGGGAGGGGAGTGTGAGAAATCACTGTTCGCAATCGCTCACAGGGGGGGAGGGGTGGTGAGCATTGTTCACACTCACCCCGAGACTGAGAATCGGCCGCTTTATATAGGCTCCCAGCCTCTGGGTCCGGAAACTACGTCACAGCTTCGCGCGTGTAGTCTGCTACACACTAACTAGCTAAGTCAGCAAAATTCTCGCTCACAGTGCGCCGAGCGTGCACTAAACCACTGAACTCTGACTCGCTGGTAGTAACTAGTGATAGCGTTAGCAGAGGGCTCCTCTGCTACACTCCCTCCTCCTTAAGACCTAATGTGCACGACACATTAGTCAAACAAAAGGAATAAAGTCACACAAACTAAATGAAATGCACCAAGTTCAAGAAAATTACTTCTGGCATGCACAGTAAAATCCAAATTCAAAAGAAGTTCAATAAATTCAACAAAATAAAATCGTGATGCATGCGCAAGAAAATTCAAACAAAATCAAATCAAAGTCCAAATTAATAAAACATTCAAAACACATTTCAAAACATGATCCCTGTCATGAACATGCATGAGCGACCATTTCAGCAACCGTGATGCGCTCGTGACAATCAACAAGCTTCAGCACCACTCGAATTGCATAGCCACTGCATGAAATAATCCACACAAAAAAACAACAACTAGAGAAACAAGGTTTCAAAACCAAAATTAAAGTACTGGTATCATCCTGCGAGCTGATACACAACAATGCAACCATAGCAAAATGTAAGACTTTCTTAGTCTGCCACAAGGAAAAAAACTTACAAAGGCAAAAATCAGCCTTTTAGCATTTGGTCCATATCTCATGGAATTCTCTAAACCCATGTGAGCAAACTGGTTCACGTAACACACCCAACATTAGCACCAGTGAAATCCGACGATTTCAAAGTGCAAACTCCTGAGGTAAAATCGAGTACAAAACCTAAGCAAAAATATTCAAAAATCGTATGACAAAGAGTTCCAAAATACAGTACAAAAACAAGCAACCAGTTTGTTGCTGAGGTACAAAACCTTCAAAACAGCATAGTCAGATGATTACATATTATTATAAGGAGAAAAATGATATATGATCGACACGTCTAGGCATGCACAAAGCAATACGATGACAACAAAATGGAAAATCAAAAACATTTCTAATTCAACACAAAAATATATGCATGCAAAGGAGACATCTGAAAAGAAACAAACTTAACGGATACTCAGTCATGGCATTGTTCGTCCTTGAAGAATGTGCTTGGTCTTTCTTGATGTTTAGACGGAGTCCTATTCTGTTGGCTCGCACGACGTGAGAGGTTACCTGGTCAGAGCCGACCGGGCAACACTCTCGTCTTGGAGTTTCCAGTTAGAGCCACTGGCTTACTCCAAGACAGGTACGAGACAGACGCCTGTCTCAGGTGCATGTTAGCGGACAATGTGAGCTGGGGGCCCAACTCACTTTCAAAGGGTCTCTAGGGAAGCCGACTAGAGCCAGCACGAACTTCCCCGTGAGATGCCGCCATCTCACTAAATCCTTTCGGGCGCGTGAGACACGCGCGTCTCACTGACCACAACACATTCCTGGTATTGGGTCCAGCTCTTCCATGAGCTTTTCGAACGATATCTCTGCGCAGGAAACGGAACGCTCCGCACCTGGCATGAACTCTTCCAGTAGCTCTTCCAGGGTTGGCCCATCAGTCTCGCGTGTCGGGGAAGGCGGCTGCTTGGGTGGCACCTCGGGACGTGTTTTAACCTGTTCAGGGGGAAGAAGGCCAGACTTGCCATGGTGCCGGTCCTGGTGCCGCTTAAGCTTTCCGGTCCTGGCGAACCATCCCCCACACAGCTGACATCTGATGATGCCTTTGCCGATAACTTCGCTGGTCGTTTCGTTTACTTCCACCGTAAGCTCAGCTGAGTGAAACGTAAGTTCAGAATTACGGGGATGGGGAATACCTTCTAGGGGCCCTGACTTCTCTTCCCCTTCTAGTTCTAATAGGAGTTTCCTCTTCGTCCCTTTCTTCAGCTACTATCAAATCTACTTCACTCATCTCCTGACTCTCATTCTCAGCACTTTCACTCATAGTTTCTACCGCACACTCACTCTCATTCTCACTGAGTGGCTGGCTTCTACCCTCGTAGGGTTTGACATCATTAATATGTACTACAATGGGCTTGTCATTTCTGCTCTTAGCAATCTTTACTGCACTGTTGCCAACTTTCTCCATGACTTTGTAAGGACCTGTCCATCCTAAACCCAGTTTCTGTTTAGCTTTTGGTGGGTACCATCTCCAGACCCACATTCCTGCTTCTACTGGTCTCTCTTTGCACGTTCTGTCATGGTAGTGTTTCTGCCGTTGGACACTAGCCTCTGAATTCTCTTGTACAAAACGAAAGACTCGTTCCAGCGTGTTTTGAACCCATTGTACGTACTCTATGGGACATTCAGACACATCTCTAGTAGGGAAGACACCAAGTTCGACTGTCAATGGGAGATTGACTTCTCTACCAAAAACAATTAAATTGGGCGTACACCCGGTTGAATGGTGGACAGAAGCTCTATATGCCATCATGATCAGGTCGAGGTGATCGCTCCAATCATCACGGTTCTCGTTTACATATGCTGAGAGCATCTGTTGGATGGTTCTATTCTGTCTTTCTACCATCCCGTCACTTTCTGGGTGATATGGTGTGGTTCTCGTTTTGCTAGAACCTAACGCTTCACAGAGATATCTGAACAAGTGGGATTCGAACTCTCTACCCTGGTCTGTGTGGATAGTTAGAGGAATACCAAATCTACAGATAAACTCTGTTAACAGCTTGTCTGCTACCGTTTGTGCTGTATGGTCTGAGAGACAATACGCCTCTGCATACTTCGAATAATAGTCTTCGACGACCATAATATACTCAAACCCGTCGTGTGACATGGGCAGTGGACCCAGGATGTCTATGGCTATCCTCTCCATGGGCATACCCACGTTCACGTGTTGCATAGGAAGCTTCGCCCTGCCCGGACCCGGCTTCCTTCTTGCACACATGTCGCACTGTCTACACCATCTGGCAACGTCATCCGCCATGCCTGGCCAGTACACGTGTCGTCTGACGCTTGCCAGGGTCTTGTCGCGGCCTAAGTGTCATGTGACATACGTAACACTTCTTGTCTAATCTCAGCTGGGGCTACTAGCAATAGTACCCTTTCCTGAGTAAGGCACTTATCAGGCACAACGTATAGTAAACCGTCCACTACTCTCAGATTCTCCCACTGAGCTACTAGTGTTCTGACAGCTGCGCTATACTTGCAAACTTCTGTCCTAAGAGGCTTCTCTCCTTTCTCTATCAGAGCTATTAGAATGCTAGTCACTGGATCTCTCTTTTGGAACATCTCCAAGTCCTCACGAGACCAGCCGGCTAACCAGTTGCTTTCCTGCATGCCAGGACCAAACGCAGAAGACTGAGCAGAATCCACGGTATCCCCTTTAGACATTGAGGCAGAATTACTCTGAACCGATTCATCTTCCCTGACTTCTACACTTGACCTGTCGGTGGTAGTGTCGCCCTGACTTTCGCTGATAGTTGGGTCCGCACGCGGAACATCTTCACCCTTCGGTGAAACAGCGTTCCTCTGAGAACCGCTAGCTTTCCCACCATCAGCTAAGTCATGACCACGTGCTTGCCGACGTGTCACCACTCTCACATGCCTCTTAGCACACTGATCACACTCCTCTCTCTGACAACATCTCCTTGGGATCCTCGACAACCCGTCCGCATTTCCATGTAGGGCGCCTCTCCGGTGCTCTATCTGAAAATCGTAGGTGTCCAACGTAGCTATCCATCTAGCTACCATGCCTTCAGCCTGATCAAAGGACTTTAACCACCTAAGGGAACTGTGATCGCTCCGGACCAGAAATGGACGTCCCCAAAGATAATGAGAAAAGTACTTCACAAACCTCACCACTGCATACAGCTCTCTGTATGTGGTACAGTACCTCTGCCTACTCTTAGACAGAGCGCAACTTGCATAAGCAATCACTTTTTCCTCTCCATCCTGAATCTGAGACAATACGCCACCAATGGAATTTGCTGACGCATCTGTATCAAAAATGAACCTGCCCTCTCTTGTTGGATAAGCAAGAACGGGAGAAGACACTAAAGCCACTTTCAGTTTCTCAAAAGCTTGATGACACTGTTTGCACCAAACAAACTTCTGATTTTTCCTAGTCAAGTTTGTCAAAGGACTAGCTATCTCAGCGAAACCACAAATGTATTTTATGTAATATGATGTGATCCCTAAGAAGCTTCTGACTTCTGAAACACAAGTAGGGACAGGCCAGTTAACAACTGCCTCTACTTTCTTTGGGTCACACTTTGTCCCTTCTTTTGAAACCACATGCCCTAGAAAAGCGCATTCGCTCTGCAGCAACGAACATTTCGAGGGCTTGAGCTTCAAATTGGCTTCTCTGAACTTCTTCAAAACAACTTTGAGATTTTCCAGTGCCTGTTCCTCTGTCCTGCCTAGACATATGACATCATCAATGTAGACTAGACATCTCTCAAAAAGAACACCACTCAAAGTCATCTCCATGAGTCTCTCAAAAGTAGCTGGACTGTTACATAGCCCAAATGGCATGACCTTAAACTGGAAAAGACCTTTATGCGTAGCGAACGCTGTCTTCTGTTTATCATTTTCATCCATCTCAACTTGGAAGAAACCCTGTGCTAAGTCAAGAGTTGAGAACCAACACGAACCTGACAAAGCATCAAGCGAGTCACCAATGTGGGGTAAAGGATAAGCATCTTTGCGTGTCAACTGGTTCAACTTCCTATAGTCTACGCAGAACCTAGTTGTACCATCCTTTTTCTTGACAAGTACCACGTTAGCAGCCCAGGGGCTGTCACTGGGTTCTATGACATCCTGCTTCAACATTTTGTCTATTTCCTCCTCCACTATTTCTCTCTGAGCTACGGGGATACGACGAGGGGGCAACTTGATGGGTTTGCCACCTCCTGTGTCAATAGTGTGTTTCACTTTGTTTGTCCGTCCAAGTTGTCCACCTGGAGACTGGAAAACATCTTGAAACTCTAAGAGCGTCTCTTTCAATTTGCCTTTTGTCACCTCGCTAACATCTGACGAAACATTAGCGACCAAATCCACTAAGTGACTAGGGAGTTTGTCATCCATATAGACCACTTCTTCTTTCTTTTCAGAACTAGTCGACAAAGAGTTCACTGAAAAAACAGTTTCTATGGACGCCACAACTGTATCTGGCTTCACTACAATCTCTTTATCAGTAAAGTTGGTAACAGGAACAAGGATTTCTTCTTGTGACACCTGAACCATGCACCTTGGAACTACTAGCCCTGTTTCACTCCTGAAACTCTCAACACCTTCTAACAGACCATCAGATTTCTGTAACTGACACGGCTGAACGAAAGATGCCTTCAAAAACATTTCAGACCTAGGGGGAACCCTAGTGAGTTTACATACTTTCACCTCTGCACTTGTACCTGAACTCTCTTTCTTCAACTGAACCACCTGCTTGCGTATCATCAAAGTACCTCGCGCTAAGTCTAGCACGCCACCGTATTTCTGCATGAAATCAGTGCCTAGAATACCTGACGAACTGCCTAAGTCTGCAACTACTACATCATGCCTAAACTTCTGTCCTCCTACTTTCAAACAAAGCGTGGTTTCACCCTGAATTTCTAAAGTGTCACCGCTAGCTGTGCAAAGATTCAACTTACTTTTCTTCATAACCGATCTTTCCATGTTGACTAGCTTAAAATCTCTGGCACTAATGACTGTGACAGCAGACCCGCTACCTACTAGAAAGTCTAAAGAAACCTTTCCTATCGCTACTGGTGCCATCCAGCATCCGGTGTTTGACAGTACACATAAACGCTGGCCCTTCGCGTTCTCTAAGCAGCCGTCATCACTTGCTAATTGGGCCGAGTCCCTGGCTGCTGAGAGCTCCGCCCGCCCTAGTTTCCCTGGCCTGGCGCGTTTTCATTACGAACAGGCTCATTCCTGTCTCTATCTTCATTTTTCTGACATTGCCTGGCATAGTGCCCCTTCTCTTTGCACTTATAACAAACAACATCAGGATTTCTTCTAGTCTTGTCTCATGCCGACTGACGAGTCAGCGCTTTCGTTACTTTCTGAATCTCAGAAGTAAGTCTGTCACTCAGATTCTGGAAAGCCTTTGCTAAGCCTGCCTCAGCTGAATCTCAGCAGTAAGTCTGTCACTCAGATTCTGGAAAGCCTTTGCTAAGCCTGCCTCAGCTGAATCTCAGAAGTAAGTCTGTCACTCAGATTCTGGAAAGCCTTTGCTAAGCCTGCCTCAGCTGAATCTCAGAAGTAAGTCTGTCACTCAGATTCTGGAAAGCCTTTGCTAAGCCTGCCTCAGCTGAATCTCAGAAGTAAGTCTGTCACTCAGATTCTGGAAAGCCTTTGCTAAGCCTGCCTCAGCTGAATCTCAGAAGTAAGTCTGTCACTCAGATTCTGGAAAGCCTTTGCTAAGCCTGCCTCAGCTGAATCTTTCTCTTCGAGACTTCTAACATCCTTAGCAGTAACATCACCATGTTTCTCTGGGTCTTCTGGTTTCCTGCCATCAAATCTCTCATCAAACGACTCAAATTCACTAGCCAGTGCTACTGCCTCGTGTATTGTCGCGGGATGATTGAACTGCACATGCCTTCTCAAGTCTCTAGAGGGAAGACCACTAACAAACTGATCTATGACTATGGTTTCTCTTGCTTCAGTAGGCATCCTAGGGTATGCACTACTAGCAATACGGTTTAACGCAAACCCGTACTCCGTCCTGGTCACGGCACCAATTTTTGTAACCGGACTCAGTGACTGGGTGTAGGCGACTTAAATAGTTTATCAGATAGACAAAAACTGCCCATCTAATACAGTACTCACGTGCCTACAGAGTTTAAGTCCGCATCCCTTTTGTGGTCTAGGGAAGGACTGGAGATTGCAGTGGAGAGTAGATAAATCTACTCTAGTCTCGCATGCGCACAACTGAAATCCGTCAGTGTTTATTCTTGCCTCGCGTTGTGTTCAAAAAGCCAAAGTTGCTTGCGCAATGGACTGACCACAGTATCCAGAAAAACCCTATTTTGACTGGACTTGTTGTTATCGTTCCTACTGAGCTGCTAGTAACGTGCGCTCGCACGATCAGTCACACCGTCATACATGCACGGACGTACACACACACAAACTTCTCGCACGTACACACGCACAGTCTCAGTCTCGCTCTAGCCGCTGAGCATCATAAGATAGAAGTAAGATTCCAAGATTTATTTATACCAGAAAAGCATTCATAATGAAACAAACAACATAATCAAAGTTACTTAAACCAGTGCAAGTGCTAATAACCTTAAACACACATAGGCCTAACACCTATACCTTCCGACACGATACCTAGCAAACCTATCTCCTATGCCTGACACCTACAACGATGAATACGATTCCTAGCGAACCTAGCTCATAGGCCTAACACCTATACGCACTTACCAATAAAACCTAGCGCCGTCCTAACACAGCCTAAGCCCTATTTAGGTGAATTAGAACTGAACTAAAACGCTACTGTCCTATGAGGTAGGGCCGGGGTGGTTGAGGAGATCATTGTTCACAATCGCCTCGTGGGGTAGGGTCGGGGTGGTTCGAGGAAATCATTGTTCACAATCGCCTCGTGGGGTAGGGTCGGGGTGTTGAGGAGATCATTGTTCACAATCGCCTCGTGGGTTAGGGCCGGGGTGTTGAGGAGATCATTGTTCACAATCGCCTCGTGGGTTAGGGCCGGGGTGTTGAGGAGATCATTGTTCACAATCGCCTCGTGGGTTAGGGCCGGGGTGTTGAGGAGATCATTGTTCACAATCGCCTCGTGGGTTAGGGCCGGGGTGTTGAGGAGATCATTGTTCACAATCGCCTCGTGGGTTAGGGTCGGGAAATGTAGGAGATCATTGTTCACAATCGCCTACGGGGGAAGAGGGAGGGGAGTGTGAGAAATCACTGTTCGCAATCGCTCACAGGGAGGGGGGGGGGAGGGGTGGTGAGCATTGTTCACACTCACGTTCTTTCTTTTCATCCTTGACCTGAACTCCACTCTACGAAGGTTTTCTTTCTCCGCGGGATCAAAACGACGTTCAAGTGCCGACCTGATAGCGTCATAGTCCTCTATTCTCTCTAGTGCTAGCTCACCTAACACCTGTTGTGCTGGACCCCGGAGTGACATAGCTAGATTCACTCCCTTCTCGCTATAGTCCCAACCATTCCACCTTGCACAAGTCTCGAAATGGCAAAGCCAGTCTTTCAAGTCTCCTTTTGTGCCAGTGAATATCTCAGGCACCCTCTCTCTCCTAGACGAGTTTCCACTGTCATTCAGAAAGGATCTATTTCTCGTAGTGTTCCTGTTCGTCATGCTCCTTTGCGAGCAACGACTACTGTGACTGCATGGGCTTTCCTCACTACTACTATCTGACTCACTGTAAACCGAGTGCCTGCTGCTCTTTGCAGATCTTCTAGGTTTACTCCTTCTTCTACCATCCTGACTTTTAGAACTACTTGACACCAACCAACTTGGAACAAGAAGCCTAAGGAATCCTAAGACTGCACCCATCTTGTAGACTGAACCTCACTATCTGTGTAATAAAAACGTCGCTTGTTCAACTGCGCTTCCCACACAGACAGACTACAACACGAATCGCTAAACCAAACTAGAACCAACTTCAAACTCGGAATCAGTTTCCACTACTAAAAATCTCACGACTGGTACTAATGAAAACGCTCCCTGCCAGTGCCGGTACCACGCTAACGGAAAAGACGTGTCGACAGTGACACAGCTAGTCTGCCGCCGGCACAGCACATAGTCTAAAACTCACAGCGCAAGCTACCTTCCTCCAACAAAGTATCTTGGTCAAACTATCTAATCAAACAACAATCCTAACCAAAAACAATCCTGGTCAAACAACAATCCTGGTCACGGCACCAATTTTTGTAACCGGACTCAGTGACTGGGTGTAGGCGACTTAAATAGTTTATCAGATAGACAAAAACTGCCCATCTAATACAGTACTCAAGTGCCTACAGAGTTTAAGTCCGCATTCCTTTTGTGGCCTAGGGAAGGACTGGAGATTGCAGTGGAGAGTAAACTATAAATCTACTCTAGTCTCGCATGCGCACAACTAAAATCCGTGTTTACTTGCCTCGCGTTGTGTTCAAAAAGCCAAAGTTGCTTGAATGCACAATGGACTGACCACAGTATCCAGAAAAACCCTATTTTGACTGGATTTGGTGTTTGTTGTTATCGTTCCTACTGAACTGCTAACGTGCGCTCGCACGATCAGTCACACCGTCATACATGCACGGACGTACACACAAACAAACTTCTCGCACGTACATACGCACAGTCTCAGTCTTGCTCTCACTCTAGCCGAGCATCATAAGATAGAAGTAAGGTTCCAAGATTTATTTATACCAGAAAAGCATTCATGATGAAACAAACAACATGATCAAAGTTAGTCAAACCAGTGCAAGTCCTAATAACCTTAAACACCTATAGGCATAGTAACTATACCTACGAACACTACACCTGGCAGACCTATCTCCTATGACTAACACCTGTAACGTTGAATACGATTCCTAGCGAACCTAACTCTTAGGCCTAACACCTATATGCACTTACCTATAAAACCTACGCACAATCCTACCACAGCCTAAGCCCTATTTAGGTGAATTAGAACTGAACTAAAACGCTACTGTCCTATGGGGTAGGGCCGGGGTGGTTGAGGAGATCATTGTTCACAATCGCCTCGTGGGGTAGGGTCGGGGTGGTTCGAGGAAATCATTGTTCACAATCGCCTCGTGGGGTAGGGTCGGGGTGTTGAGGAGATCATTGTTCACAATCGCCTCGTGGGTTAGGGCCGGGGTGTTGAGGAGATCATTGTTCACAATCGCCTCGTGGGTTAGGGCCGGGGTGTTGAGGAGATCGTTGTTCACAATCGCCTCGTGGGTTAGGGTCGGGAAATGTAGGAGATCATTGTTCACAATCGCCTACGGGGGAAGAGGGAGGGGAGTGTGAGAAATCACTGTTCGCAATCGCTCACAGGGGGGGAGGGGTGGTGAGCATTGTTCACACTCACCCCGAGACTTCTTCTTCTTCCTTTTTTTTTTTTTTACGTCCCGCTGGCACGAATGTGATCGGGGACCAACCCCGAGACTGAGAATCGGCCGCTTTATATAGGCTCCCAGCCTCTGGGTCCGGAAACTACGTCACAGCTTCGCGCGTGTAGTCCGCTACACACCAACTAGCTAAGTCAGCAAAATTCTCGCTCACAGTGCGCCGAGCGTGCACTAAACCACTGAACTCTGACTCGCTGGTAGTAACTAGTGATGGCGTTAGCAGAGGGCTCCTCTGCTACAAATGAATGAATGAATGAATGAATGAATGAATGAATGAATGAACTAGGAGGAAAACTGATACAATAAAGCGAAGTGACAAACTATGACGCAAAATACCTATAACAAATCAGCAAATATGACATGACGTGCATGGAGCCCAATATGATTAATTCAATAAATTCTAAGCATAATAGCTCTACTGTACTCAGTCACGTGACCTTCTGTTACGCGTGTTAGTGGGAAAAACTCCACCATTCTCAAATAACATAAATAGGTCTGCAACAACTATGCTAGATAAATGGCACAAAGACACAGCAATACATAAATAGGTCTGCAACAACTATGCTAGATTGAGATGGCACAAAGACACAGCAATACATAAATAGGTCTGCAACAACTATGCTAGATAGATGGCACAAAGACACAGCAATACATAAATAGGTCTGCAACAACTATGCTAGATAGATGGCACAAAGACACAGCAATACATAAATAGGTCTGCAACAACTATGCTAGATAGATGGCACAAAGACACAGCAATACATAAATATGTCTGCAACAACTATGCTAGATAGATGGCACAAAGACACAGCAATACATAAATAGGTCTGCAACAACTATGCTAGATAGATGGCACAAAGACACAGCAATACATAAATAGGTCTGCAACAACTATGCTAGATAAATGGCACAAAGACACAGCAATACATAAATAGGTATACAACAACTATGCTAGATAGATGGTACAAAGACACAGCAATACATGAATAGGTCTGCAACAACTATGCTAGATAGATGGCACAAAGACACAGCAATACATAAATAGGTCTGCAACAACTATGCTAGATAGATGGCACAAAGACACAGCAATACATAAATAGGTCTGCAACAACTATGCTAGATACATGGCACAAAGACACAGCAATACATAAATAGGTCTGCAACAACTATGCTAGATAAATGACACAAAGACACAGCAATACATAAATAGGTCTGCAACAACTATGCTAGATAAATGACACAAAGACACAGCAATATTTATAGAGAGGGAGAGAAAACACGATTACAGATACAGAATATAGACAATGGTTTAATTATCAATGAACCCTTTGGCTGTCGGTAGCGGATTTTAAACCTCTACCGACACAAATGGTTAATCACAACAAGATCCTGCATCTGGAAATCACAAATGTCAACCATCACAACGCTTCCCTCCCCTCACATACACATGTTATTGCGTGTAACATTCAGCTTTAAAGGATTGTAACTAAATGTGTGGACACACCGCTGGTAGAATAAACAGACACGTGTGCTTCTCAGTATCCGATTTTTCTTTTAAAACATCTTCCATTCGACTCACAACAAATCAATTTACAAGCAATCCCACTTCCAAACCTGTGCTTAGAGAAACCTTAACCCTCTGGCTGTCGGTAAAGCTTTTAGTCGCGATGATTCCTGTCGGACCCTAAACCCTTCCTGTCGGACCCTAATCTGTCGGACCCTAACCCTTCCTGTCGGACCCTAACGCTTCCTGTCGGACCCTAACCCTTCCTGTCGGACCCTAACCCTTCCTGTCCGATCCTAACCCTTCCTGTCGGACCCTAACCCTTCCTGTCGGACCCTAACCCTTCCTGTCGGACCCTAACCCTTCCTGTCCGACCCTAACCCTTCCTGTCGGACCCTAACCCTTCCTGTCGGACCCTAACGCTTCCTGTCGGGCCCTAACCCTTCCTGTCGGCCCTAACCCTTCCTGTCGGACCCTAATCCTTCCTGTCGGACCCTAATCCTTCCTGTCGGACCCTAACCCTTCCTGTCGGAATCATCGCGACTAAAAGCGCTACCGACAACCACAGGGTTAAATTTTCACAAAAGCACAATACATTAGTAGGCAAAAAAATATAGTACGGAAGGGGGGGGGGGGAGATAAAGTCCCTCTA
>BTPG01000001.1:130326242-130328742 GCA_036245525.1 Semisulcospira habei | reverse complement strand
TCAAGAAACAGTCATCCTCCAAATCCCACACCTTCCACTAAAGGTTGAATTGGACGAACCGCCCACCGCCGAAGAGACCCTCACAGCCATCCACCAGCTCAAGAGTGGCAAAGCAGCAGGCATTGACGGAATCCCACCAGAGATCTGGAAACATGGAGGCCCAGCACTGCACAACAAGCTCCACGACCTCTTTCTCTGCTGCTGGGAAAAAGGAACGCTACCAAAGGATCTCCGTGATGCAGTCATCATCACCCTGTACAAGAACAAAGGAGAGAAGTCTGCCTGCTCTAATTATCGTGGAATTACCCTGCTGTCCATTGCCGGGAAAATTCTCGCAAGGTTGCTCCTGAATCGGCTGGTACCTGCCATCGCTGAAGACAACCTCCCAGAGGGCCAGTGTGGCTTCAGAGCCAACAGGAGTACCACCGACATGGTCTTTGTGCTGAGACAGCTTCAGGAGAAGTGCCGCGAGCAGAACAAAGGGCTGTACGTAACGTTTGTCGACCTAACAAAAGCGTTTGACACTGTGAGCAGGCAAGGTATGTGGCAGATCCTGGAGCGACTAGGCTGTCCCCCAAAGTTCCTCAACATGATCGTCCAGCTCCACGAGGACCAGCAAGGCCAGGTCAGACTAAATAGTGACCTCTCAGAACCATTCCCCATTCGCAACGGCGTGAAGCAAGGCTGCGTGCTGGCACCGACCCTCTTCACCATCTTCTTCAGCATGATGTTGAAGCAGGCCACAGTGGACCTCGACGATGACGACGCAGTGTACATCAGGTATCGTCTCGATGGCAGCCTGTTCAACCTCAGACGACTGCAGGCCCACACGAAAACCCTAGACCAACTGATTCGTGAGCTGCTCTTTGCTGATGACGCTGCCCTCGTTGCACACACAGAGAGAGCCTTGCAGCGCATTACGTCCTGCTTCGCAGATGCCGCCCAGCTCTTTGGACTTGAGGTCAGTCTGAAAAAGACAGAGGTCCTTCATCAGCCGGCACCCAAGGAAGAGCATCGCCCTCCCCACATCACCATCGGCGAGTCCGAACTGAAGTCTGTACACCAGTTTACCTACCTTGGCTGCATCATCACGTCAGACGCCAAGCTGGACAAGGAGCTGGACAACAGGCTGGCAAAAGCGAACAGTGCTTTCGGGCGACTATTCAAGCGGGTGTGGCACAATCAACAGCTGAAAAAAGGCACCAAGATCAGCGTGTACAGAGCTGTCGTCCTCACCACCCTGCTGTACGGTTCCGAGTCCTGGGCCCTCTACCGCAGCCAACTACGACTCCTCGAACGCTTTCATCAGCGCTGCCTGCGTACCATCCTCAGCATTCACTGGAGTGACTATGTCACCAACGTCAAGGTCCTTGAACAGGCGGAAACTTTGAGCATCGAGGCTTTGCTGCTGCGGACACAGCTTCGCTGAGCGGGGCACGTCTCCAGGATGGAGGATTATCGCCTACCCAAGATCACTTTGTTCGGCGAGCTCGCCACTGGACACCGAGACAGAGGGGCACCAAAGAAGAGATACAAAGACTGTCTCAAGAAGTCACTTAGTGCCTGCCAAATCGACCACCGCCAGTGGTCTTCGCTTGCTGCGTACCGGGACACTGCAGACGACGTGGGCAAGCCCTATAGAATCTTCGTTCGCGAAGTCAAGCCAAGAGAGAGACAACAAAGTCATCATGAAGTATCAGCTTGGTGTATAAACAATTCCATGGTTGTTCATCCAGCCAAGACGAAATCGATGGTAGTCGCCACGCGCCAAAAACAGCAGATAACACCTCTATTACTTAATCTCTCACTTAAACGTAGTCAGGTAGAACAGGTAAATGAACATCGAGTACTGGGGATTAAATTGACAGTCAGCTAAAATGGCAAGCTAATACAGACGCCTTATGCAAAATAGTAGCCAAAAATCTCTTTATGTTATCAAAACTGAAATATTATACTGATTCAGATACCCGTAAACTATTTTATAACGCTCATATACGTTCTTATATCGATTACGCGTCAACGGTATGGGATGGATGTAGTGAGGTCCATTTAAAGAGACTCAATTCCCTACACAGACGAGCGGCCAAAATAATCTGCCCTGATCCACACCTAAGCACTGAAGAAAAGCTCTCAAAAGCAGGTCTCCCTCCTCTTCAAGGTCATTTTAAATACAACAAAGCAATCTTTATGTTCAAAGTGTGGAAATGCAAAACACCTGAGAACATCTCCACTTTGTTCCGTAAGTCTGAGTCTAAGCTTGGAAACATCAGAAAGCTTTTCATAGTCCCAAAACCAAGGATCGATCTATATAAAACTAGCTTATCCTTCTCAGGGGCACTTATTTGGAATGCTTTTCCCGACCATGTAAAATCCACCTCCTCGCTAGCCTGTTTTAAAAAGGGTCTCTGCAAATATTTTGTGGATCACTCGTAGGGAAGCCTTAACCACTTGTATCATATGTCTCTTTTTATGCTGGGTCCAGTTTATTCCAATTAAGTCT
>BTPG01000001.1:130303401-130307698 GCA_036245525.1 Semisulcospira habei | reverse complement strand
GTGAATCAATGAAACTTTATTTTACAACGGTTTAGGCATTGACATCGTCATCGACACAGCCATTTTACAAAACTGCCGTTGCTAACAACTACAAGACTAACTACAAATATACATATAAGTAAACATAATACTTGCAAAGAGATGACAACACTGTTCACATAGACAGATAAACTCATAGACTCACAGACACACCCCCCCCCCCCCCCCCGCCCCTCCCCCTTCACACATAGACAGACCTAAGTAGTCCAAATGATAAATGAAAAGGATAACAGACTTAATTGGAATAAACTGGACCCAGCATAAAAAGAGACATATGATACAAGTGGTTAAGGCTTCCCTACGAGTGATCCACAAAATATTTGCAGAGACCCTTTTTAAAACAGGCTAGCGAGGAGGTGGATTTTACATGGTCGGGAAAAGCATTCCAAATAAGTGCCCCTGAGAAGGATAAGCTAGTTTTATATAGATCGATCCTTGGTTTTGGGACTATGAAAAGCTTTCTGATGTTTCCAAGCTTAGACTCAGACTTACGGAACAAAGTGGAGATGTTCTCAGGTGTTTTGCATTTCCACACTTTGAACATAAAGATTGCTTTGTTGTATTTAAAATGACCTTGAAGAGGAGGGAGACCTGCTTTTGAGAGCTTTTCTTCAGTGCTTAGGTGTGGATCAGGGCAGATTATTTTGGCCGCTCGTCTGTGTAGGGAATTGAGTCTCTTTAAATGGACCTCACTACATCCATCCCATACCGTTGACGCGTAATCGATATAAGAACGTATATGAGCGTTATAAAATAGTTTACGGGTATCTGAATCAGTATAATATTTCAGTTTTGATAACATAAAGAGATTTTTGGCTACTATTTTGCATAAGGCGTCTGTATTAGCTTGCCATTTTAGCTGACTGTCGATTTAATCCCCAGTACTCGATGTTCATTTACCTGTTCTACCTGACTACGTTTAAGTGAGAGATTAAGTAATAGAGGTGTTATCTGCTGTTTTTGGCGCGTGGCGACTACCATCGATTTCGTCTTGGCTGGATGAACAACCATGGAATTGTTTATACACCAAGCTGATACTTCATGATGACTTTGTTGTCTCTCTCTTGGCTTGACTTCGCGAACGAAGATTCTATAGGGCTTGCCCACGTCGTCTGCAGTGTCCCGGTACGCAGCAAGCGAAGACCACTGGCGGTGGTCGATTTGGCAGGCACTAAGTGACTTCTTGAGACAGTCTTTGTATCTCTTCTTTGGTGCCCCTCTGTCTCGGTGTCCAGTGGCGAGCTCGCCGAACAAAGTGATCTTGGGTAGGCGATAATCCTCCATCCTGGAGACGTGCCCCGCTCAGCGAAGCTGTGTCCGCAGCAGCAAAGCCTCGATGCTCACCGTTTCCGCCTGTTCAAGGACCTCGACGTTGGTGACATAGTCACTCCAGTGAATGCTGAGGATGGTACGCAGGCAGCGCTGATGAAAGCGTTCGAGGAGTCGTAGTTGGCTGCGGTAGAGGGCCCAGGACTCGGAACCGTACAGCAGGGTGGTGAGGACGACAGCTCTGTACACGCTGATCTTGGTGCCTTTTTTCAGCTGTTGATTGTGCCACACCCGCTTGAATAGTCGCCCGAAAGCACTGTTCGCTTTTGCCAGCCTGTTGTCCAGCTCCTTGTCCAGCTTGGCGTCTGACGTGATGATGCAGCCAAGGTAGGTAAACTGGTGTACAGACTTCAGTTCGGACTCGCCGATGGTGATGTGGGGAGGGCGATGCTCTTCCTTGGGTGCCGGCTGATGAAGGACCTCTGTCTTTTTCAGACTGACCTCAAGTCCAAAGAGCTGGGCGGCATCTGCGAAGCAGGACGTAATGCGCTGCAAGGCTCTCTCTGTGTGTGCAACGAGGGCAGCGTCATCAGCAAAGAGCAGCTCACGAATCAGTTGGTCTAGGGTTTTCGTGTGGGCCTGCAGTCGTCTGAGGTTGAACAGGCTGCCATCGAGACGATACCTGATGTACACTGCGTCGTCATCGTCGAGGTCCACTGTGGCCTGCTTCAACATCATGCTGAAGAAGATGGTGAAGAGGGTCGGTGCCAGCACGCAGCCTTGCTTCACGCCGTTGCGAATGGGGAATGGTTCTGAGAGGTCACTGTTTAGTCTGACCTGGCCTTGCTGGTCCTCGTGGAGCTGGACGATCATGTTGAGGAACTTTGGGGGACAGCCTAGTCGCTCCAGGATCTGCCACATACCTTGCCTGCTCACAGTGTCAAACGCTTTTGTTAGGTCGACAAACGTTACGTACAGCCCTTTGTTCTGCTCGCGGCACTTCTCCTGAAGCTGTCTCAGCACAAAGACCATGTCGGTGGTACTCCTGTTGGCTCTGAAGCCACACTGGCCCTCTGGGAGGTGGTCTTCAGCGATGGCAGGTACCAGCCGATTCAGGAGCAACCTTGCGAGAATTTTCCCGGCAATGGACAGCAGGGTAATTCCACGATAATTAGAGCAGGCAGACTTCTCTCCTTTGTTCTTGTACAGGGTGATGATGACTGCATCACGGAGATCCTTTGGTAGTGTTCCTTTTTCCCAGCAGCAGAGAAAGAGGTCGTGGAGCTTGTTGTGCAGTGCTGGGCCTCCATGTTTCCAGATCTCTGGCGGGATTCCGTCAATGCCTGCTGCTTTGCCACTCTTGAGCTGGTGGATGGCTGTGAGGGTCTCTTCGGCGGTGGGCGGTTCGTCCAATTCAACCTTTAGTGGAAGGTGTGGGATTTGGAGGATGACTGTTTCTTGAACAGTGCGCTCAGCGCCGAAGAGGTCCTGAAAGTATTCCGACCAGCGGTTCAAGATGGAGGTATTATCTGTGAGGAGTGCCTGTCCATCAGCGCTTCGCAGGGGACTTTGTACCAGGTGCCTAGGGCCATACACTGCTTTCAGTGCTTCGTAGAAGCCCCTGTAGTCACCGTTGTCAGCGCAGAGCTGGGTCCTCTGTGCGAGTCTGGACCACCACTCGTTCTGGAGCTCTCTAAGCTTGAGCTGGAGACTGCTGCAGATGAGGCGGAAGGCAGACTTCTTCACAGGGCAGGAAGGCTGGGCTAGGTGGGCCTGGTGGGCGGCTCTTTTTTTTGGCTAGAAGTTCCTGGATCTCTACGTCGTTTTCGTCAAACCAGTCTTTGTTCCTCTTTCTAGCAAAGCCCAAGACTTCCACAGAAGATTTTACAATAGCAGTTTTCAATTGTTTCCAGAGTGTTTCAGGGGAGGAGTCTGCTGGATCAACTGTGTCTTTGAGCATGCGCTGTAAATCGGCCTGAAGGGCAGCTTTCTTGTCGTCACGCTGAAGGCTGGCAACATCAAGCTTTTTCTTGGGGGGACCCCCTTTCTTGGGTTTCAGCTTGAGGCGGAGCCTGAGTTTGCAGCGAACAAGGCGGTGGTCAGTGTGGCACTCTGCGCTGGGCATCATTCTGGTGAGTAGGACGTCACTGCGGTCCCTCTGACGCACTAGGACATAGTCGATAAGGTGCCAGTGCTTGGAGCGAGGATGCATCCAGGTGGTCTTTCGACTGTCCTTTGGCTGGAAAGTAGTGTTGGTGATGACAAGTTGCTGCTCTGCACAGAGCTCCAACAGTAGGCGACCATTGTCATTGCAGTTCCCAACGCCATGCTTGCCGAGGACTCCTTTCCAGGCTTCAGAGTCTTGGCCCACTCTGGCGTTGAAGTCGCCAAGGATGATGACTTTGTCGTCTGCAGGGGTGCTCTGCAGGAGGCTGCGCAGGTCAGAGTAGAACTTGTCTTTTTCTGCAGGCTCTGCCAGGAGGGTTGGGGAGTACACACTGAGAAGGGTGACGTATTGCTGGTGTCTCAGTGGGAGGCGCATGGACATGATGCGGTCGGAGTGACCCGTTGGTAGGTTTTCCAACTTAGTCGCAATGGGGGTCTTCACCATGAAGCCCACGCCTGAGAGCCGTCTTTCTGATGCAGGCCTGCCTGACCAGTAGAGGGTGTAGCCAGCGCCAAGTTCTTGGAGGCTGCCTTCCTCCGGGAGGCGTGCTTCGCTGAGCGCGGCGATGTCGATGTTTAACCTCCGCAATTCATGGGCAATGAGGGCGGAGCGACGTTGAGGGCGTCCGCTGTCTGCTGTGTCGAGCATGGTTCGGATGTTCCAGCATGCTACGTTGAGTCCGGTCGTGGTCGTCATGAGAGTGGATCCATTGTTTTTTCTTGTTTTCTGACCGCATGAGAAGATGCCTGTTGACCGCGGCTAGCCAACTGGGGTTACGAGGGGATGAGCTTTGGTTAGGCCACCTTTTCTAGGCCCCTCTCC
>BTPG01000001.1:130270901-130300901 GCA_036245525.1 Semisulcospira habei | reverse complement strand
AAATGAATGTCATCTGGCTAATTAATTAATTAACGTGTGTGGTTCCTGGCAGAGGGATGACATCGGAGAAAAGTTAAAGACCCTGCCTGTGGGTGGCCGTGCTGGTTTCTATGTGGACGCTGCCAGGAGTCTCCATCTTGTGGTGAACGGATGTGACCAGGGGGTTGTCTGTAAGGACGTGCCGCAGCCTTGCTACGCTGTCTTCGGTCTGATTTTTTCAGTTAGAAAGGTAAAACTGTTTGTCTTCACACCTGGCGTTGCTGTTATATGATTCATTAGAGACGTTACGTTTACGGCGGACGACACCTTCGGGCTGATGAGGATCTAAGCCTCTTAGAGATGTTTGGAGTGTTGTCTATGCTGATGGGCTACACGCGGGTACATCCACCCGGACTTCGCTCTCGTGCGTTGTTGGGTGTCGTTCGTTTCAAACGTAACCTGTCTAATGACTAGATTATTAGTTGACTGAGTGAGTGAGTGAAAAAGCGGGTGGACGGAATGGTTGGCTGGCTGGTTGTTGTTAGTCGGTTAGAGGATGGATGCGGCAAGCTGCGATACGTCATAATTTGCTTCACGTCATCTGACGTCACATTATGACGTAATGGCAGGTGAATGTGTTCCACATAGTGCCAGATAATCTCTTTACTTCAATGGACAAAAAACATCTATTTGAAATCATGGCAACTTCAACACCAATCAGCACCGTCCATCCAAGTAACACGGATATAAATGTGACCAGCAAGAGGCAAAGAAGCTCATGATGCATATGCGGGGGCTGATGAGGTTCTGTGTCTCTGGCTGTTGGTGGTGTTGTCATTGTGCAGACAGTGAGGGGGATAAGAGCCGGCATGAAGCCAACACACAAACTGCAGTGTCCATGTTCCTGTTATGGTGTTCTGTTCTACAGGTGACAGCTTTGCCGCCCACACGTATGGCATGAGGTGAATGACTGCGTACAGGGGATTCTGCTGACAGTAATAGCAGATGTGGTGACACCTACAATTAGAGGGACTTTATCCCCCCCCCCCTTCCGTACTATATTTTTTTGCCTACTAATGTATTGTGCTTTTGTGAAAATTTAACCCTGTGGTTGTCGGTACCGCTTTTAGTCGCGATGATTCCGACAGGAAGGGTTAGGGTCCGACAGGAAGGGTTAGGGTCCGACAGGAAGGGTTAGGGTCCGACAGGAAGGGTTAGGGTCGGATAGGAAGGGTTAGGGTCCGACAGAAAGGGTTAGGGTCCGACAGGAAGGGTTAAGGTCCGACAGGAAGGGTTAGGGTCCGACAGGAAGGGTTAGGGTCCGACTACAAGCTCTACCGACAGCCAGAGTGTTAAGGTTTCTTTAAGCACAGGTTTGGAAGTGGGATTGCTTGTAAATTGATTTGTTGTGAGTCGAATGGAAGAGTTTTAAAATAAAAATGGGATACTGAGAAGCACACGTGTCTGTTTATTCTACCAGCGGTGTGCCCACACATTTAGTGACAATCCTTTAAAGCTGCATGTTATACGCAATAACGTGTTTCTATGTCTATGTGTGTGTGTGAGGGGGAGGGAGGCGTTGTGATGGTTGACATTTTTGATTTCCAGATGCTGGATCTTGTTGTGATTAACCATTTGTGTCGGTAGAGGTTTAAAATCCGCTACCGACAGCCAAAGGGTTCATTGATAATTAAACCATTGTCTATATTCTGTATCTGTAATCGTGTTTTTTTCTCCCTCTCTTTAAATATTGCTGTGTCTTTGTGCCATTTATCTAGCATAGTTGTTGCAGACCTATTTATGTTATTTGAGAATGGTGGAGTTTTCCCCACTAACTCGCGTAACAGAAGGTCACGTGACTGATTACAGTAGAGCTATTATGCTTAGAATTTATTGAATTAATCATATTGGTTCCATGCATTTCATGTCATATTTGCTGATTTGTTATAGGTATTTTGCGTCATAGTTTGTCAGTTCGCATTTTTGTATCAGTTTTCCTCCTAGTTCATTCATTTGTTCATTCATTCATTCATTCAGTTTTGTTACATTACAATTGGCAAAGAATATCAAGGGAAACAAAACCAATATTTCTTGCTACTGAAGTTAGCATTTTCTCCCCTTAGTTGCACATCCTGTTACATGCCAAGAAAGTCCACACTGGATGTGAACAGTGTATACAATTTGCCAACCTTTGTCTTTGTGACAATCCAGAAATACAAAAACTGGCTGTATGACCTGTTTTTATAGTGTCTTTCTTATATCAAAATACACTTCATGCTATGGTATTTTAATTAATGCTTGTATTTTTATAGACTATTATTGACCGCAAAAGCGTTCGACACTGTGAGCAGGCAAAGCATGTGGCAGATCCTGGAGCGACTTGGCTGTCCCCCAAAGTTCCTCAGCATGATTGTCCAGCTACACGAGGACCAGCAAGGCCAGGTCAGACTCAACAATGACCTCTCATAACCATTCCCTATTCTCAACTGTGTAAAGCAGGGCTGCGTGCTGGCACCGACCCTCTTCAACATCTTTTTTAGCTTGATGTTGAAGCAGGCCACAGTGGACCTCGACGATGACGATGCAGTGTACATCAGGTATCGTCTCGATGGCAGCCTGTTCAACCTCAGACGACTGCAGGCCCACACGAAAACCCTAGACCAACTGATTCGTGAGCTGTTTTTTGCTGATGACGCTGCCCTCGTTGCACACAGAGAGAGAGTCCTGCAGCGCATCACGTCCTGCTTCGCAGACGCTGCCCAGCTCTTTGGACTCGAGGTCAGTCTGAAAAAGACAGAGGTCCTGCATCAGCACCCAAGACAGTGTATCGCCCTCCTCACATCACCATCGGCGAGTCTGAACTAAAGTCAGTGCACCAGTTTACTTAACTTGGCTACATTATCACCCCACCCGGGTCTGCCCTGGGGGACTTGGGTGGGGTTAGGTATTTTTTAGTTCCCAGGGTCACCCTGGTCAGCCCCACAGGGTGGGTTTTTCTCTCTATTCTGGGGCATGTGTTTCTGTCTACCCTTTGTCCATTCACCTGTATTTGCCTTTTTAAAACTCTCCCTACTGTCTGCACTGCCTGTAGCTCTTGATATTGGATGTGTGTTGCTAAATGGTCTTAGCTTTATTTATGCCCCATGTTGTAGGTTTATTTAATGTATTTGACCGGCTGGCGACATACATTCAATTTTCTGTTTAGTTGTTTTTCACAAGCAGTGCAGGCACGTCCTGAGAAAGCCTTGTTGCTGTCGGGACGTTAAGCAATGTACAATCAATCAATCAATTGGCTACATTATCACGTCGGACGCCAAGCTGGACAAGGAGCTTGACAGCAGGCTGGCAAAAGCGAACAGCGCTTTCGGGCGACTTTTCAAGCGGGTGTGGCACAATCAACATCTGAAAACAGGCACCAAGATCAGCGTGTACCGAGCTGTCTTCCTCAACACCCTGCTGTATGGTTCCGAGTCCTGGGCCCTCTACCGCAGCCAACTACGACTCCTCGAACGCTTCCACCAGCGCTGCCTGCGTACCATCCTGGGCATTCACTGGATTGACTATGTAACCAACGTCGAGGTCCTTGAACAGGCGGAAACTGTGAGCATCGAAGCTTTGCTGCTGCGAACACAGCTCCGCTGGGCGGGGCATGTCTCCAGGATGGAGGATCATCGCCTACCAAAGATCACCCTGTTCGGCGAGCTTGCTACTGGACACCGTGACAGAGGGGCACCAAAGAAGAGATACAAAGACTGTCTCAAGAAGTTACTTAGTGCCTGCCAAATCGACCATCACCAGTGGTCTTCGCTTGCTGTGAACCGTGACACCTGGCGCTCCACCATTTACAAGGCAGCTGTCTCCTTTGAGAACTCTCGCAGAGCTAGCCTTATGGACAAGCGGCTCAGGAGAAAAAACAGAGATGCCGCAACTCAGAACCCTGACCATTCCTCCCCCTGCAGCCACTGCGGTCGAACCTGCCTGTCCCGGATTGGCCTCCGCAGCCACGAACAGGCCTGCAGACGTCGTGGACAACTCCTATAAAATCTTCGTTCGCGAAGTCAAGCCAAGATTGACTCATTCGAGACGTGACGCCTCAAGATACGCGGCGAAAGCCGTATGTCTGGAGGCGGCAGATCTCGAATGAGTCAATGATTGTGGCCTGTTTGTTGTATTCATTTACATGTACTTAGTGTCTGCACGTGAATCCAATCATAGTATACTACTACCGCCTATCTCTCAAACTTACTTCACCCCTACACTCCTCCCCGCTCCCTCCGCTCCGTCTCCGACCCTCTCCGCCTCCACATCCCCCCCACTAAACTCAGCACTTTCGGCCCCCGCTCCTTCTCAGTATACGGTCCATCCACCTGGAACACTCTCCCACTGTCTCTCCGTCAGAAGCACTCTCTCTCCTCCTTCCAGTCCGCTCTCAAAACTCACCTCTTTCAACAGTTCTAGCACTATACCACCACACTCCCCACCCCAAGCTGACTGTCGCAATGTATTTCACTATTTGTGGTACGTGAGTCGTTGTCTAAAGCGTGCGCATGCGTGCGCGAGTTGTGAGTGCGCGCTTAGAGTTATAATTATTATAAGATAAGCGCATTATAAATACCGTAATTATTATTGTTTATTATCATACTGCACGAGTATTCTGATATAAGTGCCGTTAGTGTAACCGCTTTTAACCCAAACAAGTGTGCCTCTATTTACAAGGGTTTTGGTCTACTTGTTATTTGCTCATTGGAAATTATACGCATTTGTTTTAATCCGGGGCTGTTAAACTGTAGAAATTTTGATAATAACAGGAAATACATGCTTGGAAGTAATATGGCATTTCCTTTAAGTGTGTACATGCTGCTGGGAAAAAGGAACACTACCAAAGGATCTCCGTGATGCAGTCATCATCACCCTGTACAAGAACAAAGGAGAGAAGTCTGCCTGCTCTAATTATCGTGGAATTACCCTGCTGTCCATTGCCGGAAAAATTATCGCAAGGTTGCTCCTGAATCGGCTGGTACCTGCCATCGCTGAAGACCACCTCCCAGAGGGCCAGTGTGGCTTCAGAGCCAACAGGAGTACCACCGACATGGTCTTTGTGCTGAGACAGCTTCAGGAGAAGTGCCGCGAGCAGAACAAAGGGCTGTACGTAACGTTTGTCGACCTAACAAAAGCGTTTGACACTGTGAGCAGGCAAGGTATGTGGCAGATCCTGGAGCGACTAGGCTGTTCCCCAAAGTTCCTCAACATGATCGTCCTGCTCCACGAGGACCAGCAAGGCCAGGTCAGACTAAACAGTGACCTCTCAGAACCATTCCCCATTCGCAACGGCGTGAAGCAAGGCTGCGTGCTGGCACCGACCCTCTTCACCATCTTCTTCAACATAATGTTGAAGCAGGCTACAATGGACCTCGACGATGACGACGCAGTGTACATCAGGTATCGTCTCGATTGCAGCCTGTTCAACCTCAGACGACTGCAGGCCCACACGAAAACCCTAGACCAACTGATTCGTGAGCTGCTCTTTGCTGATGACGCTGCCCTCGTTGCACACACAGAGAGAGCCTTGCAGCGCATTACGTCCTGCTTCGCAGATGCTGCCCAGCTTTTTGGACTTGAGATCAGTCTGAAAAAGACAGAGGTCCTTTATCAGCCGGCACCCAAGGAAGAGCATCGCCCTCCCCACATCACCATCGGCGAGTCCGAACTGAAGTCTGTACACCAGTTTACCTACCTCGGCTGCATCATCACGTCAGACGCCAAGCTGGACAAGGAGCTGGACAACAGGCTGGCAAAAGCGAACAGTGCTTTCGGGCGACTATTCAAGCGGGTGTGGCACAATCAACAGCTGAAAAAAGGCACCAAGATCAGCGTGTACAGAGCTGTCGTCCTCACCACCCTGCTGTACGGTTCCGAGTCCTGGGCCCTCTACCGCAGCCAACTACGACTCCTCGAACGCTTTCACCAGCGCTGCCTGCGTACCATCCTCAGCATTCACTGGAGTGACTATGTCACCAACGTCGAGGTCCTTGAACAGGCGGAAACTTTGAGCATCGAGGCTTTGCTGCTGCGGACACAGATTCGCTGGGCGGGGCACGTCTCCAGGATGGAGGATCATCGCCTACCCAAGATCACTCTGTTCGGCGAGCTCGCCACTGGACACCGAGACAGAGGGGCACCAAAGAAGAGATACAAAGACGGTCTCAAGAAGTCACTTAGTGCCTGCCAAATCGACCACCACCAGTGGTCTTCGCTTGCTGCGGACCGTGACACCTGGCGCTCCACCATTCACAAGGCAGCCGTCTCCTTTGAGAACTCTCGCAGAGCTAACCTCAAGGACAAGCGGCTCAGGAGAAAAAACAGAGTTGTCGTAACTCAGAACCCTGACCAGACCTTCCCCTGCAGCCACTGCGGTCGAACCTGCCTGTCCCGGATTGGCCTCCGCAGTCACGAAAATGCCTGCAGACGACGTGGGCAAGCCCTATAGAATCTTCGTTCGCGAAGTCAAGCCATGATTGATGATTGTACATCAAGGGAAGTCACTAGTCAAATGGGTGTGGTTGTTTGGTTGGTCAACTGGCTTGTTAGTTAGTTTGCTAGGTTGGTTGGTTGTTTGCTTGTCTTGCAGTTTGTTTGTTTGATTGTTTATTTATTTCACGAAATCACACACACACACACACACACACACACACACACACACACACACACACACACACACACACAGAGAGAGAGAGAGAGGGAGAGAGAGAGGCGCGCATGCACATGAGTGCGCTCACACACAGGTAAAATCGGCCGTTAATAAAATGAAAAAATAATTATACAAACATGTATTAGAACACACAAAAAATTAAATGTAGCAAACCTGTTGCTGCAAGGGTTTCACGTCAAAGGAAAACAGAAACTAGAGGTTGAAAAACTTTAAGTTAGAAACATGGAACACGACGTTTCGGATCCAAGATCCTTCATCTCGGTGCCATGGAAACAACGTGGACGTTGTCGCAAAAACAAAAGTCGCACCGATTGTGTCTTGCTAGCTGCTCTGCGGGCGACAACTAATGCAAGTTATATAACATACATTCTTACGTTGGTGTTGAGGCAATACCGCTGAGAATCGAGTGATTTTAAAATCTTCTCGCGAGAACGATATTCTCAATATGACCTATTTACAGTAGTGCGCTATGAGTTTTCGGCACCCACCTAGACCGCAACACAACCGCCATCTGACGCAGACAGTGTTTGTGTACTCCTTGTCAATCAACAACAACACATTATCTTAGATGCCAAGGGAACATGGATTCAAATTAATGTCGAAAGAGGCATAGATCCTCATGAGCCGCTGCCACTGCGGGGACACATGAGGGTGTATACCTCTTGCAGGTGGCCGGTCTTCAATTGTTTTCGCCACTCAAGGGGTTAAGCTTCAATAATGATGCGTCCTGGTCTGTGATTAGGGACCTGTCAGCTTGATGTCGTCAAGGCCAAAATCACGGAGCAACACACTTTTTTTTAACTCATTCTACCCCAACACCGAAATCCTAAAATGTTGCCGTTGTCTTCTGAAGACTGCATTGCAGCGCAGGACACAGATCGACCATGATAGTTCAAGGGTGGTGCCAGAATAGCTTGGCGCCCATAGGCGCCAAGCTATTCTGGCATCACCCCTGAACTATCATGGTCGATCCTTATCTTGCTGTGGTGTGTCTGGAGTAGAATGAGTTAAAGGGGGGGGGAGGGGAGGAGGGGAGGGAGACCGGGGTGGGGAGGGGGGTGGGTGGGTGTGTGTGTGTGTGTGTGTGGGGGGGGGGGGTGTTCCCCGGTAGCAAAACGTCTTATAGCCCGAGGTACTTTGTTTACTGGGTTGATCTTTCATTGTGAGCTGTGTGTTCATTACTTACTGGATTGATCTTTCATTGTGAGCTGTGTGTTCATTACTTACTGGGTTGACCTTTTATTGTGAGCTGTGTGTTCATTACTTACTGGGTTGACCTTTCATTGTGAGCTGTGTGTTCATTACTTACTGGGTTGACCTTTCATTGTGAGCTGTGTGTTCATTACTTACTGGGTTGACCTTTCATTGTGAGCTGTGTGTTCATTACTTACTGGATTGATCTTTCATTGTGAGCTGTGTGTTCATTACTTACTGGGTTGATCTTTCATTGTGACCTGTGTGTTCATTACTTACTGGGTTGACCTTTCAGTGTGAGCTGTGTGTTCATTACTTACTGGGTTGACCTTTCATTGTGAGCTGTGTGTTCATTACTTACTGGGTTGATCTTTCATTGTGAGCTGTGTGTTCATTACTTACTGGGTTGATCTTTCATTGTGAGCTGAGTGTTCATTACTTACTGGGTTGATCTTTCATTGTGAGCTGTGTGTTCATTACTTACTGGGTTGATCTTTCACTGTGAGCTGTGTGTTCATTTCTTTGCTTGTTTGTCTGTTTCGCTTGTTGAGAGGAAAACTTGTTCAGTTGAACTGTCCTGGCTGTCACGCTGTCCAGAGGAAAACTTGTTCAGTTGAATTGTCCTAGCTGTCACGCTGTCCAGAGGAAAACTTGTTCAGTTGAATTGTCCTAGCTGTCACGCTGTTCAGAGGAAAACTTGTTCAGTTGAACTGTCCTGGCTGTCACGCTGTCCAGAGGAAAACTTGTTCAGTTGAATTGTCCTAGCTGTCACGCTGTCCAGATGAAAACTTGTTCAGTTGAATTGTCCTGGCTGTCACGCTGTCCAGAGGAAAACTTGTTCAGTTGAATTGTCCTGGCTGTCACGCTGTCCAGAGGAAAACTTGTTCAGTTGAATTGTCCTAGCTGTCACGCTGTCCAGAGGAAAACTTGTTCAGTTGAATTGTCCTGGCTGTCACGCTGTCCAGAGGAAAACTTGTTCAGTTGAATTGTCCTGGCTGTCACGCTGTCCAGAGGAAAAATTGTTCAGTTGAATTGCCCTGGCTGTCACGCTGTCCATAGGAAAACTTGTTCAGTTGAATTGTCCTGGCTGTCACGCTGTCCAGAGTTTACAGCCGATACCCTTTGTCCGCATGTGTCTCAAATGTCTCAAACGTGTTAACTTGTTTACAGCAGGTGATGCTGACACCTAGCGTGCCTTTAAAATCTTAACTGTGTTAATTTGTAATAATTTATGTTGTGATACTAAACTAAAATCTCAGTGATAACATCTTTATGACCTTTAGAGATATGTTAGAAATGTTCAGCCTATTCTGCCACGCCTTATTATATGGCTAAATGGGTTAAATCGGTTAACTCATTCCAGACGTGCCGCCTCCGGATAAGCGGCGTAAGCCGCTTATCCGGAGTCGGCACGTCTGGAATGAGTTAATCTTGTTTGTATATATATGCCCTATCCTGCCCTGACCAGACCTTCCCCTGCAGCCACTGCGGTCGAACCTGCCTGTCCTGGATTGGCCTCCGCAGCCTCGAAAATGCCTGCAGACGACGTGGGCAAGCCCTATAGAATCTTCGTTCGCGAAGTCAAGCCAAGAAGATCTATTTGCATTTGAACGAAAATAATTGTCTGCACCGTTACATCGACAAAACAAGCAACAACATTAATTAATTAATTATTTAATAATACACAAATAACAGTGAATAATATGAATAAGCAGCAGAAGACACACGCGACACGCCAAGAGCCAACAGGATGTAAACAATGCGAACAAACAAAATTATGTTTAAAATCAACAAACGTTCAATGTAATCAACCATCCAACCATTCATCCCACCACAGCGGTCAGCCAGCTACAGTCAGCGGTTGCACCAACCAGCCAACCATTTATCAATCAGAATATTTCATTCCGCGCTGCATGAATGACGAGTTATTTTTCTGCAACTTTAGTCCCGCAGGTTTATTTCAGTCGCACTGACTTGTTACCAAAATTGAATGTGAATAAAAGTTTACCCACGAAGCAACGCGCAAATAAAGGGAATAAACTCCTGCTCCTATTTTCTGCATACGATTTTCCCAGTTGGTTCCCTTGGATAATTGACGCTGTAGCCTCTTGTGCAAACTCCAGCCATGTGTACATGAACCCCTTCAGTGCCAGCTGACGCACGCTGTGTTTCTGCAATCTTCGTCACGTCAAAGCCCCAAAACCTGGCTGTCCTAGGAAGGTGGATTCAACGTGGTGTCACCAAGAGGCAGCTATCAGTGGTGGATTTTGTATCTCTACCCCCAAGTTGTAAAAACACTACAAATCAATTAGAATAAATGACTAATTTAAGTTATTCTGTTTCATTTTGACCTATTAAGTTTCAATATTGTGAGCATAAAGTGCAAGAAATTAAGGAAAGTCGGCATCCTTTACGGTACATTCGTGGTGAATGGTCAGCTTTTTCCCATTTAAAATTGTCGAATTGGGAATCGTATGTTGTTTCTGATGCCCTCAGAGATTTTGTATACAACTGATAGGTCTTTTTATGTTGTATTGGTTTGGACTGAGTACCACAGTTACTCACAACCTGATTTTATGATGCTGTGATGCATTTAGGGGCCACAGTGGCTGAATCTGCTGCCCTACCGCCATTTTACCAGTACGCAAAGGAACGCAAAATTATCATAACAATTGCTTACGTCATACTCCTCTGTTTAATTTTTTTTGGCCAGTTTTCTTAACAAAGTATAGTATGCATATTAAGCATTCAATTTTGTGATAATTATTATTAATTCCATTGTGTTCCCATCAATGTAATTGTAATTCTCTTTAGTTAAGGCATAAAAAGTGGGAAACGTCTGTAAACAGTGGCTGCCGTTGAAGCTTCTACCGTCTGCACATTCAGCAGTCTTGTCAAACTCGGGGAAGCTGTACCTCAGGGAGATGTTGTGTCTGATGCTGTTCTTGGTCTACACTAATGACATCAGTACAGCAGTACCAAGGTTCATCTCGAACATCCTCCATGCGGATGACTTTGCAGTGTGGAGCGCAGCAGAACATAAAGAAATAGCATCCTGCAAAATCCAGGATGCTGCCAATATAGTCAGCAGCTGGACTGAAAGATGGCCACTCAAACTGAGCTAGACCATCCCTTTCAATCAGATGGAAGAGGTCACCTTGAAACTGGAGACCTTCCAGTACCAAAGACCAACCTTATCGGCAACAAATAAATTACTGGATTCACGTGGAGGCCTCACATTGAAGCCATGGAAGCTAGAGCTGCGAAAAAAGGTATCTGATAAAGAAACTAGTGGGGACCACATTGGCGCAAATTACAGCATCCTGGCGCAAGCAAACACCTGCTCGGTCAGACCAGTTGTGCGGTACCAAGGTACATCAACAACATGAAACACTGCCTGCAAAACCAAAAAAAAGCCAGGCTTGACAAGATGCAGAACATGGGTCATTCTCATGATGCAGTGACTTTCTTAGAGCCCTCTGGAGCACCCCGATTTAGGAAATGGAGGATATTGGAGCCACTGAAATGCAGAACAGCACACACGATGAAGAGACTAAACGGCGACAGCATGGGAGACTACAGGAGCAGACCAAGAACCGTCAGAAACGCCCAAGTCTGAACCGCCAACTGAAGGTCCTGCAAAGGGCTAACACTGACGTCCTGGAACCAAGCCCAAAGATGTGTGAAGTGCTCCCTTTAGATACCTGGACATCTCGAAAGAGCCTTCTAGACAACATAAACGATGTGCCAGGACTCATTGCCAAAGGTCGTGGAACTGCACGAAGTCATCTCGCTGGAGATTATGCACAAGCGCTACACTCACAGCAGCTGTGCTCACATCTACACAGGCGGGTCCGCACAAGACGCCATGCGGAATGAAGGAAGTGGCGTGTACATCTGTTGTGCAAACCGCACTACTACCTCCCTCTCCTTACTAGCTGGCGGCAGCAGCTCCAGCTATCGTACAGATCTGCAGGTGCTCAACACAGCAGCAGAGCACTAGCTAGGGTAAGGTAGCAGTTTGATCCACTGATCTCCTCGCCAGGAAGCTTTAAGATAGACTGGATGCTCTGTCCACAAAATAGTGCTGCAGTGGATTTCAGTGCATTCTGGACTAGCTGGGAATGGAGAGGCTGACAGCCTGGCCAAAGCAGGCGCCAGACTACCCCAAGATCACAACCTCCTGTAAAGAAACCAATGCACTTCAGCAACACAGTGATTGGCAACAGCAGAATGGCGGCTGCAGCCCGTGGGCAGACGACATCAACAAGCTGAACAGGAAGAGCCAGGCCACCATCTTCCATCTACGCATTGATCACTCTGGACTCACCTCGTGAGACTGGGTCATGCGGACACAGCCGAATGCGAATGTGGCGTAGAAAATCAGTCTCCTTAGCACATTCTCCAGACCTGTCTATACAGAGAAGCGGTCCGCTGCCAGTTCTGACCAGAAGACATGCCCCTGTACACCAAACTCTGAGAACATGCTGCCGAGCTCTTGACAGCTCACTTATTGGCAGCCAGAACAATATACGATTTATAGACGGCCATCAAGGAATTGAAAGTTGCAGAGGAAGAAGGCAAAACATGGGGGTGGAAGTGGTGATCTCGTGGTGGACATGTGGAAACTAAGTATTTTGATAACATTGTTTTGACTGTTAGGAGCTATGAAACTTATTACGCATATTCATATTTTCACATTTCTAGACAAAAATAAATGAAAAGAAAAGGGGAGACCTTACTAGACCCGCCTTACGCTAGGTAAAATATCACCTAAAAGACCAGCCAGTTAAAAATAGTTACAATTAAATTGATGGGTCACATTGACATTAATGAAATGATCACAAATTTTTATGCTCAATATGCATACTTTGTTAAGAAAACTGGCAACGAAAATATTTAAACAGAGGAGTATGACGTAAGCAATTGTTATGATCATTTTGCGTTCCTTTGCGTACTGGTAAAATGGGGGTAGGGCAGCAGATTCAGCCACTGTGGCCCCTAAATAAATCACAGATCCATAAAATCAGGTTGGGAGTAACTGTGGTACTCTGTCCTAAGCAATAAAACTTTAAAAAGACCTCTCAGTTGTATACAAAATTTCTGAGGGCATCAGAAACAACGTACGTTTCATAATTTGTCAATTTTAAATATGAAAAAGCTGACCATTCACCACGAATGTACCGTAAAGGATGCCGACTTTCCTTATTTTCGTGCACTTTATGCTCAAATTATTGAAACTTAATAGGTAAAGAGAGGTCAAAATGAAATGGAATAACTTTAATAATTTCTTTTAATTAATTTTGTGTATATTTACAACATGGGGGTATGGATACAAAATCAAGCACTGTGGCACTCACTGTGATCACAGCATCACCTAGTCAAGTTTATAATAATTGTAACATCCTGTTTTAATGATTTAAGCATGAAAAATAGACTGCCAGTGCTATAGAAAATGTCTGAAGGCATCTGACACATTATTTTTTTGTTTTTTTTTTTTGCGATTTCGCGGAAATGGCCGTTTACTGGGAGCACAAAGACCTTCATTGTAAGGAGAGATTCAATGTTTCCATTCTGCTTTTTTGCATAGGACGCAGAAGGTGTGCCTTAACATAATACTGCCTGATTTGGGCTTTTGGGATGAATTCTGATTTATGCAGAGGAAAATGTTTCTCAATCTCATTTTAGCATCCGCGAAGAGCGTGAATGGGGGTACCCGTGCGCCATCGGCTATATCTCTGGTGTGTTCCTAAGGATGTTAGAGGAACATGAATTAAACATTTCAGGACATACTAAGATACACGTTGAAACCCATCTTATTGAGTACTGGGGGGGTGGGGGTGGGGTGGGGGGTGGGGATGGGTGCACGGTAGCCAGAACTGGCTTATTAAGTACAGGCTTCCCCCACCCCCCACCCCCACACACACACACACACACACTCCCCTCTCTCTTGCTATCAGGGATTTGCGCGTAAAGCCACCGTTGCTGATATCGGGCGCCAAATGCAGTACCCTTAAAGAAAAATCGCTCATGCGTGTCCGAACTTTGTACAGGCAGATGAGCAGAGGGCAAATGATGTGAAACATTCTCTGAATTGTTGTCCGCACAAAATACACTTAATGATATGTTCTTTAAAAATCTTGAAATGGTTATTTTAATCCGTTTGTACACTTTGTTTGAGCATTTGACACACTGGCACCTGCTACACATGCTGTACCGTCCTGACACATTGGCACCTGCTACACATGCTGAACCGTCCTTTTTGACACGTGACGGGCGCGCCGTGAAATATCACACAACAGGTGATAACGATCGGTTTCAGTCACTGCTACCATACAGATAAACACGATCTGTGTCAGTCACTGCTACCATACAGATAAACACGATCTGTGTCAGTCACTGCTACCATACAGATAAACGCGATCTGTGTCAGTCACTGCTACCATACAGATAAACACCATCTGTGTCAGTCACTGCTACCATACAGATAAACACCATCTGTGTCAGTCACTGCTACCATACAGATAAACACCATCTGTGTCAGTCACTGCTACCATACAGATAAACACCATCTGTGTCAGTCACTGCTACCATACAGATAAACACCATCTGTGTCAGTCACTGCTACCATACAGATAAACACCATCTGTGTCAGTCACTGCTACCATACAGATAAACACGATCTGTGTCAGTCACTGCTACCATACAGATAAACACTATCTGTGTCAGTCACTGCTACCATACAGATAAACACGATCTGTGTCAGTCACTGCTACCATACAGATAAACACGATCTGTGTCAGTCACTGCTACCATACAGATAAATACGATCTGTGTCAGTCACTGCTACCATACAGATAACACGATCTGTGTCAGTCACTGCTACCATACAGATAAACACGATCTGTGTCAGTCACTGCTACCATACAGATAAACACGATCTGTGTCAGTCACTGCTATTATTATATGTGTGTCCGTCTTTATTTCTGTGTGCCAGTGTGTGTGGATCAGAGGGTGGGTTAGAGTAGAAGGAGACGAATTCCTGTCGCTACACGAGCCCACAGAGCGTACTAATGGCGGAAAGCGCCGTGTGTCCGTCTTTATTTCTGTGTGTCAGTGTGTGTGGATCAGAGGGTGGGTTAGAGTAGAAGGAGACGAATTCCTGTCGCTACACGAGCCCACAGAGCGTACTAATGGCGGGAAGCGCCGTGTGTCCGTCTTTATTTCTGTGTGCCAGTGTGTGTGGATCAGAGGGTGGGTTAGAGTAGAAGGAGACGAATTCCTGTCGCTACACGAGCCCACAGAGCGTACTAATGGCGGGAAGCGCCGTGTGTCCGTCTTTATTTCAAAGGAGGTGTCGTGACGGAAAGTTTACACGCACATAGGCTAAAGGGAACTTTACCGTCCAACACCAAATGTATGCTTCAAACATACGGAACCCAGGAAATCTGCCATTGCTAAACATATTTCATCGCACAAATTCCCTTTCGCACGCCTCTGATGTTGGAGAAAAGAGGCGGACAAGCTGCCTTAGGTGCGACCACAGACATTAATAACTATGTGTATTATGAACCTGGGTGTAACACTTCCAATGTGTGTTTGTCTCTGTCCAAATGCTGACCCGTTGTGTGGCCTTCGACTGACTCAGCGCGGAGATTTCGTTTCACTGTGCAGACATCAGTGCTTTCTATAATCGTGCGTGCTGTTGAGTAGTCTGCTTGTAGTTAGAACACGGATAATGACGCAACATGTCAGCAGGTTTGGTTATTTAGTCTTTTCTAAGGTTTGGCACTATCACTAGAGGACATCAGTGTCGTCTATCTCAATACTGAATGTGGTGATTCGATTTGTGTGTTTACTGCTGTCTATTCTCCGTCTATGCGTGTGTATGGGAAAGAAATTTCGAGTGTGCGTACACACCAAGGAGTATTTCATTACTAGTGAACATAAGGAACTTGCTAATGTCGAGTGTGCGTACACACTAAGATGTATTTCATTACTAGTGAGCATAAGGAGCTTGCTAATGTCGAGTGTGCGTACACACTAAGAAGTATTTCATTACTAGTGAGCATAAGCAACTTGCTAATGTGACAGTATGCACATATTTAGCGTCTTTGCATTGCGAACAGGGGAAAGCATCAAGATTGAATTTTTTGGTCTGCAAAGGATTATGGGAAGGAAAGCATATCGAGCAAGTTCATGAATATTAATTTGCTTATTAATTTTACACAATATATCAGTACATGTTTCAAAGAAGGGGAAATTTAATGGAGTGGGAACATATATAATTTAGTCATAAACCAAAAATATATGTGAATAAAGGTGATAGCAACAGAATAATATCAATGTTATCTGGTCCATGAAGATACCGTTCCCTCGTTTACACCAGTCTGTTTCTACGCATTACTTTTTTTTTTCAGCGTTATTCTCCCAGGCAAAGAAATTCGGGCTTCCTTTCCCGGGGAAAGGTACGTCGCCACCAAGCAGAGCTCGATCTTCCCAGCCTTTTTTCACTCATGTATTTGGACCTGTTCCGCTGGTTACCTGACGTACCTTACCATACCTTGGATCTGAGCCCTAGCGGTCATCACTATAGCGGGGTGAATGTGGGGACGCTATAGCGGGGTGAGTGTGGGGACGCTATAGCGGAGTGAGTGTGGGGACGCTATAACGGGGTGAGTGTGGGGGACGCTATAACGGGGTGAGTGTGGGGACGCTATAGCGGAGTTAGTGTGGAGACGCTATAGCGGGGTGAGTGTGGGGACGCTATAGCGGAGTTAGTGTGGAGACGCTACAGCGGGGTGAGTTTGGGGACGCTATAGCGGAGTTAGTGTGGGGACGCTATAGCGGAGTTAGTGTGGAGACGCTATAGCGGGGTGAGTGTGGGGACGCTATAGCGGAGTTAGTGTGGAGACGCTACAGCGGTGTGAGTGTGGGGACGCTATAGCGAAGTTAGTGTGGGGACGCTATAGCGGAGTTAGTGTGGAGACGCTATAGCGGAGCACCTTACTTAGTGGCTTGCGCAGGACTAAGTTCACTCAAGTACATGAAAACAAACACCAGGCAAGCGGTTGCCCTGCACAGCTCAGTGCTGCCCAACAAGAAAACAAACACCAGGCAAGCGGTTGCCCTGTACAGCTCCGTGCTGCCCGACAAGAAAACAAACACCAGGCAAGCGGTTGCCCTGTACAGCTCAGTGCTGCCCAACAAGAAAACAAACACCAGGCAGGCGGTTGCCCTGTACAGCTCAGTGCTGCCCAACAACAATAACTCAGGAAGCGAAAGGCCCTCGGGCCGCTGGCGGCTACATTTGGATCGAACTGCACACTGCTGAGGGCGTAGAAAGGGCGAATGGTGTAGGGTGGGTGGGGTGGGGGTTAAAGTGGGTGAATTTTGGAGGGTGGAGGTAAAGAGGAAGTATCATTGTAACTTTAATCTTTGTTTATTTCACGTGATTCCGTTAACACCCTGCAGCCAGCTGTTCTGTAAACTGGGCGATGAATGCAGCCAGCTGTTCTGTAAACTGGGCGATGAATGCAGCCAGCTGTTCTGTAAACTGGGCGATGAATGCAGCCAGCTGTTCTGTAAACTGGGCGATGAATGCAGCCAGCTGTTCTGTAAACTGGGCGATGAATGCAGCCAGCTGTTCTGTAAACTGGGCGATGAATGCAGCCAGCTGTTGTGTAAACTGGGCGATGAATGCAGCCAGCTGTTCTGTAAACTGGGCGATGAATGCAGCCAGCTGTTCTGTAAACTGGGCGATGAATGCAGCCAGCTGTTCTGTGAACTGGGCGATGAATGCAGCCAGCTGTTCTGTGAACTGGGCGATGAATGCAGCCAGCTGTTGTGTAAACTGGGCGATGAATGCAGCCAGCTGTTGTGTAAACTGGGCGATGAATGCAGCCAGCTGTTGTGTAAACTGGGCGATGAATGCAGCCAGCTGTTGTGTAAACTGGGCGATGAATGCAGCCAGCTGTTGTGTAAACTGGGCGATGAATGCAGCCAGCTGTTGTGTAAACTGGGCGATGAATGCAGCCAGCTGTTGTGTAAACTGGGCGATGAATGCAGCCAGCTGTTCTGTAAACTGGGCGATGAATGCAGCCAGCTGTTCTGTAAACTGGGGCGATGAATGCAGCCAGCTGTTCTGTAAACTGGGCGATGAATGCAGCCAGCTGTTCTGTAAACTGGGCGATGAATGCAGCCAGCTGTTCTGTAAACTGGGCGATGAATGCAGCCAGCTGTTCTGTAAACTGGGCGATGAATGCAGCCAGCTGTTCTGTAAACTGGGCGATGAATGCAGCCAGCTGTTCTGTAAACTGGGCGATGAATGCAGCCAGCTGTTCTGTAAACTGGGCGATGAATGCAGCCAGCTGTTCTGTAAACTGGGCGATGAATGCAGCCAGCTGTTCTGTAAACTGGGCGATGAATGCAGCCAGCTGTTCTGTGAACTGGGCGATGAATGCAGCCAGCTGTTCTGTGAACTGGGCGATGAATGCAGCCAGCTGTTCTGTGAACTGGGCGATGAATGCAGCCAGCTGTTCTGTGAACTGGGCGATGAATGCAGCCAGCTGTTCTGTAAACTGGGCGATGAATGCAGCCAGCTGTTCTGTAAACTGGGCGATGAATGCAGCCAGCTGTTCTGTAAACTGGGCGATGAATGCATACACAGGGGGTTAATTAAGCGTGTTTTCTTTCTCTCTCCATCCTCTTCTCTTTTTGGTGGGAATGGCGGGTGGCGGGAAAGGGCTATGGGGTCCCGAACCCGGGGTATCTCTCCAGTCGGCCGCTAACTAATTAGTGTTCATCATCAATAAGTTGACGGTTTGGAATCTAAACAACACTGATAAATTTAACCCTTTGGTTGCCGGTAGAGGATTGTGTCGCGCTGACTCCTGTAGGAATCATCGCGACTAAAACCGCTACCGACACCCATAGGGTTAATACTCATTTCAACTGTGATTGATACATCGCCAAATGTCGCAATGCTTTGTATTTCATATCGACACACTTACAGCTGGATTATCTGGGTCAGTCGTGTTGTGACGTCAATTAGCAGTCACGTGACAGACTTGTATTGTCGCCTACACACAGGTACAGTGACGCTGCCTTTCACTACGGACTCGCCTGCTACACCGCTGTCAGGTAGGTCTGTTCCGGCTTTATTGATCATTCATGTTTTAATGTATGCTGTGCGCATGCTGTGTTGTCATGATATGCTGTACTGGACTAGAAAGCCTGAAGTTAGTCAATGACTGAACAGAGTCGTGAAGGTGAGGTCTCTTCAGCCTAGTGGAATAGACAGGCCTTCAGAGGTACTTCCGGTTGTCAACCTGTGTGTGCTGGTGTGTGATTTTGGTCATGTCGTGCATTGTTTGTGGTGTCGATGTGTAGTCAGTTATGAACTATACGATTGAAACCCACTCAACAGACAAACGACAGCATATGTTGTACTGAAAGCCTGGACTGCTTCGCGGCAAAGCTGCTTTCGGTTTTGAGGCCGCTCCACTATTTGCCTCGATAGTACATTTCACTCACAGGCGCCTGACAGTAAATCATTTCCGGCAGAGCAGTTAAAATTCTCGTCTTGACTGACACCCCTTCTCTCAGTCACTCAAGTTAGTCTGAATACGCGCTCGTGATAACGCTGTCATTCCCTCTCAGAATAATAACAACCCTCAATCTCATTCCCTCTAACAACACCGACACCCCTTCTCTCAGTCACTCAAGTTAGTCTGAACACGCGCTCGTGATACCGCTGTCATTCCCTCTCAGAATAATAACAGCCCTCAATCTCATTGCCTCTAACAACACCGACACCCCAATTGCATTTATGACAGTGTCACTCTGATTTGATCATTTTTGATTTAGCTTGGTTCGTTTTGGTTTAGTTGTTCTTGTTGTGTTTGTTGTTGTTTTTGTCTTTTTTATTTTTGCGAACGAAGAAACGAACAAACGTAAAATTGACAGATACAACGCAATTTTCTCCTACATGTTCATAGAGGTCGGTGCTAGAAACACGCCCCCCCCCCCCCCACACACACACCTCCCACCGCACTCCTAAGCCACTGACATGACGGTGGGAAATGGGGGGGGGGGGGGGGTATGCCCTATAATCGTCATTGGTGGCTGGTGTTTTTTTTTCTGTTCTTGTGCTTGCAATTTTCTTCATTCTCGTGATCCGTGAGAGAAGAGGTAGCCGTGATCCGTGAGAGAAGAGGTAGCCGTGATCCGTGAGAGAAGAGGTAGCCGTGATCCGTGAGAGGAGAGGTAGCCGTGATCCGTGAGAGAAGAGGTAGCCGTGATCCGTGAGAGAAGAGGTAGCCGTGATCCGTGAGAGAAGAGGTAGCGTGATCCGTGAGAGAAGAGGCAGCCGTGATCCGTGAGAGAAGAGTTAGCCGTGAAACGTGAAAGGCTAAATCAGATTATCGTCATCCGTCTTGGTTATTTCGTGACACGTGAAATTCGTTGTCAGACTGTACATTCTGGTCACAAACGTCATCAGCCCCCCCCCCCCCTCACATACACACACGTACGCACACACAGGCCCTTCCACCCCCACTCCAGTCTTTTATTGTTTCGGCAAGTTGAAGAATGCTATGCACCAGCATCAACAGCCTCTCGCCTCAACCCACCCCCAAGCCCCAGCCCCGACCCCCAAACGCCCCTCCCTTTCCCCTTTCCCACCTCCTAGACCCCCGATTGTTAGATTGATTATTCGGTCAGTGAAAGAGGTCATGGAAGCAGAACCTGTCTCTGCGTCGTCTTTTTCCATCATGAAACTTGAATGCTACTTTAAAAAAATATCTATATACTAGTTAGTTGAATCGCAAAATACATTTACATTGTCCTGAATCTGTGATGGTACCCCCACCCCCCTCTCACCACTCCACCATCATCACCACACCCCAATCCCCCTAGTCCTCATGAAGAGTCACACACTTTATTCAATAGACAATCTCGAGTGATGGCGCATTTTGTGCAAACACTTGTCTTCCTTCATCTCCTCAGCCATACTTCAGTGTCAGGTCAGACTGTAAGCAGTCATCCACTGATCCGTCACTATTCCTATATCCGATTCTGTCCTGTACTGTGTGTTCGCAATGCTTGTGTTGTGTACTCGTCACACTGGTAAGATGGAATGCAAGGAGTTAGTCAATCACAATGGCTGAAAAGAGGTGTCAAGGTTAGGTCTCTCCACTCTCGTGGACACTGAGGCTTCTATAGGTACATTAGGTTGTCAGCCGCCTGTGCGGTGTGCCTGGTCTGTTATTTTGGACCTTACGGCTCGTACGAGCTGTAAAGGCTCCCCTACACGGAGCAACGAAATACACAAGAAACGAAACATTTTCATTGCATCGAAATGCCTCCTCCGGACCCGCAGAAACGCGGTGAAAATTCATTTCGATTGGTACAGGGGAAGTAACTCTTCACTGACACATGCTCTGGTTTGTATCGGTGGATATCGGGTAATATTTCTGACTACTGACGCTTAAAAATTAAACATAAATATGAGACATGTGTGCCTTCGCTTACACAGTACAAGTGAATTCCCGAGCTGATCGAATAAACTTAAGGGCTTTTGAATGCTTAAACAGGCATTTATTTCGTAAGAGCCGTAAGGTACAAAACCACAGACCAGCCTGCATACTATAATATGTCAGAACGCCTGAGTGCTGATTTATGCTATACTGACGTGCATTGCCGGCTACGTCATGACGTCACTCTGTATTCACTACGTATCAGTTGACCTTTGAACTGAAAGCTTGAAGCACAACCAACAGACAAGCTGCACAACAGAGTACTGCCGTACTGAGAAGAGCGGGGCTGCTAGGCGGAGAGTACTGCGGTACTGAGAAGAGCGGGGCTGCTAGGCGGAGAGTACTGCGGTACTGAGAAGAGCGGGGCTGCTAGGCGGAAATAGAGTAAAGCGGTACTGAGAAGAACGGGCCTGCTAGGCGGAAACAGAGTAAAGCGGTACTGAGAAGCGCGGGGCTGCTAGGCGGAAACAGAGTAAAGCGGTACTGAGAAGAGCGGGGCTGCTAGGCGGAAACAGAGTAAAGCGGTACTGAGAAGCGCGGGGCTGCTAGGCGGAAACAGAGTAAAGCGGTACTGAGAAGCGCGGGGCTGCTAGGCGGAAACAGAGTACTGCGGTACTGAGAAGAGCGGGGCTGCTAGGCGGAAACAGAGTACTGCGGTACTGAGAAGAGCGGGACTGCTAGGCGGAAACAGAGTAAAGCGCCACTGAGAAGAACGGGGCTGCTAGGCGGAAACAGAGTAAAGCGGTACTGAGAAGAGCGGGGCTCTAGGCGGAAACAGAGTAAAGCGGTACTGAGAAGAGCGGGGCTGCTAGGCGGAAACAGAGTAAAGCGGTACTGAGAAGAACGGGGCTGCTAGGCGGAAACAGAGTAAAGCGGTACTGAGAAGAGCGGGGCTCTAGGCGGAAACAGAGTAAAGCGGTACTGAGAAGAACGGGGCTGCTAGGTGGAAAAGCTACTTTCGATTGAGAGCAGGCCACTGTTTTGTTAGTATACTGACGGGCAAAAGAAATGCGACATTTTGGGAATCATCGCAAACACTTTATTGATTCCAAAAATGTTCCATTTCAAAATTTTGCTAGGCAGTTTACAAAAGTTGGGTAGTTACAGCCGCGTAGAACATTGGGTGGAGGAAGGGGTGGGGCATGTCAGCGTGCCTGGCGTTTTACTTGCCGGCCTCCACAAACCAAACAACGGCCGGTGTATGTGTGTGTGTGTGTGTGTGTGTATGTGTGTGTGTATGTGTGTGTGTGTGTGTGTGTGTGTGTGTGTGTGTGTGTGTGTGTGTGTGTGAGCGTGCATGCGTGCGTGCGTGTGTGTTTATGTGTGTGTGTGTGGGGGGGGGGGAGGGTGGAGAGGGGGAAGGGGGGGGGGAGGCAGGCGACACCATAAAAGATAACAAGGCAGGGGAGGGGAGGCTTGTCCAGATAGCGTGTCCGTTATAAGGTCCTGGTAAATCAAAGTGGCACAGTTGCAGTGCGGCCGAATTGATCAGTGTTAAGGTCGTACTCCAAAGGTAATAGCTGTCCCTGCTCCCCATACCCCGCCAGTTAGGGCCGTCCATTATCACTCCGGTGCCGTGGACGGTAAGCCGCGAACTACCTAAGTAGCAAGGGGAGCCCAAAGCGCAAAGGTCGTCGCGCCGATGGACGTTAAGCCGCGAACTAGCTAAGTAGCGAGGGGAGCCCAAAGCGCAAAGGTCGTCGCGCCGATGGACGTTAAGCCGCGAACTAGCTAAGTAGCGAGGGGAGCCCAGAGTGCAAAGGTCGTCGCGCCGATGGACGTTAAGCCGCGAACTAGCTAAGCAGCGAGGAGAGCCCAAAGTGCAAAGGTCGTCGCGCCGATGGACGTTAAGCCGCGAACTAGCCAAGTAGCGAGGGGAGCCCAAAGTGCAAAGGTCGTCGCGCCGATGGCTTTTAGCGCATGTTGAGGTGGAGAGGTGATGGGTGTCATCCGACCTTGACAACGTCAATATACAAACTAAAATCTAGTGATCTTTTTTCTCCCAAGGGGATGAGGTGGGTTGGGTGGAGGGGGTGGGATGGTGGTGGATGGGCAAGAGATACTCCGAATCCTTTACATTTGTACGTTGTCTTAAAATATAATCCCGTTACATAACTTGACTCAATATGAAATATAATCCCGTTACATAACTTGACTCAATATGAAATATAATCCCGTTACATAACGTGACTCAATATGAAATATAATCACGTTACATAACTTGACTCAATATGAAATATAATCCCGTTACATAACTTGACTCAATATGAAATATAATCCCGTTACATAACTTGACTGAATATGAAATATAATCCCGTTACATAACTTGACTCAATATGAAATATAATCCCGTTACATAACTTGACTCAATATGAAATATAATCCCGTTACATAACTTGACTCAATATGAAATATAATCCCGTGACATAACTTGACTCAATATGAAATATAAGAATAAGAATAAGAATAAGAGTACTTTATTATCTCGAAAAGAGAAATTCGGTTGTGGTACATTTATAACAAATAGTACAAACAAGACATAAAAACATTATAGCATAATTATGAACATTTTCTCCCTGCACTTGCACAGCTACAAATTCCAAATGGATAAAGTAAACACTACAAAATCTTTACACATAACTCTTACACATCTCACACAAACATCTTTTATGGACTGAACTGAGCGGCACTTATACATTCACACCCACCTCTACATATGCATACATAATACGCGTGTTTCAACCTAGTCCTAACCCTCACTACTTATTATACAAACGTCTCAGTACATTATTACACATTATTACACACGCTGCATAATTAAAGTCTACCATAATAAAATAATTAGTGGGTAAACACTCAGTAACAACAATCCCAGTATGTTCATGTTCACCACCAAATGAAACACAATATAATCACTTCTCTAAAATCAACAAGCTCCATTCCTACTGATTGCACAGGTAAAGGGGGATAGGGGGGAGGAGTTAGGTTTGGGTATGCGTGGATGTACCTACAGATTGCTTAGAGTGATGGATTTGGGGATGAAACTGTGCTGTAGTCTAAGTGTTCTAGCTTTGTGCGTGCGGAGTCTGCGGCCAGAGGGGAGGAGTTCATAGAGGTGGGCAAGGACATGGGATCTGTCTGAAGCTATCCGCCTACCCTTTCTCACCACACGCTGTTCATACAGGGACTCCACACTGTTTTGCTTACTGCCAGTCACTTTGCTGCAGATGTTTACCATTCGTGCCAGGGTGTTCTTGTTCTTCACACTCAGACCTCCATACCAGCACACAGAACCGAAAGTGATGACAGACTCAATAAAAGAGCAGTAAAAAGTTTGAAGGACAGAGGGGTTCACATTCAGCTTCCTGAGTTTCTGGAGGCAGTAGATGCGTGACTGACATTTCTTGTGTATGAGGGAGGTGTTTGCGTTAAAGGACAACTTATCATAATCCCGTTACATAACTTATATAATCCCGTTACATAACTTGACTCAATATGAAATATAATCCCGTTACATAACTTGACTCAATATGAAATATAATCCCGTGACATAACTTGACTCAATATGAAATATAATCCCGTTACATAACTTGCCTCAATATGAAATATAATCCCGTTACATAACTTGACTCAATATGAAATATAATCCCGTTACATAACTTGACTCAATATGAAAAAGAAGACGCGAAACACATTTATGGTTCTGTTTACTAGCTGCAGGTAGGCAACTTTCATTGAAAGGAGTCTCTTCAGGTAGTTTTCTCTCTTTACCTGTTGTTGCGTCCCACTTTTCATAAGGCTCAGTGTTCAGTGGTCAGCGCACTTTTGTTTATCAAGCCCCAGTGTTATGGAATACACTTCCTCTTGAGGTCAGAAACAGCGAGTCTGTCTCTGACTTCAAAAGGTCGTTGAAAACTCACCTCTTCAAGCTTTATTTTGAATAACTGCCAGTGTTTGATGCCTTAGTTGTAGTTCTGCAATCCTCCTTGTCTAGACTGAATGTTAATTAGAATATAAATTATTATGTACGTATTATTGTGTAGTTTGTTGTATAAGTGGTGTGTTCGGGCATTGTGCTTTGTTACATTGTATTTTTAGTTTTGTGTACAGATTGTAAAGCGCTTAGAGCTTTTGAGTAAGATTAAGCGCTATATAAATACTCATTATTATTATTATAAGGCCCACTGTTCATAAGGCCCACTGTTCATAAGGCCCCCTGTTCACAGGGCCAACTGTTTATAATGCCCACTGTTCATAAGGCCCACTGTTCATAAGGCCCACTGTTCATAAGGCCGATGTTCATATCATATAGTTACACGCATTTATGTAGGAGAGAGACTCTTTTACTGGAACGCGCAAACTGAAATGTTCAAACTTTCGAAATGATGACCTTGAGACACAAATATGAAGATCGATAGATCGCGCAAGAGTTGAATTTTACTGTGATAGAAGCAATAGTATGTAGTCTAAATTGACCTTCATATTTTCAAGTAGAAGATAAAAATGCAAACAAGCGTTGCAATGTCGGAGCCTGGGTTCTTTTTGAGCTTGCCCTGTAGGTAGCACCGCCATTCTAGTGATTGATTGTATACCTCAAGAAGGTATCAAGGTAGGCTTATATGAGGACGGTAAAATTTGGATCAGATTGGTCATGTGGTTCGGGACACATTGCCTGAAGACGGGTGTGACCCATTGCAGCCTGATGCTGACTTTGTCAAGTTTGCTTATTGTCCTATGAATTGGCCTAAAGAAGGGTATCACCCATTGCAGCCTGATGCTGACTTTGCCAAGTTTGCTTATTGCCCTATGAATTGGCCTAAAGAAGGGTGTGACCCATTGCAGCCTGATGCTGACTTTGTCAAGTTTGCTTATTGTCCTATGAATTGGCCTAAAGAAGGGTGTGACCCATTGCAGCCTGATGCTGACTTTGTCAAGTTTGCTTATTGTCCTTGAATTGGCCTAAAGAAGGGTATGACCCATTGCAGCCTGATGCTGACTTTGTCAAGTTTGCTTATTGTCCTATGAAGTGGACTAAAGAAGGGTAAACAAATATTGCCGCCGTGACCTAATTCAACTTGTTTAACACATTCTACCCCAACACCGAAATCCCCAGATTTTGCCGTTGTCCTCTGAAGACTGCATTGCAGTGCAGGACACAGATCGACCATGATAGTTCAAGGGTGATGCCAGAATAGCTTGGCGCCCATAGGCGGTCAGTCAGTCAATCAGCCCATAGGCGCCACTCTATTCTGGCATCACCCTTGAACTATCATGGTCGATCCTTACTTTGCTGTGGGGTGTCTGGGGTAGAATGAGTTAAAGCGAAGATTTTCTGGATCTTGACATAATGTACTGAGGGTAACCCCTCAGGTGTCGGTAGCGGTTTTATTAGAGATGATCCCTGCAGGAAACGAAGCCTGTACCCTATTATGTTCGTATTTTTTATTTATTTTATTATTTGCTTTAATGTATTAGTAGTATTCTTTATACTATTAATTTCAGCGTGTTTGTTTGCTTATCACACTAGTCCAGCATGGCCACTGCTGCTGCCCCCGAGCCCTTGGAGCTGTCCGAAATGGAGTGTTCCGTTTGTCACGAGTATTTCACCCAGCCCAAGATCCTGCCGTGCGCTCACCTCCTGTGTCAGCATTGCCTGGTGTCCTGGCTCAACTCACACCCCGACGCTCAATGTCCACTGTGCCGCTGCGCCATCGTTGACCCCCAAGAACCCCGAACGCACAAAAGCGTACAAGAGGTGGCCGACGCTCTGCCGACTGACGTGACGATGGCGGGTCTGGTGACCTCCGCCCGGGCTCTGAGTCAGGACCACGTGTGTGTGGTTTGTCAGGATGTGGCGGCCCACTTCATCTGTCTCGACTGCAACGACATGCTGTGTCAGGCTTGCAACAATGCCCACAAAAAGCTGTCAATGTCTAAACACCACACCACAGCTGACCTGGCCTCCATGACCCCGGAACGTCTGGCTGCTAGTAGTCACGTGACCTGCACCGCGCATGCCCAGCAGCAAGCCACTCTCTTCTGCACTTCACACAGCGAGGTCATCTGCCACATCTGCACCACAGCTAGTCACCGCGCATGCGCGGAAGTTTGTGAATTGGAAGACAAAGTAAGTGAGATGCGGAAGGTTCTGGGCGAGCTGCTAGAACTGCTGACTGGCGGGGAGATCCAACTGGAGGCAGCCATCAGGGAGCTAGACGACCATCTGCTTCAAGTGGAGAAAAAGACAGAACGCACTCTGGCCGACATCACCACCACCTGTGATGACCTGAAGAAGGCAGTGGACGCCTTTGGCAGCCAGATGAGGGAGGCGGCTCTCAGCGCAAAGTGCAAAGCCAGGGAGGAGGTTGAACAAGTGAAAATCGCCTTCATGCAGAGAAAGGCCAAGCTGACGTCACACAAACAGCTGGTCAAACGCACGAAGCGGGTGGCGACCTCTACATCAGACGTCTTCGTAGCTACACTGTTAAAGACTAGAGTGGAGGGCCTTGACCGGAGCGTGACCCTACCGGCTGGAGTTACGGTTCTCACCAGGCCAACGTTGGTGATAGACCAGCAGGCGATAGAGAGGGTGCAGAAGGAACTGGAAGGGGTGTGTAAGTTGGAAAACACGCCGGCAAAACTCTCTTTTCAACAGACGGCAAAACTCCCTTTTCAACAGACGGCGAAACTCCCTTTTCAACAGACGGCGAAACGTTCTTCTAATCGGGTACGTGTTCTGACTGAAGCGATGTGAGATCAGTGAAACTGTGTGTGCATTGCCCGGAACTGAAGTTGCACGCCATCAGTATGATGCATTGCTGAAGTTATCAGTGAGATCAGTGAAACTGTGTGTGCATTGCCCGGAACTGAAGTTGCACGCCATCAGTATGATGCATTGCTGAAGTTATCAGTGAGATCAGTGAAACTGTGTGTGCATTGCCCGGAACTGAAGTTGCACGCCATCAGTATGATGCATTGCTGAAGTTATCAGTGAGATCAGTGAAACTGTGTGTGCATTGCTCGGAACTGAAGTTGCACGCCATCAGTATGATGCATTGCTGAAGTTATCCGTGAGATTTTCAGATTGAAAATATTAACTCATTCAGCCCGGCGGCCGTATTTCCCAAATTCGAGAGGCGTCTTCTAATGACTATGCACCAGTTGCAGGAGATGGATCGACCATGATAATTCAAGGGCAGTGCCAGATTAGTTTGGCGCCGACAGGCAGACAGGCGCCAAGCTAATCTGTCACTACCCTTGAATTATCATGGTCGATCCATCTACTGGTGTAGTGCGTCCGGGCTGAATGGGTTAAAAGTACTTCAAACGTAAAAAAAATCACATCACATCATTGCGGGGGCGGATCTGGGGGAGGGGGTGGGAGTGGGTGGGAGGGGGCCTGGCGTTTCGGACAATCACCACCCTCCCCTTCCCCCGTGTCCCGTTGTTTGATGTTTCAGAGAGTGGTGAGAGTCCCGTTCACGTTTACGCCTACAGCCCCCCCCCCCCCCGCCCCCCCCCCCCCCCCCCCCCACTCCCAACACCAAACCGTTGTTTGATTTATTTCGGCCAATGAATGCAAGATCTAGCTTCGATAGGCCTTTTGTGTCAGGTTAAAGGTCCCAAACAAAAAAAGTTGAAACCCTTCCACCACCCACAACCACCCCCATGAGGTAACTGATCGGCCCCTGAATTGCGTTTGAACACTAGATTTTTATGTTAGTCATAAGTAAACCGAAAGGTGTATTGCTTCACGTGCATCACGTGACAAACATAAACGTGACACCAACAATATAGTATTAATGCTGTTTGGTCTATAATTTATTATTATTTATTTAGTCATATACAGAAAAAAATTAATTGCATCATGTGACAAACATAAAGGTAATAACAGCACAATAATATCAATAATATCTGGTCCCTGAAGGTAGAGTTTCATCGTTTACACGGGTCTGTTCCTATTTTTTGCTTTTTTATCAACTTGTTTTCTCCTACACCAGGAAATTCGGGCTCTCTTCCCCGGGGAAAGGCACGTCAGCACAAAGCAGTCACTCGATCTACGCAGTCTTTTTTTTCACATGCATTTGAACCAGTTTCGCTAGTTACCTGACTTACCTTAACTCATTCTACCCCAGACACACCACAGCAAGATAAGGGTCGACCATGATAGTTCAAGGGTGATGCCAGAATAGCTTGGCGCCTATGGGCGCCAAGCTAATCTGGCATCACCCTTGAACTATCATGGTCGAGATGTGTCCTGCGCTGCAATGCAATCTTCAGAGGACACCGGCAACATTTGGGGATTTCGGTGTTGGGGTAGAATGAGTTAACATTCCTAGGATCTGAGCGCTAGCGGTCATCACTTTTTCTTTTACGACCTTGGATCAGTTGATTTAGTCAGCTTAGTCCTGCGCCAGCCACTAAGCAAGGTGCTCCGCTATAGCGGGGTGAGTGTTGTGGCGCTATAGCGGGGTGAGTGTTGTGGCGCTATAGCGGGGTGAGTGTTGTGGCGCTATAGCGGTGGTGAGTGTTGTGGCGCTATAGCGGGGTGAGTGTTGTGGCGCTATAGCGGGGTGAGTG
>BTPG01000001.1:130033401-130248401 GCA_036245525.1 Semisulcospira habei | reverse complement strand
TAGGGTCCGACAGGAAGGGTTAGGGTCCGACAGGAAGGGTTAGGGTGCGACAGAAAGGGTTAGGGTCCGACAGGAAGGGTTAGGGTCCGACAGGAAGGGTTAGGGTCCGACAGGAAGGGTTAGGGTCCAACAGGAAGGGTTAGAGTCCGACAGGAAGGGTTAGGGTCCGACAGGAAGGGTTAGGGTCCGACAGGAAGGGTTAGGGTCCGACAGGAAGGGTTAGAGTCCGACAGGAATGGTTAGGGTCCGACAGGAAGGGTTAGGGTCCGACAGGAAGGGATAGGGTCCGACAGGAAGGGTTAGGGTGCGACAGGAAGGGTTAGGGTCCGACAGGAAGGGTTAGGGTCCGACAGGAAGGGTTAGGGTCCGACAGGAATTGTTAGGGTCCGACAGGATGGGTTAGGGTCCGACAGGAAGGGTTAGGGTCCGACAGGAAGGGTTAGGGTCCAACAGGAAGGGTTAGGGTCCGACAGGAAGGGATAGGTTCCGACTACAAGCTCTACCGACAGCCAGAGGGTTAAGGTTTCTCTAAGCACAGATTTGGAAGTGGGATTGCTTGTAATTTGATTTGTTGTGAGTCGAATGGAAGATGTTTAAAAAGAAAAATGGGATACTGAGAAGCACACGTGTCTGTTTATTCTACCAGCGGTGTGTCCACACATTTAGTTACAATCCTTTAAAGCTGCATGCTACCCGCAATAATGTGTTTCTGTGTCTATGTGTGTGTGAGGGGCAGTCTGGAGGCGTTGTGATGGTTGACATTTGTGATTTCCAGATGCTGGATCTTGTTGTGATTAACCATTTGTGTCGGTAGAGGTTTAAAATCCGCTACCGACAGCCATAGGTTTCATTGATAATTAAACCATTGTCTATATTCTGTATCTGTAATCGTGTTTTTTTCTCCCTCTCTATAATTATTGCTGTGTCTTTGTGTCATTTATCTAGCATAGTTGTTGCAGACCTATTTATGTTATTTGAGAATGGTGGAGTTTTTCCCACGAACACGCATAACAGAAGGTCACGTGACTGATTACAGTAGAGCTATTATGCTTAGAATTTATTGAATTAATCATATTGGGTTTCATGCATGTCATGTCATATTTGCTGATTCGTTATAGGTATTTTACGTCATAGTTTGTCAGTTCGCTTTATTGTATCAGTTTTCCTCCTAGTTCATTCATTCATTCATTCATTCATTCATTCATTCATTCATTCATTCAGTTTTGTTACATTACAATTGGCAAAGAATGTCAAGGGAAACAAAACCAATATTTCTTGCTACTGAAGTTAGCATTTTCTCCCCTTAGTTGCTCATCCTGTTACATGCCAAGAAAGTCCACACTGGATGTGAACAGTGTATACAATTTGCCAACCTTTGTCTTTGTGACAATCCAGAAATACAAAAACTGGCTGTATGACCTGTTTTTATAGTGCCTTTGTTATATCAAAATACACTTCATGCAATGATATTTTAATTAATGCTTGTATTTTGATAGACTATTATTGACTCATTTGAGACGTGACGCCTCCAGATACGCGGCGAAAGCCGTATGTCTCGAGGCGGCAGATCTCGAATGAGTTAAAGATTGTGGCCTGTTTGTTGTATTTATTTACATGTACTTAGTGTCTGCACGTGAATCCAAGCATAGTATACTGCACGAGTATTCTGATATAAGTGCCGTTAGTGTAACCGCTTTTAACCCACACAAGTGTGCCTCTATTTACAAATGTGCCTCTATTTACAGGTGTGCCTCTATTTACAAGTGTGCCTCTATTTACAAGTGTGCCTCTATTTACAAGTGTGCCTCTATTTACAAGTGTGCCTCTGTTTACAAGTGTGCCTCTGTTTACAAGTGTGCCTCTATTTACAAGTGTTTTGGTCTACTTGTTATTTGCTCATTGGAAATTATGCCCATTTGTGTTACTCCCGGGCTGTTAACCCCTATCATTCGGAATACACCGGTGTGTGAAATAAGTTTGACTAAAATAGTTCAAGGGTAGTGCCAGAATAGCTTGGCGCCTCTAGGCGCCAAGCTATTCTGGCACCACCCTTGAACTATAGCCATTGGTCTATATCCTTATCTGTAAGTACTATAATGTAGCTTGCATATGGCAGTGTACACATTGGAAGCTTTTAGCCTCAGTATGATATGAGTTGAACTAAAGCCATTGGTCTATATCCTTATCTGTAAGTACTATAATGTAGCTTGCATATGGCAGTGTATCCTTATCTGTAAGTACTATAATGTAGCTTGCGTATGGCAGTGTGTACATTTGAAGCTTTCAGCCTCAGTATGATAGGGGTTTAACGTGTAGAAATTTCGATAATAACAGGAAATACATGCTTGGAAGTCATATGGCATTTCCTTTAAGTATGTACATGAAGGGACTTCACTAGTCAAATGGGTGTGGTTGTTTGGTTGGTCAACTGGCTTGTTAGTTAGCTAATTGCTTGGCTGGTTGCTAGGTTGGTCGGTTGTTTGCTTGTCTTGCTTTTTGTTTGTTTGTTTGTTTATTTATTTCACGAAATCACACACACACACACACACACACACACACACACACACACACACACACACACACACACACACACACAGAGGCGCGTGTGCATATGAGTGCGCTCACACACAGGTAAAATCGGCCGCTAATAAAATGAAAAAAATAATTATACAAACATGTATTAGAACACACAAAAAATGAAATGTAGTAAACCTGTTGCCGCAAGGGTTTCACGCCAAAGGAAAACAGAAAATAGAGGTTGAAAACCTTTAAGTTAGAAACATGAAACACGCCGTTTGGGATCAAAGATCCTTCATCTCGTTGACATGGAAACAATGTGGACGTTGTCGCAAAAACGAAAGTCGCACCGATTGTGTTTTGCTAGCTGCTCTGCGGGCGACAACCAATGCAAGTTATATAACATACAATCTTACGTTGGTGTTGAGGCCATACTGAGAATCGAGTGATTTTAAAATCTTCTCGCGAGAACGAGATTCTCAGTATGACCTTCTCACAGTAGTGCGCTATGAGTTTTCGGCACACACCTAGACCGCAACACAACCGCCATCTGACGCAGACAGTGTTTGTGTACTCCTTGTCAATCAACAACAACACTACCGCCATCTGACGCAGACAGTGTTTGTGTACTCCTTGTCAATCAACAACACAACCGCCATCTGACGCAGACAGTGTTCCTGTACTCCTTGTCAATCAACAACAACACAACCGCCATCTGACGCAGACAGTGTTCCTGTACTCCTTGTCAATCAACAACACAACCGCCATCTGACGCAGACAGTGTTCCTGTACTCCTTGTCAATCAACAACAACACAACCGCCATCTGACGCAGACAGTGTTCCTGTACTCCTTGTCAATCAACAACAACACTACCGCCATCTGACGCAGACAGTGTTTGTGTACTCCTTGTCAATCAACAACACAACCGCCATCTGACGCAGACAGTGTTCCTGTACTCCTTGTCAATCAACAACAACACAACCGCCATCTGACGCAGACAGTGTTCCTGTACTCCTTGTCAATCAACAACAACACTACCGCCATCTGACGCAGACAGTGTTTGTGTACTCCTTGTCAATCAACAACAACACAACCGCCATCTGACGCAGACAGTGTTCCTGTACTCCTTGTCAATCAACAACAACACTACCGCCATCTGACGCAGACAGTGTTTGTGTACTCCTTGTCAATCAACAACACAACCGCCATCTGACGCAGACAGTGTTCCTGTACTCCTTGTCAATCAACAACAACACAACCGCCATCTGACGCAGACAGTGTTCCTGTACTCCTTGTCAATCAACAACAACACTACCGCCATCTGACGCAGACAGTGTTTGTGTACTCCTTGTCAATCAACAACAACACTACCGCCATCTGACGCAGACAGTGTTCCTGTACTCCTTGTCAATCAACAACACAACCGCCATCTGACGCAGACAGTGTTTGTGTACTCCTTGTCAATCAACAACAACACAACCGCCATCTGACGCAGACAGTGTCTGTGTACTCCTTGTCAATCAACAACACAACCGCCATCTGACGCAGACAGTGTTCTGTACTCCTTGTCAATCAACAACAACACAACCGCCATCTGACGCAGACAGTGTTCCTGTACTCCTTGTCAATCAACAACAACACTACCGCCATCTGACGCAGACAGTGTTTGTGTACTCCTTGTCAATCAACAACAACACATTATCTTAGATGCCAAGGGAACATAGATTCAAATTAGTGTCGAAAGAGGCATAGATCCTCATGAGCCGCTGCCACTGCGGGGACACATGAGGGTCTATACCTCTTGCAGGTGGGTGGGCTTCAATGGTTTTCGGCACACAAGAGTTTAAGCTTCAATAATGATGTGTCCTGGTCTGTGATTTGGGACCTGTCAGCTTGATGTCGTCACGGAGCAACACACTTTCTTTTTTTTTTAACTCATTCTACCCCAAGATCGAAATCCTAAAATTTTGCCGTTGTCTTCTGAAGACTGCATTGCAGCGCAGGACACAGATCGACCATGATAGTTCAAGGGTGATGCCAGAATAGCTTGGCGCCCATAGGCGCCAAGCTATTCTGGCATCACCCTTCAACTATCATGGACGATCCTTATCTTGCTGTGGTGTGTCTGGGGTAGAATGAGTTAAAGGTGGTGGGGCAGGGGGAGGAGGGGAGGGAGACCGGGGTGGGGAGGTGTGTGTGTGTGTGGGGGGGGGGTGGGGGGTGGGGGCGAGTGTTCCCCGATAGCAAAACTTCTTCTGGGCCGAGGTACTTTACTTACTGGGTTGATCTTTCATTGTGAGTTCATTTCTTTGCTTGTTTGTCTGTTTCGCTTGTTCAGAGGAAAACTTGTTCAGTTGAATTGTCCTGGCTGTCACGCTGTCCAGAGGAAAACTTGTTCAGTTGAATTGTCCTTGCTGTCAAGCTGTCCAGAGGAAAACTTGTTCAGTTGAATTGTCCTGGCTGTCACGCTGTCCAGAGGAAAACTTGTTCAGATGAATTGTCCTGGCTGTCACGCTGTCCAGAGGAAAACTTGTTCAGTTGAATTGTCCTGGCTGTCACGCTGTCCAGAGGAAAATTTGTTCAGTTGAATTGTCCTGGCTGTCACGCTTTTCAGAGGAAAACTTGTTCAGTTGAATTGTCCTGGCTGTCACGCTGTTCAGAGGTAAACTTGTTCAGTTGAATTGTCCTGACTGTCTCGCTGTTTAGAGGAAAACTTGTTCAGTTGAATTGTCCTGACTGTCACGCTGTTCAGAGGAAAACTTGTTCAGTTGAATTGTTCTGACAGTCACGCTGTTCAGAGAAAAACGTGTTCAGTTGAATTGTCCTGACTGTCACGCTGTTCAGAGGAAAACTTGTTCAGTTGAATTGTCCTGACTGTCACGTTGTTCAGAGGAAAACTTGTTCAGTTGAATTGTCCTGGATGTTACGCTGTTCAGAGGAAAACTTGTTCAGTTGAATTGTCCTGGCTGTCAAGCTGTCCAGAGGAAATCTTGTTCAGTTGAATTGTCCTGGCTGTCTCGCTGTTTAGAGGAAACTTGTTCAGTTGAATTGTCCTGGCTGTCAAGCTGTCCAGAGGAAAACTTGTTCAGTTGAACTGTCATGGCTGTCACGCTGTCCAGAGGAAAACTTGTTCAGTTGAATTGTCCTGGCTGTCACGCTGTTCAGAGGAAAACTTGTTCAGTTGTATTGTCCTGGCTGTCACTCTGTTCAGAGGAAAACTTGTTCAGCTTAATGGGGAAAACGTGTTCAGTTGAATTGTCCTGGCTGTCACGCTGTTCAGAGGAAAACTTGTTCAGTTTGAATTGTCCTGACAGTCACGCTGTTCAGAGGAAAACTTGTTCAGTTGAATTGTCCTGACTGTCTCGCTGTCCAGAGGAAATCTTGTTCAGTTGAATTGTCCTGACTGTCAAGCTGTTCAGAGGAAAACTTGTTCAGTTGAATTGTCCTGACTGTCACGCTGTTCAGAGGAAAACTTGTTCAGTTGAATTGTCCTGGCTGTCACGCTGTCCAGAGGAAAACTTGTTCAGTTGAATTGTCCTGACTGTCACGCTGTCCAGAGGAAAACTTGTTCAGTTGAATTGTCCTGGCTGTCACACTGTCCAGAGGAAAACTTGTTCAGTTGAATTGTCCTGGCTGTCACGCTGTCCAGAGGAAAACTTGTTCAGTTGAATTGTCCTGGCTGTCACGCTGTCCAGAGGAAAACTTGTTCAGTTGAATTGTCCTGGCTGTGACACTGACCAGAGGAAAACTTGTTCAGTTGAATTGTCCTGGCTGTCACGCTGTCCAGAGGAAAACTTGTTCAGTTGAACTGTCCTGACTGTCACGCTGTCCAGAGGAAAACTTGTTCAGTTGAACTGTCCTGACTGTCACGCTGTCCAGAGGAAAACTTGTTCAGTTGAACTGTCCTGACTGTCACGCTGTACAGAGGAAAACTTGTTCAGTTGAATTGTCCTGACTGTCACGCTGTCCAGAGGAAAACTTGTTCAGTTGAACTGTCCTGACTGTCACGCTGTCCAGAGGAAAACTTGTTCAGTTGAACTGTCCTGACTGTCACGCTGTCCAGAGTTTACAGCCGATACCCTTTGTCCGCATGTGTCTCAAATGTCTCAAACTTGTTAACTTTTTTACAGCAGGTGATGCTGACACCTAGTGTGCCTTTAAAATCTTAACTGTGTTAATTTGTAATAATTTATGTTGTGATACTAAACTAAAATCTCAGTGATAACATCTTTTTGAACTTTAAAGATATTTTAGAAATGTTCAGCATATTCTGCCACGCCTTATTATAATAAATGGGATAACTCGAATGAGTTAATTTTGTTTGTATGAATATGCATTTGAACGAAAATAATTGTCCGCACCGTTACATCGACAAAACAAGCAACAACAAACAATAATTAATTAATTAATTATTTAATAATACACAAATAACAGTGAATACATGAATAACCAGCAGAAGACACATGCGACACGCTAAGAGCAGACAGGATGTAAACAATGCAAACAACCAAAATTATGTTTAAAATCAACAACCGTTTAATGCAATCAACCATCCAACCATTCATCCCACCACAGCGGTCAGCCAGCTACAGTCAGCGGTTGCTCCAACCAGCCAACCATTTATCAATCAGAATATTTCATTCCGCGGTGCATGAATGACGAGTTATTTTTCTGCAACTTTAGTCCCGCAGGTTTATTTCAGTCGCACTGACTTGTTACCAAAATTGAATGTGAATAAAAGTTTACCCACGAAGCAACGCGCAAATAAAGGGAGTAAACTCCTGCTCCTATTTTCTGCATACGATTTTCCCAGTTGGTTCCCTTGGATAATTGACGCTGTAGCCTCTTGTGCAAACTCCAGCCATGTGTACATGAACCCCTTCAGTGCCAGCTGACGCACGCTGTGTTTCTGCAATCTTCGTCACGTCAAAACCCCAAAACCTGGCTGTCCTAGGAAAGTGGATTCAATTGTTTAATTTTTTTGGCCAGTTTTCTTAACAAAGTATGCATATTGAGCATACAAATTTGTTATAATTTCATTAATTCCATTGTGACCCAACAATTTAATTGTAATTCTTGTTAGTTAAGGCATAAAAAGGGGGAATTGTCTGTAAACAGGGGCTGCCGCTGAAGCTTCTACCATCTGCATATTCAGCAGTCTTGTCAAACTCGGGGAAGCTGTACTTCAGGGAGATATTGTGTCTGATGCTGTTCTTGGTCTACACTAATGACATCAGTACAGCAGTATCAAGGTTCATCTCGAACATCCTCCATGCGGATGACTTTGCAGTGTGGAGCGCAGCAGAACATAAAGAAATAGCATCCTGCAGAATCCAGGATGTAGAGTTGGTACTTTAGTGTTTTCTTCAGGCTCAGCCGCGTGTCTGGCGTGTCGCAGGTCGCGGTGCCGATTAAAGTCTTTCAGGTTATCTGCAGGCAAAATAAACCGCTTTATCTGGCGCAGTAATACCCCGGCGCCTCTCTCGTTCAGATGCAGCCTGTCGCTGTTAAACAGGGAGGTAGCAACTGCACCAGCAGGGGTGTACAAATTGTTTTCCTGCAGGAACGACACTTCTTCCCTTTCGAGAGAGAGAGAGAGAGAGAGAGAGAGAGAGAGAGAGAGAGAGAGAGAGAGAGAGAGAGAGAGAGAGAGAGAGAGAGAGTGAGAGAGAGAGAGAGAGAGGAGATGAGAGAGAGAGAGAGAGAGAGGAGAGAGAGAGAGAGAACAATGTACAATGAACCTTTATTTTCCAACGGTAGAAGTTATTGGTAACAGGACCAGTTTTCAAACTTGCCGTTGCTACATCTACTAAATAAATGACATAGACATGTAAACATACACATACCACACACTGACGCATGTATGCACTCGCTCACGCACGCACGCCCGCACATACGCACGCACACGCACGCTCACACACACACAAACACAAACTTGCACACGCACGCACTTAGACACACACGCACACATATACACACACGCTCTCGGACACGCACTCCAGACATAAGTACGCGCATAACGCGTACGCACAAAAATATTAAATTATGAGTAAAAATGCAAAGTAAAGCAATAGACAGAAAATCGTTAAGTACATTATATTAGAATTCATACAGCAAAGGCAAAGAGAGAGAGAGAGAGAGAGAGAGAGAGAGAGAGAGAGAGAGAGAGAGAGAGAGAGAGGAGAGAGAGAGAGAGAGAGAGAGAGAGAGAGAGAGAGAGAGAGAGAGAATCAATGAATCAATGAATCTTTATTTTACAACGGTGAAGATATTAACACAGTCAGTGACTATGTCATTTTTCGTACCTGCCGTTGCTACAACTACGACTAACTAAGTACAAAATATACATAAAAAAGAGACATCAAAGCACAGTAATACAAAATATATAGTCCACTAAATACAAACACGCGCATACGCCGCGCACAAACGCACTCACGCGTCCACACACACACACACACACACACACACGCACACATACACATACACATACACATGATTGTTAGAATATACACGTACATTCGTGTGTCTACGAATAACTAGATATTATTATTTGAGTAATGTCAGATACCTATAAAGACTTGCCTTGAAACGAGATAATGTCGGAGTGGCTTTAACGTGATGTGGGAGTGAGTTCCTCAGTGTGGAACCCGCAAATGACAAAGTAGATTTAAATATATCTATTTGGGGTTTTGGAACAATATAAAGACCCCCTCATGTTCCCATAGCAGGAATCTGATTTTTTAAACAGCTCTGTTAGATATTCTGGAGTGTTATGGTTCCACACTTTAAACATCAGTACCCCTTTGTTATATTTAAAATGATTTTGAAGGGGCAGGAATCCAGCTTTACTGAGTTTTTCCTCGGTCGTCAAGTGCGGGTCGGGAAGAATTAATTTTGCCATTCTGCTATGTAAAGAGAGAGAGAGAGAGAGAGAGAGAGAGAGAGAGAGAGAGAGAGAGAGAGAGAGAGAGAGAGAGAGAGAGAGAGAGAGAGAGAGAGAGAGAGAGGTGTTTGTGTGTGCGTGTGCGTGCGTAAGGTTTGTAATCATCAGAAATATGCACTTGCAATGCAACTGCAACGTGTAGCGATAGTCTGGAAATGAATGTCATCTGGCTAATTAATTAATTAACGTGTGTGTATCCCGGCAGAGGGATGACATCGGGAAAAATTTAAAGGTTCTGCCTGTGGGTGGCCGGGCTGGTTTCTATGTGGACGCTGCCAGGAGTCTCCATCTTGTGGTGGACGGATGTGACCAGGGGGTTGTCTGTAAGGACGTGCCGCAGCCTTGCTACGCTGTCTTCGGTCTGATTTGGTCAGTTATAAAGGTAAAACTGTTTGTCTTCACACCTGGCGTTGCTGTTATATGATTCATTAGAGACGTTACGTTTACGCCGGACGACACCTTCGGGCTGATGAGGATCTAAGCCTCTTAGAGATGTTTGGAGTGTTGTCTATGCTGATGGGCTACACGCGGGTACATCCACCCGGACTTCGCTCTCGTGCGTTGTTGGGTGTCGTTCCTGTCAAGCTTAACCTCTCTAATGACTGGATTATTAGTTGACTGAGTGAGTGAGTGAACAAGCGGGTGGACGGAATGGTTGGCTGGCTGGTTATTGTTAGTCGGTTAGAGGATGGATGCGGCCAGCTGTGATACGTCATCATTTGCTTCACGTCATCTGACGTCACATTATGACGTAATGGCAGGTGCATGTGTTCCACATAGTGCCAGATAATCTCTTTACTTTTAATGGATAAAAACATCTGTTTGAAACCATGGCAACTTCAACACCAATCAGCACCGTCCATCCAAGTAACACGGATATAAATGAGACCAGCAAGAGGCAAAGAAGCTCATGATGCATATGCGGGGGCTGATGAGGTTCTGTGTCTCTGGCTGTTGGTGGTGTTGTCATTGTGCAGACAGTGAGGGTGATAAGAGCCGGCATGAAGCCAACACACAAACTGCAGTGTCCATGTTCCTGTTATGGTGTTCTGTTCTACAGGTGACAGCTTTGCCGCCCACACGTATGGCATGAGGTGAAGGACTGCGTACAGGGGATTCTGCTGACAGCAATAGCAGATGTGGTGACGCCTACAAGTAGTGGGACTTTATCCCCCCCCCCCCACCTCGCCCTCCCCCCTTCCGTACTATATTTTTTTGCCTACTAATGTATTGTGCTTTTGTGAAAATTTAACACTGTGGTTGTCGGTAGCGCTTTTAGTCGCGATGATTCCGACAGGAAGGGTTAGGGTCCGACAGGAAGGGTTAGAGTCCGACAGGAAGGGTTAGGGTCCGACAGGAAGGGTTAGGGTCCGACAGGAAGGGTTAGAGTCCGACAGGAAGGTTAGGGTCCGACAGGAAGGGTTAGGGTCCGACAGGAAGGGTTAGGGTCCGACAGGAAGGATTAGGGTCTGACGGGAAGGGTTAGGGTCCTACAGGAAGGGTTAGGGTCCGACAGATTAGGGTCCGACAGGAAGGGTTTAGGGTCCGACAGGAATCATCGCGACTACAAGCTCTACCGACAGCCATAGGGTTAAGGTTTCTCTAAGCACAGATCTGGAAGTGGGATTGCTTGTAAATTGATTTGTTGTGAGTCGAATGGAAGATGTTTGAAAAGAAAAATCGGACACTGAGATGCACACGTGTCTGTTTATTCTACCAGCGGTGTGCCCACACATTTAGTTACAATCCTTTAAAGCTGAATGTTACACGCAATAACATGTGTATGTGAGGGGAGGGAAGCGTTGTGATGGTTGACATTTGTGATTTCCAGATTCAGGATCTTGTTGTGATTAACCATTTGTGTCGGTAGAGGTTTAAAATCCGCTACCGACAGCCAAAGGGTTCATTGATAATTAAACCATTGTCTATATTTTGTATCTGTAATCGTGTTTTCTCTCCCTCTCTATAAATATTGCTGTGTCTTTGTGTCATTTATCTAGCATAGTTGTTGCAGACCTATTTATGTATTGCTGTGTCTTTGTGCCATGTATCTAGCATAGTTGTTGCAGACCTATTTATGTATTGCTGTGTCTTTGTGCCATCTATCTAGCATAGTTGTTGCAGACCTATTTATGTATTGCTGTGTCTTTGTGCCATCTATCTAGCATAGTTGTTGCAGACCTATTTATGTATTGCTGTGTCTTTGTGCCATCTATCTAGCATAGTTGTTGCAGACCTATTTATGTATTGCTGTGTCTTTGTGCCATTTATCTAGCATAGTTGTTGCAGACCTATTGATGTTATTTGAGAATGGTGGAGTTTTTTCCCACTAACACGCGTAACAGAAGGTCACGTGACTGATTACAGTAGAGCTATTATGCTTAGAATTTATTGAATTAATCATATTGGGTTCCATGCATGTCATGTCATATTGGCTGATTTGTTATAGGTATTTTGCGTCATAGTTTGTCAGTTCGCTCTATTGTATCAGTTTTCCTCCTAGTTCATTCATTCATTCATTCATTCATTCATTCATTCAGTTTTGTTACATTACAATTGGCAAAGAATGTCAAGGGAAACAAAACCAATATTTCTTGCTACTGAAGTTAGCATTTTCTCCCCTTAGTTGCTCATCATGTTACCTGCCAAGAAAGTCCACACTGGATGTGAACAGTGTATACAGTTTGCCAACCTTTGTATTTGTGACAATCTAGAAATACAAAAACTGCACGTTTCCCCAGTTGTGGCTGGACTGTGATTGTGGATCTTACTGCTAAAAGCCTACAGTCACAAGGTCGAAAATCACAGAACAGCACACAATTTTATTTGTTCAGGCCACCTCGCAGGCTTTCCTCGGAATACTGTTCCTCTGTCTGTCTACGCTAATCTGGCCTATAGGCTGTTTTCTCACAAGATTATTGTAGACAGACAGGTAAGTATATTATTACATTGGTACTGCATTGTAAAATGACGTCCATAGATGTGTAACTTGTATGACCTGTTTTTATAGTGCCTTTCTTATATCAAAATACACTTCATGCAATGATGTTTAAATTCATGCTTGTATTTTGATAGACTATTATTGACTCATTCGAGACGTGACGCCTCCAGATACGCGGCGAAAGCCGTATGTCTGGAGGCGGCAGGTCTGGAATGAGTCAATGATTGTGGCCTGTTTGTTGTATTCATTTACATGCACTTAGTGTCTGCACGTGCATCCAATCATAGTAGACTGCACGAGTATTCTGTTATAAGTGCCGTTAGTGTAACCGCTTGTAACCCACACAAGTTTGCCTCTATTTACATGTGTGCCTCTATTTACAAGTGTGTCTCTATTTACAAGTGTGCCTCTTTTTACAAGTGTGCCTCTATTTACAAGTGTGCCTCTTTTCACAAGTGTGTTGGTCTACTTGTTATTTGCTCATTGGAAATTATGCGCATTTGTTTTAATCCGGGGCTGTTAGCCCTTATCATTCGGAATACACCGGTGTGTGAAATAAGTTTGACTAAAATAGTTCAAGGGTAGTGCCAGAATAGCTTGGCGCCTCCAGGCGCCAAGCTATTCTGGCACCACCCTTGAACTAAAGCCATTGGTCTATATCCTTATCTGTAAGTACTATAATGTAGCTTGCATATGGCAGTGGACAGATGTGAAGCTTTTAGCCTCAGTATGATATGAGTTGAACTAAAGCCATTGGTCTATATCCTTATCTGTAAGTACTATAAAGTAGCTTGCATATGGCAGTGTACACATTGGAAGCTTTTAGCCTCAGTATGATAGGGGTTCAACGTGTAGAAATTTCGATAATAACAGGAAATACATGCTTGGAAGTCATATGGCATTTCCTTTAAGTATGTACATGAAGGGACTTCACTAGTCAAATGGGTGTGGTTGTTTGGTTGGTCAACTGGCTTGTTAGTTAGCTAGTTGCTTGGCTGGTTGCTAGGTTGGTTGGTTGTTTGCTTATTTTGCTTTTTGTTTGTTTGTTTATTTATTTCACGAAATCACACACACACACACACACACACACACACACACACACACACACACACACACACACACACACACACACACAGACGCGCGCGTGCACATGAGTGCGCTCACACACAGGTAGAATCGGCCGTTAATAAAATGAAAAAATAATTATACAAACATGTATTAGAACACACAAAATTAAATGCAGTAAACCTGTTGCCGCAAGGGTTTCATGTCAAAGGAAAACAGAAAATAGAGGTTGAAAACCTTTAAGTTAGAAACATGAAACACGCCGTTTCGGATCTGAACTGGCCCTTCGTCTGTCTTGTACTGTGTTTGTCTTAAATGGCGTAAATCCGTGTCTGTTACGTGAGTGTGCGTGTTGGGTTTCAGTTCGTGGCGCTTTGAGTCGATTTCCCCAAAATTGAGAAAAAGCGCCTAAATAATAACGGTATTATTATTATTATTATTATTATTATTATTATTATTATCCAAGATCCTTCATCTCGTTGACATGGAAACAATGTGGACGTTGTCGCAAAAACAAAAGTCGCACCGATTGTGTCTTGCTTGCTGCTCTGCGGGCGACAACTAATGCAAGTTATATAACATACAATCTTACGTTAGTGTTGAGGCCATACTGAGAATCGAGTGATATAAACATCTTCTCGCGAGAACGAGATTCTCAGTATGACCTTCTCACAGTAGTGCGCTATGAGTTTTCGGCACACACCTAGACCGCAACACAACCGCCATCTGACGCAGTGTTTCTGTACTCCTTGTCAATCAACAACACATTATCTTACATGCCAAGGGAACATAGATTCAAATTAGTGTCGAAAGAGGCATAGATCGTCATGAGCCGCTGCCACTGCGGGGACACATGAAAAATAATAATAATTATAATAATTACGGTATTTATAATGCGCTTATCTTATAATAATTATAACTCTAAGCGCGCACTCACAACTCGCACACGCATGCAGTCTATACCTCTTGCAGGTGGGTGGACTTCAATTGTTTTCGCCACTCAAGGGGTTCAGCTTCAATAACGATGTGTCCTGGTCTGTGATTTGGGACCTATCAGCTTGATGTCGTCAAGGCCAAAATCACGGAGCAGCACACTTTTTAAAAAACCCAACTCATTCTACCCCAACACCGAAATCCTAAAATTTTGCCATTGTCTTCTGAAGACTGCATTGCAGTGCAGGACACAGATCGACCATGATAGTTCAAGGGTGATTCCAGAATAGCTTGGCGCCCGTAGGTGGTCAGTCAGTCAGTCAGTCAGTCCATAGGCGCCAAGCTATTCTGGCATCACCCTTGAACTATCATGGTCGATCCTTATCTTGCTGTAATGTGTCTGGGGTAGAATGAGTTAAAGAGGGGGGAGGGGGAGGAGAAGAGGGAGACCGGGGTGGGGAGGGGGGTGGGTGGGTGGGTGGGTGGGTTGGTGGGGAGTGTTCCCCGGTAGGAAAACGTCTTTTGGCCCGAGGTACTGTGTTTACTGGGTTGATCGTTCATTGTGAGCTGTGTGTTCATTACTTACTGGGTTGATCTTTCATTGTGAGCTGTGTGTTCATTTCTTTTCTTGTTTGTCTGTTTTGCTTGTTCAGAGGAAAACTTGTTCAGTTGAATTGTCCTGGCTGTCTCGCTGTTCAGAGGAAAACTTGTTCAGTTGAATTGTCCTGGCTGTCACGCTGTCCAGAGGAAAACTTGTTCAGTTGAATTGTCCTGGCTGTCTCGCTGTTCAGAGGAAAACTTGTTCAGTTGAATTGTCCTGGCTGTCACGCTGTCCAGAGGAAAACTTGTTCAGCTGAATTGTCCTGGCTGTCACGCTGTCCAGAGGAAAACTTGTTCAGCTGAATTGTCCTGGTTGTCACGCTGTTCAGAGGAAAACTTGTTCAGTTGAACTGTCCTGGCTGTCACACTGTTCAGAGGAAACTTGTTCAGTTGAACTGTCCTGGCTGTCACACTGTCCAGAGGAAAACTTGTTCAGTTGAATTGTCCTGACTGTCACGCTGTCCAGAGGAAAACTTGTTCAGTTGAATTGTCACGCTGTCCAGAGGAAAACTTGTTCAGTTGAATCGTCCTGGCTGTCACGCTGTCCAGAGGAAAACTTGTTCAGTTGAATTGTCCTGGGTGTCACGCTGTCCAGAGGAAAACTTGTTCAGTTGAACTGTCCTGGCTGTCACGCTGTCCAGAGGAAAACTTGTTCAGTTGAACTGTCCTGGCTGTCACGCTGTCCAGAAGAAAACTTGTTCAGTTGAACTGTCCTGGCTGTCACGCTGTCCAGAGGAAAACTTGTTCAGTTGAATTGTCCTGACTGTCACCCTGTTCAGAGGAAAACTTGTTCAGTTGAACTGTCCTGGCTGTCACGCTGTCCAGAAGAAAACTTGTTCAGTTGAACTGTCCTGGCTGTCACGCTGTCCAGAGAAAAACTTGTTCATTTGAACTGTCCTGGCTGTCACGCTGTCCAGAGGAAAACTTGTACAGTTGAACTGTCCTGGCTGTCACACTGTTCAGAGGAAAACTTGTTCAGTTGAACTATCCTGGCTGTCACACTGTCCAGAGTTTACCGCTGATGCCCTTTGTCCGCATGTGTCTCAAATGTCTCAAACGTGTTAATTTGTTTACAGCAGGCGATGCTGACACCTAGCGTGCCTTTAAAATCTTAACTGTGTTAATTTTAAATAATTTATGTTGTGATGCTAAACTAAAATCTCAGTGATAACATCTTTTTGAACTTTAGAGATATTTTAGAAATGTTCAGCCTATTCTGCCACGCCTTATTATATGGCTAAATGGGTTAAATCTGTTAACTCATTCGAGACGTACCGCCTCCGGATAAGCGGCGTAAGCCGCTTATCCGGAGTCGGCACGTCTGGAATGAGTTAATCTTGTTTATATCTATATGCCCTATCCTGCCCTGACCAGACCTTCCCCTGCAGCCACTGCGATCGAACCTGCCTGTCCCGGATTGGCCTCCGCAGCCACGAAAATGCCTGCAGACGACGTGGGCAAGCCCTATAGAATATTCGTTCGCGAAGTCAAGCCAAGAAGATCTATTTGCATTTGAACGAAAATAATTGTCTGCACCGTTACATCGACAAAACAAGCAACAACATTAATTAATTAATTAATTATTTAATAATACACAAATAACAGTGAATAATATGAATAACCAGCAGAAGACACACGCGATACGCCAAGAGCCAACAGGATGTAAACAATCATCATCATCATCATCATCAGTCCCTTGCCCGAACTGGGCGTTGGGGGGACTGAAAGGCAGCAGCAACAGACAGTGCTCTCCACTGAGTTCTATTTTGGGCGGTTGCAAGCAAGTCTGGCATCTCGAGTTCGGTCCATTCTTTTATGTTTGCGACCCAACTCTTTCTCTGACGACCTCGCCGACGACTTCCTTCGAGAGTGCCTTGGAGGATAGTCTTGGACAAGGTGTTGTGTCGGGTCACGTGGCCAAACCAAGCAAGCTTGCGCCGTTTCACGGTTGCCAGAAGGGGTTCATGTGGGCCCACCAGGGAAGTGACGATGCTCCGTACATATTCGTTGGTTTTGTGCTCGCGGTAAACAATGCAAACAAACAAAATTATGTGTAAAATCAACAAACGTTCAATGCAATCAACCATCCAACCATTCATCCCACCACAGCGGTCAGCCAGCTACAGTCAGCGGTTGCACCAACCAGCCAACCATTTATCAATCAGAATTTTTCATTCCGCGCTGCATGAACGACGAGTTATTTTTCTGCAACTTGAGTCCCGCAGGTTTATTTCAGTCGCACTGACTTGTTACAAAAATTGAATGTCAATAAAAGTTTACCCACGAAGCAACGCGCAAATAAAGGGAATAAACTCCTGCTCCTATTTGCTGCATACGATTTTCCCATTTGGTTCCCTTGGATAATTGACGCTGTAGCCTCTTGTGCAAACTCCAGCCATGTGTACATGAACCCCTTCAGTGCCAGCTGACGCACGCTGTGTTTCTGCAATCTTCGTCAAGTGGCTGTCCTAGGAACGTGGATTCAACGTGGTGTCACCAAGAGGCATAGATCCTCATCAGTCACTGCAACTGCGGTAAGTTAGTGCAACTGCGGGGGCTCATGAGGATCTATACCTCTTGCAGTTGGGTGGTATTTCAGTTTTTTCTTGGCCGCCAAGTATCGGAAACCTCGCAAAGGGAATTCCCGATTTTTCAAACATGGTATTTGAAGACCTGGCAAAACGCCACAAAGCTGAGCTCGCCCACCCGGCTGTCATTGTTAGACCGCATTGTCGTCAGTACAGCCAACTGTTGGCGCGTCTCAACCCCCCCCCCCCCCACCTCCCCCCTCGCAACAGACACAGACTATCATGGCCCACTGACATCACCGACTGACGCGACAATTCCCGTTTCTTGCTGGCTGACCTTGGGCCATCGAAATGCTGGACTGAAGGAGTTAACCTCGGTTCATGATTCCGGCTTAACCACTTCACTGCCTAGAAAACGTCAACACCATCCATCTGCAAGAGACATAGATCCTCATGAGTTCTCGCAGTCGCACTAGCTGACCGCAGTCGCGGGGGCTGATGAGGATCTATGTCTCTTGCTGAGACCAATCACCTCAGTGCCGTATCCACGTGCCTTGAAAGCTTGTGGTTTTTGGTCGTTGAACTGGTGAACAAAGATTTTCAGGAACATTAAAGTTCGCGTTCATTGCAGGGAAGGGGTTACGTTATGTATCTGTCTGGTGCGACTTATGAAATGGCGCTTGCCTTGGTATTGGATTCCTCGCCCAATAGAAAGCTGCCACGTGTGCCGCAAAGACTGGAAGCGACCATCAGAGCTGACTGGCAGGCATTTCGTCATTTCTTTATTTGTATCAGAGGCGTCTGAATTGGTATTACTGACATTTTAAGAAAGAGTGATCTTAATTTTATAATAATAATAATAATAATAATAATAATAATAATAATAATAGTAATAATAATATAATACCGGTATTATATAGGCGCTTTTTCTCAATTCAGTTTTTTGGCGAATCGACTCAAAGCGCCGCGAACTTAAACCCAACACGCACACTCACGTGACAGACACAGATTTACGCCGAAGACAAACACAGTACAAGACAGACGAAGGGCCAATTCAGCTACTGAAGTTACAGAGATTTTTGATCGCTTGTATTTGAAATTTGTAAAGTGGCCTGAAACCGGTACCAAAGTGTGGGGGGTGGGGGTGTTAATGTTAGTAACGCACGATATTCACGGCTGCACGGAGCAACTTGATATTAATCATTCACCTAAGTTTTTTAAAATTTATTTATTTATTTTTTATTTTTTTTTTTTGGGGGGGGGGGTGGGGGGCGGGGTAGGGGTAGGGTGGGAGGTGGGGGGGGGGTGCGTGGGGTGGGGGTGGGGTCAGCAAAACGAAAGTCAGTTCAGTGGCAGGTTGCCAGCACAGTGAAAGAGAATTCTCATTATCCAGTGAACACTTCTAAGTAAGTGTCTGCCGCAGAACGCAATACTAGTCAGCGACCGAGCCTTGCACACATTTGTTTTTGCCTGCGTTTTCACGTATTGGTTATTGCGAGAGGCATAGATCTTCATGAGCCCCCCTCCCCCTCCAAATACGGGGCTCATGAGGATTTAGGCCTCCTGCTGACACCACCGGCTATCTCATTCAGCCCCGACACACCACAAAACATGGATCAAGCTTGGTAGTTCAAGGGTGGTGCCAGAATAGCTTGGCGCCCATAGGCGCCAAGCTATTCTGGCACCACCCTTGAACTATCCTGTTCGATCTGTCTCTAGAATTGTAATCCAGTCCTTCAGACGGCAACTTCACAATTTGAGGATTTCCGTCTTGCAGCAGAAGGTGGTATACGTGTTTCTCGGAAGGCTGCGGCTGGCTCTCTTTGGTGTGAAATCAAACTTTGGGTTGTCGGTAGCGCTTTTCGTCACGATGATTCATGCAAGAATCATGGCGACACAAAACCGCTACTGACGGGCAAAGGGTTAACATTTTCAGAAACGTAATCTGCGACCGCACGCACTGAAGATAATGAACGTGATTAACGACAACGTAAGTCAGTTTATCTGGTGAAAAGCTGTATTTTGACATGATATAAAATCAACTTACTTACACACCCTGTGTTCATGGTTACAGTGCTGGCGTGTCACATGTGAGTGTTGTCCAATGGAAACATTTTTTTCAAGTGAAATTTGCACCAACCCAAATAATCTTGACGCTGGCGAATTCTGGGTAGATGTAGTAACTATGGGTTAACTCATTCTGCCCTAAAGCCGAAACCCCCCAAATTCTGGAGTTTTCCTCTGAAGCCTGCGTTACAATTCAGAAGACAGATCGATCATGATAGTTCAAGGGTGGTGCCAGTATAGCTTGGCGCCTACTGGACCGTTTCATAAATACTTTGTAAAATTAGCCGTAGAAGAGCAGCTTTGGACAGGGGAAAAAACTGTTCGAAAAGGGATTTTGTTATAGCATTTTAAAGAATTTAGGGTCGGGGGAGAGGGGGGGGGGATTCAGAACCCTGGAACCCCCCTTCCCCCAGCCCCCAGATTCGCCCCTGAGTTGAAAGACCAGCTTTGGTCACGGCGGAAAAAAAGACTTCAAACTGGTCCGTTTTATAAATACGTTGTAAAATTAGTCCTAGAAGAGCAGCTTTCGTCACGGCGGAAAAACTCGCTCCAAACGGGACCGTTTCATAAAATAATACGTTGTAAAATTAGCCGTAGAAGAGCAGCTTTGGACAGGGGGAAAATGGTTCGACTTCAACTTTGTTCGACCTCTCCGTCTGTGACAGCGGAGTATGGAACTGAATTTATACAAAAATAGTTCGATTTATCCGACTTCTGAGAGCAGAAACACGTTCGACTTATCCGAAGTTCGACTTAACTCATTCTACCCCAACACCGAAATCCCCAAACGTTGCCGTTGTTCTCTGAAGACTGCATTGCAGTGCAGGACACAGATCGACCATGATAGTTCAAGGGTGATGCCAAAATAGCTTGGCGCCCATAGGCGCCAAGCTATTCTGGCATCACCCTTGAACTATCATGGTCGATCCTTATCTTGCTGTTGTGGGTCTGGGATAGAATGAGTTAATAAGCGAGTTGGAGTTATCCGTTGTAAAATTGGTCATAGACTTTTAGTAAGAGCAGTTTTGGCCGGGAATTTAGTTTTGGTTGGGATGGGCCTGTACAGCTTTGGACTCAAGCTTTTACTTGTAGATCGTCGCCTAGAGGACGTATCGGAAATTTCCTGTTTGTTCATTTTCGCGACACATTACATTTCTCGACTGTTCTTAAAATGTTACGAAAGCGGTCGTCAGGGGGATGACGTGTCTCGCTTCTTTTTTAGCCCGTGGCAATATCCAGCAGCACCGCCACTCACAACGCCACCTAGCAGGGTAACGTAGGAGGACAAGGGCTGCCCAATACTTTGTATTTGGTAGGCGAACAGCGCACAGCCCACGATCTTGGCAACACCTGTCGACAGAAGAAATATATGTAACTAAATGGTTTAGGCCCAGTCGCAGACTGGCTGGTGGTCACGGGGCGGATCTAGGTGGGGTGGGGTGTGTGTGTGTGGGGGGGGGGGGAAGGGGGGTCCAGGGCTTCCGCATTCTCCCCCGCTTCAATAATACTTTAAAATGCTAGATATATTTTCCGTTTGCGGAGTTTGGAAATACAACTACTCCTCGGGACAGTGGAAACCCCACAGAAAAATGAAACGCTCCTCTAGCCTCTCCCCTCCCCCCATCCTCCCCCCCCCCCCCAACCTCCATCCCCACCACTCGAGTCCCGTATAAATTTTCCTCAAGCGGTGAAAATGTTAGTTTATATTGCCAGTGAAAAGATTTAAAGCAACGTTTGAACTTTCAGCGTTTTGTGTCTCACGTTCAGTGTCCGAAACAAACGACATTAGGGGACGTAACTCTCCATACTTCCGGCTCTTATCGGTTAACAACCTCGCGTGAACAGCACTCACCTCAAATTTTTCTCTCTCAAGTATTTGTATAATTTAACATATTTTCAGTTATTTTATTGTGTGAAATTGGTAATATAGGCCGAACACAAAGAGTGCATATAGCTATTTTGTTGTGTAACCCACTCATTTGTATTTATCCAACTTTTCTTTTTTCGCCGTTTCGAATACGGTCAGTATGTGATAGGGTCTTTGCTTCGGTTGAAATTTCCTGTAGTTGATTTTATCTAATTTATCCAATTATTCAGTTATGTTTTGCATGAGACTGGTACCAGCGCTATCACAGAACACCTGCATATAGCTCTTTTTGTTGTGTAGCCCCCTACGTCATTTATTTATTGGCATATTTCTGTTCAGAGGTTTGACTGAATGAAGATTAGGTTATGGTTGTACCAAGAAAGGTGATTAGCCAAAGATTTATTTGGGGGAAAACGCTTTGGTCAGCGAGTAACGTTGTCATCGTGACGTTTAATACGATAGTCGTTTTATCACATGTTACCTTGGTAACATATGACAATGGGACCCCCGTTGCCTTGAGAACGGACAACCAGGGGGAAATGGAATAGAGCCAGGCCAATGAGAAAAAGTGTAAAGAGACTGACAGAAGACAACTGTAGTTTGGTCACACGCACGCGTTTCTGCACTCACAGGAAATACAACTGCAACCACAACAGCATCGCAAGTTGCGCTGGCAACGGTTACGACTCTCCTCATCTTTCTCTTTGTGACAACGCCAGTTCAACACCATCAAGAAAAGGCCGACAACGTCCGTCACAAAGGCCAACACCTCCAGGAATATTGTATAGTTTGCGTCCGCTGTAAAATAACATAACAAGCATCACACGAGTACGTATAGTAATAATAATAATAATAATAATAATAATAATAATGATTTCTATGGCGCCTAACCTCAGGTAGAGCTCTAGGCGCCTTACAAATTTCAAAAGTACAATTACAAAAACTGTACACAATATTATACGCACACACAAACACACACACACACACACACACACACACACACACACACACACACACACACACACACACACACACACACATTCCAGGCACCACAGCAAAACTACAACAGAATCCTCAGCAGTCAATGATTAATGAGTGGGGTAATGGAGTTGGAAAAGGTGTGTTTTTAGCGCAGATTTGAAAACGTCTTTTGAAGCACTGTGGCGGACATGGGATGGGAGTACGTTCCAGTACAGCGGCCCAAGATATGAAACAGACCGCCGGCCAAAAGACTTGGTACGGACAAAAGGTACACGCAAAATGCGGCTGTCAGCAGAGGATCTGAGTTGTCTTGAGGGAGTGTACAGCTGCAGGAGAGAGGACAGATACGGGGGGGGGGGGGGGGGGCTTGATGTGGAAATGCAGCTGAAGCAGACAGAAGAAAGTTTATACTGAATTCTTGCAGCCACAGGGAGCCAGTGAAGGGATTTTATTACAGGTGTAATATGATCAGTTTTGCGCTTTTTGGTGATGAGCCTCGCAGCAGAATTCTGAACTTTTTGAAGCCTGTCAATCTGATATTTGGGACAACCTGCATACAGTGAATTACAATAGTCCAGCTTGGAAAGAACAAAATTAATGCACAGATGAGGGTTTTTGTGGCTTCGATGGTCAAATAGTGTCTGATAGAAGAAATGCGACACAGCTCCATGTAGGTTTGTGACAGGTGTTGACAATCTGTTGGTTCATGGACAGTGTTTCGTCCAGGGTTACTCCAAGATTCTTGGCGGTGTGTGAGAAATTGATGATGCTGGTTCCAATGGTCATGGACGTGGGGAGGGAAAGTGAACCGGTAAATCTGGGGGGTTGGATTATAAGAGACTCAGTTTTATCATCATTAAGTTGAAGTTTGTTTGATGACATCCACTCTTTGACAGCACAGATACAGTTCTGAAGGCTTAGGATGGCTCTAGGGACTTGGTCGGGAGTAGCGCGTTCGTACAGCTGGGAGTCATCGGCAAAGCCATGGTGGGAAACCGAGAATCTCTCAGTTACACTGGAAAGAGGCTGGATGTAAAGAATGAAGAGAATGGGGCCTAGGACTGGGCCCTGGTGGACCCCAAAGCGCAGTACAGAAAGACTCGACTGGTAGCTGTTAATGACAACAGTGGGGTGACGATCGGTCAGGTAAGATCTGAACCAGGACAGGACACTACCCGTGATGCCAAACGTGGAATGAAGTCGATGCAGAAGGATCTCATGGTCTATTGTACTGAAGGCGGCTGTCAGATCGAGAAAGGCTAGAAAGAGACATGTCCATCATCAATTGTCCTAAGCATGTCATTCACAATCTTGAGGAGAGCAGTCTCAGTGGAATGCCCGGGCCGATACGCTGACTGGCAAACAGGGAGAAGACTGAGCATTCACATGGTCAAGGAGCTGGGAGAAAACAATCCTTTCAATGAGCTTGGATAGGAAGGGCAGATTTGAGACAGTCCTGAAGTTTCTCAGATTTTCAGGGTCAAGACTGGGCTTCTTAAGCAGGGGTTTGAAGATGGCTGATTTGTAAACAGCAGGGAAAATACCAGAGGACAAAGAGTCATTGACCAGGGAAGTGATGGTAGAGAGGACTATGTCAATACAATCAAAGAGAAGTTGGGTAGGGATGGGATCCAGGTCACACGTCTTTGCAGCGCACTTTGTCATGATCTAACAAACATCATCTTCGGACAAACTCTTGAAGGTATGGAAGCCTCTTGGCTTGACTTCGCGAACGAAGATTTTATAGGGGTTGCCCACGACGTCTGCAGGCCTGTTCGTGGCTGCGGAGGCCAATCCGGGACAGGCAGGTTCGACCGCAGTGGCTGCAGAGGGAGGTCTGGCCAGGGTTCTGAGTTGCGGCATCTGTTTTTTCTCCTGAGCTGCTTGTCATTAAGGCTAGCTCTGCGAGAGTCCTCAAAGGAGACGGCTGCCTTGTAAATGGTGGAGCGCCAGCTGTCACGGTCCGCAGCAAGCAAAGACCACTGGCGGTGGTCGATTTGGCAGGCACTAAGTGACTTCTTGAGACAGTCTTTGTATCTCTTTTTTGGTACCCCTCTGTCTCGGTGACCAGTGGCAAGCTCGCCGAACAGGGTGATCTTGGGTAGGCGATGATCCTCCATCCTGGAGACATGCCCCGCCCAGCGGAGCTGTCCGCAGCAGCAAAGCCTTGATACTCACAGTTTCAGCCTGTTCAAGGACCTCGACGTTGGTGACATAGTCACTCAAGTGAATGCCCAGGATGGTACGCAGGCAGCGCTGGTGGAAGCGTTCGAGGAGTCGTAGTTGGCTGCGGTAAAGGGCCCAGGACTCGGAACCATACAGCAGGGTGGTGAGGACGACAGCTCTGTACACGCTGATCTTGGTGCCTGTTTTCAGCTGTTGATTGTGCCACACCCGCTTGAATAGTCGCCCGAAAGCGCTGTTCGCTTTTGCCAGCCTGCTGTCAAGCTCCTTGTCCAGCTTGGCGTCCGACGTGATGATGCAGCCAAGGTAAGTAAACTGGTGCACTGACTTTAGTTCAGACTCGCCGATGGTGATGTGGGGAGGGCGATGCACTACCTTGGGTGCCGGCTGATGGAGGACCTCTGTCTTTTTCAGACTGACCTCGAGTCCAAAGAGCTGGGCATCGTCTGCGAAGCAGGACGTGATGCGCTGCAGGGCTCTCTCTGTGTGTGCAACGAGGGCAGCGTCATCAGCAAAAAGCAGCTCACGAATCTGTTGGTCTAGGGTTTTGGTGTGGGCCTGCAGTCGTCTGAGGTTGAACAGGCTGCCATCGAGACGATACCTGATGTACACTGCGTCGTCATCATCGAGGTCCACTGTGGCCTGCTTCAACATCATGCTAAAAAAGATGGGGAAGAGGGTCGGTGCCAGCACGCAGCCCTGCTTTACACCGTTGAGAATGGGGAATGGTTCTGAGAGTTCATTGTTGAGTCTGACCTGGCCTTGCTGTTCCTCATGTAGCTGGACGATCATGCTGAGGAACTTTGGGGGACAGCCAAGTCGCTCCAGGAAAGACTTGTCCAGCAAAAGGCACATCATGACTGTGAGGTGAAACTGATGACTGGGAGTCCAGTTTGTGTCGAATTGACTCTACTTTCTGAGTGAAAAACTCACAAAACTTCTCAGGTAACTCAATGGGAGGAATAGATTTTGGCAGAGGAGACACAGTCTTTTTGCCAGAAGTTTGCATGTGAAGTTGAACAGCTGCTTGCTTGACGTGCATTCCAAAATGTTCATACTGATGAAAGCCGTTTTTGCATTCAGCACTAGTTTATTGACTAACCTTTTCGCTGCCTTGAAGATCTGCTTGTGAACCGTCAGACCTGACTTCAGCCAAAGTCTTTCCGCTTGTCGGCGAACCTTTTTGGCGGCACGAAGCTGCTCACTGGCACCAGTAAACCATGGGGACGGCTTATGGGATGAGGATCTGTGTTTTGACAGTGGAGCACGGCTGTCTAGGACCAACTTCAGACACGCATCAAACTGGTCAACAGTGGGATGGGACAGGTCAGACAGGAGACCCTGCAGGTCCGCCTTAAAGGCCACGTTGTCCATGGTTCTGATATTGCGGGACTTCACGAACATTGTCTGCAGGTGGGGGACAGAGACGTTCAGATGAGTGATCACACAGTAGTGGTCCGACTCAATGGCATGTGACACATGGGTGGACTGCAGGAGGCCATCATTTTCTCGAAAAAGCACCCAGTCCAGAATGTGACCGTGATAGTGAGTGGGGACTGTAACTGATTGAGACAGACTGAACATGCCGAGAATATCAACTGCTTTCTTTGTGCTTGGACTGAATGCTGAGTCAAAATGGAGATTGAAATCTCCAAGTAAGATCAGATCTCCTTTCAAAGAGTTAGCATGTTCCAAAAATTCAGTGAACTGTTCAAAGAACAATGGTTCCGTAAGTTTATTCTTCCAGCTTGGTGGTGGGGGGTAAATGGTGAAAAAAAAATGAATGGTTTTAGAAGGAAGGGCAAAGGTGGTGTCGACCAACTCAAAACTGGAGTAGGCAAACTGGAAAGAAGTCGTAGTGGCTGTGAATGGGAGAAACGAGTCCCTGAGAATAATAGCTATGCGTCCACCTGTGGAGTCACGAGGGAAGGACTTTGCTGCATAGCCGGGCGGGGCAAAGTCCATACATTTCGCTTCATCACCATTGGGTTTCAGCCATGTCTCCGTGATGAAAAATATGTCAATCTTGTGATCAGCTATGAAACTGTTAATTTCTGCTCTTTTCTCAGGGGTGGAGACAGAGTGGGCATTGAAAACAGCAGCACAGAGATCACTTCTCTTTTGGGGGGGGGGGGGGGATAATCCGGGTGTTACGTGGTGGAGTTGTAGTCGAAGTATGATAAACACACCAGACACATGCACGTAAGGTTCTTTAAAATAAACCTCGTTCAGCTGCAATCCGTCACACGTGGCTTAAGGATGTAGACAATACTGGAGTAACAGTTCCAACAATATTTAATTCAGCGATGCGATATCCACACAGTGCAATTCCAAATGCACAAAATATTTAATACTGATACAAAGTCTCTTCTGCAATGTCCACACTGCGACACAAAGTTTCTCATACACAGCGTCTCTCCCAATAAACTACGTGTCTCTACAACTGACAAAGCAAGACAATGTACGAACGGGCTTTCCCAGCGCCCTCCTTATATATACTACGAAATTCCAGAATCGTCTACGGAAATCATACAACGCAACCAATCAGAACGAAACACGCAGCCGAAGCTCATTAAAATAAACTTTCCAGAAAAACTATAACAGGCTACAAAAACTCGGCTGCTAACTTTAGCTCTAAATTCTAGGGTATAATGAAGACACATAAAAGTATGGTATCCCTATCACCACGTTGTGTATAGAAGGATCTAGACCTTTCACAAAACAATAAAAGGCTGCTCAATTCACGCGCACAGGAAAACAAAAAGTAGCGAAAATGTCGCGAAGTGTAGCCAACTACCCGACGTGACACATACGAGGCCACCAGACAGTGCGACCCCTCCGGAACGCTCCGGACTAAACACAAAACGAAAACGGCTCTACTCACGAATAAAAGAAAATCTTACTAAAAAGGCACGTGAATCGTAACCGTGATAGCTCAAATAAACATCGGATCGTTACCTACGATCAACACACGCACGCTCTCACAGGATAACACAACCACAATCGTAGCATTACCCCCCTCTTAAGAATGAAATTTCACAAAACTTTCTTCTCAAATTTCAAAAATACGGTTGTGGCTGTGTAAACCTACACAAAACCCTAAATAAATTATAATTTCACATCAAAAATCAAATTAAAATAAACGTCTCACAGTTCCTGTAAACAGTCCTGAGCATCAAAATGTTTCATACAAATGTTCTGGACACAGAAATGTTCATTTAAACTGCTCTGCTCAGGTAATCTGCTCCAAAATTCTGCGAACCCTTGATAGACTGTAGTTTAATGTCATAATTCTGCAAGAACATCGCCCATCTCATAATACGAGAATTTGTAAACTTTGCAGAGTTTAGATAGTTCAAGGGCTGATGGTCTGTTTGGAGAACAAATGGCACTCTCAGAAGGTACAGTTCGAATCGCCTTACTCCCCAGATGATGGCTAGGCACTCCTTCTCGATGGTCGATTAGTTTCTCTCAGCTCTGGTCAACGTTTTGCTGGCGTAGCTCACTGGGTGGAGTTTTCCGTTATCTTCTTGCATCAAGACTGCACCTACTCCTTCGTTGGAGGCGTCTGTTCTCAGGAAGACCGTTTTCAACGGGTCAGGAAGGTGTAGAATAGGCTTCTCGGTTAGGATGTCTCGAACCGCATAGAATGCTCGCTCTTGGGCATCCTCCCACTTCACTATGTTAGGTTGTCCTTTCCTCAGCAAATCAGTCAGGGGTGCTGTGACTGCCGCGAAGTTTGGTATGAACTCCGAGTAGTAGTTCGCCAAGCCCATAAATGAGCGGACTTGCGTCTTGGTCGTAGGTCGCGGGGCATCCCTGATCTTATGCACGTTGGCGTCGTGTAGCCCCTTTAAACCTTCGCTCAATTTATGTCCAATGAAGTCTATGTTGTCAGCCCTAAGAATACACTTGCTTGGACGGATGGTGAAATTCGCATCTGACAGTCTTTGGAACAGTTCTCGGAGGGCTTTCAGGTGGTCCCCCCAAGTTTTGGTATGGATCAAAATGTCATCCCAGTAAAAGACCACATTTTGCATATCTTCTAGGATCTTTTTCAGTCCTTTCTTCAATGTGGCACCACTATTCACCATACCAAAAGGCATTTTCAGGAACTCCCAATGATCGTCGGGTGTGACGAACGCTGTCTTGGGGATATCTTTTTCTGCAACCTTGATTTGCCAATACCTTTTGCTTAGGTCAATTTTGGAGAAAAATCGGTCTCCACTGACCTTCTGGAACAGTTCTTCCGCTGTGGGCATAGGCTCTGGATCAAAGATTGTTCGTTTATTGAGTCTGCGATAGTCCACACACACTCGGTTGGATCCATCTGGTTTCTTCACGATGACAACTGGGGACGCATATGGTGACTTGGACTCTCTGATGACATTCAGACTCAGCATTTCCTTGATATCCTTTTTCAATTCTTCCCTCGTGTTATAAGGAAGACGATAAGGTTTGCTGCGAACTGGCTCGTTTGACGTCAGGTTTACCTCGTGCAGGATGGTGTCTGTTGTCCCTGGGTCAGGTGTAAACCGATGCTCGAACTCTTGAGTCAGGACGCGCAGTTCTTCACGTTGAGTCTGGGTCAGATTCTGACCGAACTGGATATCTTCTACATCCTCTTTGTGTCGGAGTTCATTAAGGTCAAACGGGTTCTCGTCGTCTAGTCTTTCGTCATCAGCAAGACGCACCGATTCCGCCAATTTTGGTTTGTCTTGACCTCTCTGTAGCTCCACCAGCCTGTCCCTATTCACGACAGCTGCTTCCGTGTTGTCCGCCACTTTTAGAGGGATGGTCTGGTTACTCTTCTTTGCTTGGCTTCTCGTGGTAACAGAACATATTTCAGGTCTCCACTCTGGATCTGGATCGTCTGCGTTTCTGGCACCATCAATGTTTCCGATGATGAGGCCGTAGACAGGCGTCTTCACGCACAACGCCTTCACCTCTCCTGTCAAGTATAGGGTGTCGACACTGACTTTGGCAAGGGGGATAATCCTTACAGTTCCGTCAGCCAAAATGAGGGTGGTCCACTCCTGTAGCTTCTGGTCTTCAGCTACTAGGTCCTCTCTCACGATTATGCAGCTACAACCAGTGTCTCTCAACACTCTCACTAGTGTGTCGCCGACGAATCCTGACACCACCAGCATGTTCGGTACTTCATTCTCAGGCAGAGCGATGTTTGAGACTGGTAAAAATGTAGCCTCATCTCCTACTGGGATGCGTCCATTCTTTCTGAAAGATTCTATCAGCTCTGGTGTAACTCGCTTTTCTCTGGATTCAAAGTCATTGGATGACGTCACATCATTGGCTAATACAGCGGCGGCTCTGTGTTGAGACGTGGTACTGCTTCTGCCTGCTATCCCACGATCTTGGTTGGATCTTCTGATGTTGTCGCCTCGGGGAACATCTTTAGAAGGACACCGTATCGCTTTGTGACCTTTCTTTCCACAGAGAAAACATGTCAGGTTCTCCACCGGCTTGTATCTCGGGGTGTCTCTGACATTGTGGATTTCCTCTGCTGGTGCAGACACACGCTGTGGCTTACTGGACCCGAACATCATGTTGTGAGCGTCAAGGTATCTTTGAGCAAAGTCGGCCAGGGCCTTTAGTGACTGGTCTTTTTGCTCTCTGAGGTGGGCGGCCAGGTCCTTAGAACATGCGCTGAAAACTTGTTCTTTGATGATGAGGTCGCACAGGTCTTGGTACTCTCTGTTTAAGCCAGCCAGCTCTATCCATTTCTCCAGGTAGCTTCTGATTCTTTCAATGAATAGGCCGGGTGTTTCTCCTTCTTCAGGCTTGCAGTTCCGAAATCATCGCCTGTAACCTTCTTCAGTAAAGTCATACTGTCTCAGCAGGGCGGCTTTCAACTGTGTATAATCTTCAGCTTCTTCTCTTGGCAAACGGGTGTAAAATTCAAGCGCTTTGTCAGTTAGAAGTGCGCTCAGTTTAATAGCCCAAGTCTCTTGTTTCCAATTGTTGCTATTTGCGAAGCGCTCGAATCGCTCCACATAAGCGTCCATCTTATCTGAATTTTCAATGAAAGGTGGAAGTTTTGGCGCACGGGCTGTTTGTTCTCTGCTCGCTAATGCTGTTGCTTCAGTAGTTCTCTGGCTCTGTGCCTCTATCTCCATCTGCTTCAGATGAATTTAGTGTTGTCGCTGCCTCTCCGCCTCTTCTGCTTGAATTTAGAGTTTCCTAATTTCACGCTCTTTGGCTCTTTCTTCTCTTTGCAGTCTCTCCTTTTCTTCTTTCTCTCGTTTCTTTTCTTCTTTTTCTTCTCTCTCTCCAGTCTCTTCTTTTCTTCTCTCTCTCGTCTCTTTTCTTCTTTCTCCTCTCTCTCCAGTCTCTCCTTTTCTTCTCTCTCTAGTCTCTCCTTCTCTCTCTCTGTTACAAACTCGAGGAGTTGAGCTCCTTCGAGTCCACATTCCTTTCCAATTTTCAGGAATGTCTTCATCTCCGATGTCGCCATCTCTGCTTTTCACCGCTGGCTGTTTTCTCCTGCTACCCTTTCCAATGAACCAACTGAAGAGGTCCCGTCGGAGGTGCCAAAATGTTACGTGGTGGAGTTGTAGTCGAAGTATGATAAACACACCAGACACACGCACGTAAGGTTCTTTAAAATAAACCTCGTTCAGCTGCAATCCGTCACACGTGGCTTAAGGATGTAGACAATACTGGAGTAACAGTTCCAACAATATTTAATTCAGCGATGCGATATCCACACAGTGCAATTCCAAATGCACAAAATATTTAATACTGATACAAAATCTCTTCTGCAATGTCCACACTGCGACACAAAGTTTCTCATACACAGCGTCTCTCCCAATAAACTACGTGTCTCTACAACTGACAAAGCAAGACAATGTACGAACGGGCTTTCCCAGCGCCCTCCTTATATATACTACGAAATTCCAGAATCGTCTACGGAAATCATACAACGCAACCAATCAGAACGAAACACGCAGCCGAAGCTCATTAAAATAAACTTTCCAGAAAAACTATAACAGGCTACAAAAACTCGGCTACTAACTTAAGCTCTAATTCTAAAGTATAATGAAGACACATAAAAGTATGGTATCCCTATCACCACGTTGTGTATAGAAGGATCTAGACCTTTCACAAAACAATAAAAGGCTGCTCAATTCACGCGCACAGGAAAACAAAAAGTAGCGAAAATGTCGCGAAGTGTAGCCAACTACCCGACGTGACACATACGAGGCCACCAGACAATGCGACCCCTCCGGAACGCTCCGGACTAAACACAACAAAACGAAAACGGTTCTACTCACGAATAAAAGAAAATCTTACTAAAAAGGCACGTGAATCGTAACCGTGATAGCTCAAATAAACATCGGATCGTTACCTACGATCAACACACGCACGCTCTCACAGGATAACACAACCACAATCGTAACACCGGGCATATATAAATGTCAGTGGAAACACGGATGAGGTTACTTATGTCAAGAGATCTGTGGGCCCGTGGACTTTGTCGCCTAACAGACAATGGTACAACAGGGATATTTCCAGTCTTGGCAGTTTCAATACTTGCGCTGGGAGGTCGTATGCCACTTGAAAACATTATGCTAGGGATGATCTCGGAGAGCAACATCACATCTGGGAGCAATCCAGGCAACGACACAGTGTCAGGGACGATCCCGGGTGACGATACCGTGCCAGGGTGGATCCCGGGCGACATTACAGTGTCAGGGAGGATCCCAGGCGACATTACAGTGCCAGGGAGGATCCTGGGCGTTGATGTAGTGCAGTGGTGGGACCCCGGTGACAATACAGTGCCAGTGAGGACCTCCGGTAATGTTGCAATGCTAGAGAGCATCCCGGGTGACAATACAGTGCCAGTGAGGACCTCCGGCGATGTTGCAATGCTAGAGAGCATCCCGGGTGACGATACAGTGCCAGTGAGGACCTCCGGTAATGTTGCAATGCTAGAGAGCATCCCGGGTGACGATACAGTGCCAGTGAGGACCTCAGGCGACGTTGCAATGCTAGAGAGCATCCCGGGTGACGATACAGTGCCAGTGAGGACCTCCGGTAATGTTGCAATGCTAGAGAGCATCCCGGGTGACGATACAGTGCCAGTGAGGACCTCAGGCGACGTTGCAACGCCAGAGTGCATCCCGGGTGACGATACAGTGCCAGTGAGGCCCTCAGGCGACGTTGCAACGCCAGAGTGCATCCCGGGTGACGATACAGTGCCAGTGAGGCCCTCAGGCGACGTTGCAACGCCAGAGTGCATCCCGGGTGACGATACAGTGCCAGTGAGGCCCTCAGGCGACGTTGCAATGCTAGAGAGCATCCCGGGCGATGTAATAGTGTGGAACCCGGGCGACGACATCTTTCCAGAGCAGATCCCGGGCGATGACACTATGCCAGGGAGGACCGCGGTCGATGACAATGTGTCAGCGATGATCCTGGGTGATGACACGATGCCAGGTGACACCATGCTTGAGAGAAACGCGGGTGTGGACACCATGTCAGGGAGAATCCCAGGCAACGACTCCATGTCGAGAAGAGCTCCTGATAGACGATAAGTCGGCGGTGTACTGACATCTGTTGGCGGCTTATTTGAATGCATTCACTGCCAGCAGACGTAGATTTGACTGCAATCTTTTTTTAACTCCTTGTACCCAAGACTGAAATCCCCAAACGTTGCCGTTGTCCTCTGAAGACTGCATTGCAGTGCAGGACACAGATCGACCATGATAGTTCAAGGGTGATGCCAGAATAGCTTGGCGCCCATAGGCGGTCAGTCAGTCAGTCAGCCCATAGGCGCCAAGCTATTCTGGCATCACCCTTGAACTATCACATATCTTGCTGGGGTGTGTCTGGGGCAGAAGGGGTTAAGTGAACGCCAAAGCCGTCCCAGCAACACTAACAGCCAAAATAAGATTCCGTTACGCGTGAAAGCGTCTGGTTATTTCGTGAAACTAAATGTCTGTTGCCACACTGTTACTGTCGCAGTTACCCCCCCCCCCCCCCGCCCCCCCCCCCCCCCCAAAAAAAAAAAAAAAAAAAAAAAAAAAAAAAAAAAAAAAAAAAACCCACACAAAAAAACAATTACCATTGTTCGATTTTTCCGAAAGCTGTTCCTCCACTACCCTACCCCCCCCCCCCCTACCCCCCCACCCCCCCCCCCCACCCCCCCACCCCCAAGCTGCTTGATTGTTGGCCAATGGGATGTAAGAAAGCGTCTCTTTCCGCCGTGAAACGTGAATGCTGTTATGTTGACCTAATGATTGCTTATTCGCTAAATATAGAGTCGTTATTCCATGATTGTATCCCCCTTGTGAATATGCCCCCCCCCCCCCCCCCGGTTTCCTCTCACTACCACAGCGGGCCCGAAGACGTTTTGCTAGTTAGACCCTATTTACAAACGGACCAATTCGCGGGGTCAACGGCGGCCGACGTCGGCCCGATGGCCTGTTGCGCACTGGGTGAATGGTGCCGATATACAGACGAGACCCCAGGAAACGCCCTAGTTTCAAATCATTGTTTGACGTATGTATCAGTGTCCGTATAAGCCTGTGCACTGGGTGAATGGTGCCGATATACAGACGAGACCCCAGGAAACGCCCTAGTTTCAAATGATTGTTTGACGTATGTATCAGTGTCCGTGTAAGCCTGTGCACTGGGTGAATGGTGCCGATATACAGACGAGACCCCAGGAAACGCCCTAGTTTCAAATGATTGTTTGACGTATGTATCAGTGTCCGTGTAAGCCTGTGCACTGGGTGAATGGTGCCGATATACAGACGAGACCCCAGGAAACGCCCTAGTTTCAAATGATTGTTTGATGTATGTATCAGTGTCCGTGTAAGCCTGTGCACTGGGTGAATGGTGCCGATATACAGACGAGACCCCAGGAAACGCCCTAGTTTCAAATGATGGTTTGACGTATGTATCAGTGTCCGTGTAAGCCTGTGCACTGGGTGAATGGTGCCGATATACAGACGAGACCCCAGGAAACGCCCTAGTTTCAAATGATTGTTTGACGTATGTATCAGTGTCCGTGTAAGCCTGTGCACTGGGTGAATGGTGCCGATATACAGACGAGACCCCAGGAAACGCCCTAGTTTCAAATGATTGTTTGACGTATGTATCAGTGTCCGTGTAAACCTGTGCACGGGCCTTGTCTCGGCACTGCACGGACTTTGCGTTTGGGCGCTGTCTAGTGCGGTAACCCTTATCATTCGGAATACACCAGTGTGTGAAATAAGTGTGACTAAAATAGTTCAAGGGTAGTGCCAGAATAGCTTGGCGCCTCTAGGCGCCAAGCTATTCTGGCACCACCCTTGAACTAAAGCCGGTGGTCTATATCCTTATCTGTAAGTACTATAATGTAGCTTGCATATGGCAGTGGACAAATTTGAAGCTTTTAGCCACAGTAGGATAGGGGTTAAAGCACCGTTACGCGTAAACCTGAAGACACATATCAGCACTATTTGTGTTTGGTATGCCTTGTCGACTCAACTAAAAAGCTTTTATGACGGTTTGGACACGCAGCAAAAGCACACGCGTAATCGCACTTATTTATTCTGCGCAGCCGTTAGTGTGTCAATCTATTTTTAGCTGTTGCATTTCTAGAACGGACTGAAGCCATTGTCAGGTTACTTGATATAAAAACGACGTGTGCTGAACTGGATTGTCCTGTGTCTAAATGAACCGTAACTAGACCTGTGTGCAGCGTTTTGTAACCATCTGTTACAGAAGTGTATATGTGAACAGTGTCGGCGGTAGTGGGCCTTTAACAGTTACGGCGGTAGTGGGTCTTTAAGCAACAACGCACATGTCAAAACTTCGTTAAATACTTATTGTGAAATTAATCACGTACTTACCAGAATCGGGTTTCGGCACGTCCCAGAATTGTCTGCCATACTTACAATACGGCACAATGAACCCAATCACTTGCAACGTCAGTGCACCTAGCTTCAGTAAAACAGCTTTCCCCGGCATAGTGTCGGTGGGTGAGAACAACTTCTAATGAACTTATGAATGACCTTGCTTGGTTGATCACGATATATATGAGGTGTTTGTTTGTTGTTTTCAACTCCTTAGACCCCGAGAATAAAATTAATAATTTATGTAGGTTCCCTTTGAAGTCTGCGTCTCAGTTCTGGAGATAGATTGATCACGATAGTTCAAGGGTGGTGTCAGAATAACTTGGCGCCTACTATCATGGTCGATTCAGAACCTGCCACAGCATGTCATGGCTTAACCAGCTGTAGTCTGGAAGATACGAAAACAGTCCTCCAGCAGAGTGTAACGTTGTGCGGACCCTAACACAGTGTGGCAAGGCGTTATTGGCAATGTTGACCACAGAAATTCAGCTGGCTTGATCTTGTTCGATTGCTAAGATTAACAACCTACTTTTGCGGCCTTCGATCACTAAACGTTTGATACCGAGTTCAGTCTGAACTTTTCAATATGTCCACTGGATGCCAACAATTCTGTAGTCCTGGCAGCATGCCACTAGCCTGACACTGGCGGCGACAAGGTGTTGACGTGGCACACGGCGATTCGCTAGCGCATCAGGGTATGAAGACAGGGCTACGCCTATACAGGTATCGGAAGTAAGGACTACGTCCCGTAAGATCCACTAGGCTGCAATTCATGCTTGGTTCAGACAAAATGTAAGTCAATATTGTTCATGTTAAGCATCCCCTAGCTGCAAGTAGACTGGCGCACCTGTTGCAGAGGTAAATAATGTGCCCGCAAACTGTCATAATTTGACGAAATCGCGAGATTTAAGTGTGCAAAATTGTATCGATCGCATGTCCGATTCGTCAGGCCAGATTCTGCAGCTGAGCTGCTGTTACACTATAAGTGTGTCGGGTATTGTCATATGTTCCCTTGAGCTGGAAATAGCGAGGGTATAATGAGTGCCACAGACAGTACACAGAGAGGGTAATGACACGGTCCACTTCAGCTGTCATAAGCTCACTTGAAGTTGTCACGATGCTGGTCCCATTAAGCTGGGACTAATGAATATATAATTTCGAGCTGGGATTAATGAATATATATTAAGCTCATTTTAGTTGTCATGATGCGGGCCCTAGCGAACTGGGAACTGGGACTAATGAATATATAATGAGCCCACTTGAGTAGTGATGAATACAGACTCCCTTGGACGAGGAATAATTAATGGGGACAGTAATAAGCCCCTGGTCAGATAGGGTCAAAGGGCGCTGTCCCCCAGAGCAGATGTGGAATATTATGGGTGACAGTAATAGCCCCTTTGACAGATTGGGACAAGGGGGCGATGCCCTCCAGAACGGGTATATATAGTGGGGAGAACCACCAGAACGGGGAGCTCAGAAACAAGAGACCGAGCTCAAAACGAGAGAGTTCGGAAGTGAGGGACAGAGCTCCGATTTCGCCATTTTGTATCTGATGCTAGTAGGTTGGTTTTGCCCACCCTATTAGACGAATGATGACATTGATGACCAAGCAATAAAAGAATCTTCTGGAAACACTCTTGTCTGGCTGCGTCTTCCATCAACACCCCTTGCGTGTGGCTGTAGGGTAACACTGCGTCTACACTACACTCAATACACGTGTCAATATTCTTGTGGGTTGTACAAATGACAATAAGTGGTTAGGTTAGGGAATTTTAATGTCCTTCGAACTGAGAAAGGGTATTTGATGTTGGGACTACGCTGTGCAAAAGACGATCTCGTTTGTTCAGAAATGGCCTACGGTGTGAGGGATTTGGGACTACACTGTGCACACGACGGAAACAGGAAACGTGTCTTGTTTGAAGTACTTGCAGTGCAACTAGTACGTATGACATTTCCAAATGCCAAAACAAAAATTAACATTTGAAGTAAAGCAAATGTGATATTTAGGCGAATAATGTGTTTTACGTAAAATAAACTATATTTGCAAAACAACAAAGTCGGTAAAAACATAAAGATATGACCACCTGTTCTGCAGCATTTATTTTAAAATGGTGAACTGATGTAAGACGATTCAAAGCCTTAAACTATGGTGGGAAGATATTGTATTTACGTCTGAATAAAAAGGTAAGATTTGTCCGTAACACAACTGACAGTCTCATAACACGACAGACAGTCTCATAACGCGACAGACAGTCTCATAACGCGACAGACAGTCTCATAACGCGACAGACAGTCTCATAACACGACTGACAGTCTCATAATACGACAGACAGTCTCATAACGCGACAGACAGTCTCATAACGCGACAGACAGTCTCATAACGCGACAGACAGTCTCAGAACACGACTGACAGTCTCATAACACGACTGACAGTCATCTTGTTAGTCGAGTTGCGATTTACATCTGGTTCAGTACATCATAATAAAGATACCGAAAATCTTGTTGTTTCACAGCTTGCAAGCTGTTCAGCTGAATTTACATCGTCTTCAGGTGAAGCTAGCAACGTGGCCAATAGAAAACACAGAATGAGCACACCCACAGCTCTTTGTGTCTTTGGTAACACGACTGACATCAGCTGTTAGTCCTATTACAATAGTTACTTACTGCTAAAAGAACAAAACAAGCAAGTTTTGTAAATTCAACCGAATTTCTTCTTCTTCTTTGATTTCTTTTTGTCGAAATATTCTGCCTGGACTGAAGTGGTCCACCATGCACTTCATGGCTCATGTGCGATAGCAAAAGTAAGTCTATGAATTGGGCCAGTGGTCGTCTGTCCATCATAAACTTTAACGATGGTATTTTCCATTCGAGCTACAGACTTCAAACTTGGCCCAGGCTAGACCTTTCTAAACGTACCAATTTTAGTGACCTCCCTCAAAGGTCAGAGTCACAGGGGATCAGGAAATACGTCAAAACTAGCAATATTTTGACAAAAGACCTTTTTTTTTTTTAAAAAATCTCAAATACTATTCACAACCCGAAGTCCAAACTTAGTACAAAGATACCAGATGGTGGGCATCGCCGATTGCGCAGTACGGTCGCGCAGCACCACCGCGGACAGGTGTGGGGCGTCCGTGCCCCACTGGAATGCTTCGGCCGCTTGCCGCTGACGATACTCATCGTCGAACAGCAGGACACTTTGCCAGGTGTATCTGGCCGCCAGCTCCCCCACCATCGCCCAGTACTTGAGGTAGGCGTGCGGCGGGAAACCCGGTGTGGGTTTGTCCATAAGGGCCGCCATAATACGGCTGTTTGCCACTATTCAGTGTGCGGGGGAAACCTTGTCCAACTTCGGTTTGCTGTTCACCTTTATAGTGACACCACCCCCAAGTGCCACTTCTTCCTCTGCCACTACTGCTGAAGACAGAAAATCAACTATACGTAACGGGGTCCCACCTTTTGCTGCCGCAATACCCCCGCTACTGTTGCCACTGACGCACAGGCTGTCGCGCAACAGTTCATCCAGTCCGGCACCGCTGTGGTGTGTACTGTATAGGGCGTCCTGCCGGCTCTGTGACGCTCTACTGCCGCTGTTGTCCGCTACCCCTCCCAGTCCGCCGCACAGTGGGCCACCGCCGTTGTCCACCTGGAATTTGGCCACCGCTGCACGGAGCACTGCTCTGTCCCCACGTTTCAGCGCCAGTCAGACATTAGCAGTAGTGCCTGCCTGGAGATGAACTTTTCCCTGATCAGGGCACTCTGCACCTCTTCGTCGAGGCCCCAGTCACTGAAAATATGGTCCATCTCACTATTTTCCAGTAAAGCCTTCTTTCTCGCTGATTTGGGAGCCATTTCAAATTCTAGCTGCCGCCTGCGGCTGCTGTCCCAGCAGATTGACTGGCGTACTTCTCGGTACCGTTTCCTAGTCCCTCCTGTACCACCCACGCATCTACCTCCCACACACTCTCATGCCTCTCATCCTCGCCTACGAACTCACCTCCTCCAGACTTTCCCTCCCTCTATCTCTCTCTCAATCTCCATCTCTCATCATAGCATTCCACAGTCGGGAAATTCCCACGCCTACTCAATACTTCGGTTACCACCGGACACCGCCCCCCACCCACGCATTCAGTCCTCTTTCCCTCCATTTAAAATATGTTTATCACTCATCCCTCGCTTAAACACCACATATTTGGACAAAATACCTTTTTTTCCCTCTAATACTATTCACAACCCGAAGCCCAAACTTAGTACAAAGCTACCTGATGGTACGACTTTCCTATGCATACTAAACTGGATGACCCAGCGGAAAGGTCAAGGTAAAAGGGATCAAGAAATAGGCATGTCACTAGGTATGTGGATTCATATAAAAATGTTTCCAACAAATTTTGAATAAAGTGGTTTTCAGACTGACTTTCTGTCGTCTGAAATTTCGTGCAAATTAGAAAAACAGTCATAATTATAGTTCAAGTGGGACCTAAATAGGAGTTAGTTACTGTAGGGGTTAGTCAATGACCATCCATAAGTAACATAAGCCATTGCATGCCGCTGACATGACTTGGGTGTAACGTGTGTTGTGTATGACCATCCATAAGTAACATAAGCCATTGCTTGCAGCTGACATGACTTGGGTGTAACGTGTGTTGTGTATAAACATCCATAAGTAACATAAGCCATTGCATGCAGCTGACATGACTTGGGTGTAACGTGTGTTGTGTATAAACATCCATAAGTAACATAAGCCACTGCATGCAGCTGACATGACTTGGGTGCAACGTGTGTTGTGTTGACCTAAATAGGAGTTAGTTACTGTAAGGGTTAGTCAATGAACATCCATGAGTAACATAAGCCATTGCATGCAGCTGACATGACTTGGGTGTAACGTATGTTGTGTTCGTTGTTCCCACCAATGTTCGTGTTGATCAGCCTCATATAAAATAGTCAACATTCCAGCCGGGTATTTTAGCAAAGCCAAACGCATTCTGTCATAACAGACACTTTTCCTTTGCCTCCATAATAATAATAAATAATACATAGTTCTTGTATAGCGCTGTTCTCCAGGAAAACACTGGACTCACTGCGCATGCACAACAGCACACCCTTTCTCTCTCAGACACACACGCACAATTATACACTGCTTTAAACCACCCCATCCCCTCCCCACACCTTACATTCACTTCCTCTGGGATCAAAACAAGTGGCAGTCAGTCAACAGTTAGCTAAATATGAGCTAAGTGTTCAATGCCCGACAAAAAAAGAAAAGTCTTTAAGTGAGCTTTGAACTGTGACAATGTGGGCAGATTCCGCATTTCAGTTGGCAGCGAGTTCCACACACTTGGGGCAAAAAGGTAAAAGAACGCTCCCCGAAAGTTTTCATGTTAAGCTTCGAGATTTTTAACAGTTTTTCACTGGAGGAACGGAGGGTGCGTGATGGCTGATAAACAGACAGCTTGGCAGAGAGGTACGGCGGGAGAGATCCGTCAAAATGCCGATAGGCGAAAATTGCAATTTTGTACTGGCAACGGAATTTGACGGGCAGCCAGTGCAGCTGCTTCAGTAGAGGCGTAACGTGGTCTCTCTTTCGAGATGAGACGCGCTGCATTGTTTTGAATCATCTGCAAGCATACTTCTAGATCCGGCAGGTGTCTTTATTACATCCGTTATCACGGAATTTCAACTAGTTTATTGACAGTGTTTTACTGTATATTAAAATCAGACAGCTACATAATGAACACGTGTACCAATTCAACGTAGGCTGGGGGACAGAGATTTTTGCACAGTGTAGTCCCACATTCTTCACACCGTAGGCCATCTCGGCGCAACCGCGACCATTCCTGCACATCGTAGTCCCAACACTACGCACCTTTTTCAGCTCGAAAGAGACTAGCATTCCCTAATTTAAACACGGAATACCACTTGTACAACCCGCAATAATGTTGACAAGCGCAACTAGTGTAGTGTGGACGCTGTTTTCGATCAAATTTTGCACACCAAAAGGTCACCGATTTCTTCAAATTATGTCAATTCAGTTCCCTCCAGCTTTCGAAATTCTGCAAAGAGCTGCAGGTGTGCCAATCTATGTGCAGCTAGCAGATGTTTGAAATGACCAACATTGACTTATATTTTGTCAGATACAAACATAAATTACAAACTGGTGGGTCTTTGGGGACGTAGTCCCGCCTTCCACACAGTAGTTCTGTCTACATACCCTGAGAATGCTGTGCCGCAACAAGTGCAGCCGTAGTCTATATCAACCGGCAAGCGGATATTTATAGCAACATGGTTTTCCCCGTCAAGCTGCACATTGCCAATGGCACACACACACACACACACACACACACACACACACACACACACACACACACACACACACACACACACACACACACACACACACCATGAGATTGTTGTCTACTGCGTTTAGCGTTCCTCCAATCCACTCATTCTGCGTAGACCTGAAAAATCTATATAATTATAGTGCATGACGGTATGTGTACACCTCGTGATCACGCTGCACCGTGTCGGTACGCTAGAGTGCAGAAGAATCGCCGGTATAATAATAATAATAATAATATTCTACATTTATATTGCACTTAACCTCCATTATGATGGTGCTCTAAGCGATCTACAGGCTGAAAATCACAGAACAAAAAGTACAAGAAGGTAAAAGCTACAATAGTTGTTACAAAAACTAAAGTGACGCATATCAACAGCTCACACTCACACAGAATACACGCATTTTGATGAGCCATTGTGTGTGTGTGTGAGTGTGTGTGTGTGTGTGTGTGTGTGTGTGTGTGTGTGTGTGTTTGCGTGTGTGTGTGTGTGTGTGTGTGTGTGTGAGTGTGTGCGTGTGTGTGTGCGTGTGTGTGTGCGTGCGTGTGTGTGTGCGTGCGTGTGTGTGCGTGTGCGCGTGTGCGCGTGTGTGTGTGCGTGTGTGCGTGTGTGTGTGTGCGTGCGTGTGTGTGTGTGTGTGCGTGTGTTGTGTGTGTGTGTGTGTGTGTGTGTGTGTGTGTGTGTGTGTGTGTGTGTGTGTGTGTGTGTAGATTGATTTGATTACTTCCGGGTTTAACGTCCACGGCACCGAGGTGATAATGGACGGCCCTGACGGGCAGGTTATGGGGGACAGGGGAATCTATTGCCTATGGAGTACGACCTGACTGAACACTAATCAATTCAGGCGCACTCCAACTGTGCCACTTTGATTTACCAGGACCTTTCAACGGACATGCTATTGAACAAATCCGCTTTTTTCCCCTGGATTGTGTGTGTGTGTGTGTGTGTGTGCTTGTGTGTGTGCGTGCGTGTGTGTGTGTGTGTGTGTGCGTGCGGTGCACGCACACACACACACACACACACACACACACACACCACACACAGCCGCAGGGCTGATAAGTATCTATGCCTGTAACTGAAATGTTGGTTTCAGCTGTTGTTGAAAGTGAAGTCAGCGTTTCCTGAGTTCTATAGTCACAACTAGAGGACACTTCAAACTAACAGCAGGTCAGTGGCAACTGGGGGTGGGTGGGGGGGGGGTGGGTGGTGGGGTTAGGGGGTGGGGGCAATGATAGGGGTCTAGCAGGGTATGTTGAGGGGGAAGTGGTGGATGTTGACAAGCGGGAGTTAAAAAAGACAACTGTAAAATAGATCGCATATAAAATAATTATCATGCACTCGTATATTTGATAAAGCAAACAAACCTAACAATATTGCAAACCTATCGACACATCGTTCACAGAATTAGGGGAAGGGGGGGGGGGGCGTCATTGTCGACGGAGGTCTGACGATTTGTCTTGATCATCGCGCAAATCAAACAACACTACACACACCAAGCACATACACTGAACAGTCACTGCCTGCTGTATGCTAAACTTGACACCCGCAAGTACACTGGGTAGATCTACACGACATGTACAACCGTGCTATGCAGTCAAGGAGCCATTTGCAAAAGGCATAGATCCACATGAACCCTTGCAATGCTATTCTGCCACCATCAGTGAACTATCATGGTCGAGCTGTCTCCTGAATTGTAATGCAGTCCTCAAATGACAACTCCAAAATGTGGGTATTTCGTACCTCGGGCACAATGAGTGAAGCTCTCAGAACAGCATGTGGAAGATATATATTTTTCATGGGGATTTTTCATGCGGAGGGCTGGGTGGGGGTGTTTGGGGGTGGGGGGTGGGAGGGGGTTGCGGGGCGGGGGGTGGGGGGGGGGAGGGGGCTGACGTACTTGCCGTACTACTTGACAGCCTAGAAAAAAATCAAACAACGGAGAGAAGGGGAATGCAAGGAATACTCCCCCCTCCCCCCCTCCCGCCTTTCCCCCCCCCCCCCCCGCCGCCCCCATCCCCCACCCCCACCCCCAGGCTTGCAACAATTGCACAACAATGAAACACGCGCTTTCCACAAAAGGGACGCAGCGATTTTCGTCAAATCAGGGCAGTGTTCCTTGTAACGTCAAGTATCAGTTTCGTGAGATTTTCATCTCGCCTAGTTCTGCCATCTCGCCTAGTTCTAGTTCTGCCATCTCGCCTAGTTATGCCATCTTGCCTAGTTGACTGCCTGATAAAGTAGTTGTGCCCCTTATCGATACCAGCGGCCGTGTATAGGTTGTCTTTAAATTAATTACTAACAATGGTTAATTATGGGGTGACTTGGTGAATGTTTATCGTGTGGGACTGATTTGATAAGAAAATAAACATGGTGGTCAGTCAGTGTACCTTGTGACCGTGTGTGTGTGTGTGTGTGTGTGTGTGTGTGTGTGTGTGTGTGTGTGTGCGCGCGTGTGTGCGTGTGTGTGTGTGTGTTTGTGTGTGTTTGCGTGTGTGTGTGTGTGTGTGTTTGTGTGTGTTTGCGTGTGTGTGTGTGTGTGTGTGTGGGCGCGCGCGCGTGTTTACCTTAAATGGAAAAACCGTCTCACTAAAAATATCGCTTGTGTGTCTTGAAGAACCGGCTGCCGACTGTTTGCAGAACTTGTAAAATAATAGACAATGTTCTGTGCCGCCCCGTCTGGCTTTAAACTAACTGTACGTCCTGGCGCTCCACCATTTACAAGGCAGCTGTCTCCTTTGAGGACTCGCGCATAGCTAGCCTTAAGGACAAGCGGCTCAGGAGAAAAAACAGAGATGCCGCAACTCAGAACCCTGGCCAGACCTTCCCCTGCAGCCACTGCGGTCGAACCTGCCTGTCCCGGATTGGCCTCCGCAGTCACGAGCATGCCTGCAGACGTCGTGGACAACCCCCATAGACTTTTTTCCTATAGAATCTTCGTTCGCGAAGTCAAGCCAAGAGAGACGTCCGCGGGGACCGTACACACCTGTGACAGTGACTTCCGGGCATACCTGCAGGTTTCACTCACAGACAGATTAATTAAGACACCTGACTGTGATATGGACCCACAAAGGCCGGTATATCACATCACCAGCTACTTTGTGTTTTGCTCGAGCACCTAAAGTTTGGAGCTATAAATAGATTTTGGCTCTGACGCTTGGTAGACTTGAGCGGCGCTACGCTTCCGCGGTAAAACGGACACAAAGTGACGTTATCACGCAGATATGAACGCAATAACAACCGTAGCCACTCGTTATGAGGCATTATAGCATATTTTATATATATCAGGTGTTGAAATTCGTCACACAGTTTTAGTGTCGAGATTACTCCGGGAGCGACTAGGGCCTGTAAGGAAAAGTCGGACTGAGCCTGCGAAACGAAAGTCAGTTTATTGGCAGGTTGCCAGCACAGTGGAATAGACCTCTCATTATCCAGTGAACACGGCCAAGTAAGTGTCTGCCGCAGAACGAAATACTAGTCAGCGACCGAACCTCACACTGTTTTGCCGGCGTTTGGTTATTCACGGAGTGTTAAAACGAGACTTTTCTGTCGGCCAGTGTGCTAGCATCTCGACACCGTTTGACCAGAGTTAGCTCTCATTGACAGATTGGAAACACAATTCACTCAGCATGCCCGAGGCTGTTTTGGGAATGAAACTATTCGCACTGGCACTTCATTTCATCGGCTTCTTTGAGCAGTATCATAATCACGGGATGAAATTCTGGGGTGCACCGGACCCCGACTCTGGTATGTATGTAGGTGATACAAGTTGTGAACGTGTTTGTAGACCACATGGTGACATTGCGTTACTCACACAAAATAATCGGCAGTGCAAAGACCTCAGTCGTCCTGTCACTGAACTCCATGCTATTCTCACCAGGCTCCATCAGTATGAGGTGCCCTGTCACTGAACTCCATGTTATTCTCACCAGGCTCCATCAGTATGAGGTGCCCTGGATGTACCAGTGTTCTGTAGCGTTATTGTGTGTACATAGTGCTTATTTAGTCTACATTATGGATTACTGAGACGAGCACAAGTCGAAAAATGCACACCACCTTTGAAAGGTACTGATGGTTTAAAACGAATAAACATCAACTAATTATTAACATATTATGATGCACACTACTTCACGCATGGTTTACACAATTTTAGTATAGCCGAAAACTTCATAGTTTTTAAACTTTGACTTGTTTACAAATCAGAATTGTTGATCCCTGCATATATTTTCCTGCTTTAATGGTTTAGTTTTAAACAGTTTTCATGGCCAAGACTGAATGCCTAACTCTGTCCGTTTCCCTTTCTTAAGCGATAAGCCCAACTCAGTCTGTTGATAGATCTATGAAATAGCCACACCAAATATGCCACATTGTGCCCGACTGAAGTACGAAATACCCACATTTTGGAGTTATCCTCTGAGAACTGGATTACACTTCAGGAGACAGATCGACCATGATAGTTCAAGCGTGGTGAAAGAATAGCGCTAAGCTATTCTGCCTTGGCGCTATTCTGCCACCGCCCTTGAACTATCATGGTCGAGCCATTGTTACGTGGTGGAGTTGTAGTCGTAGTATGATAACCACACCAGACGCACGCACGTAAGGTTCTTTTAAATAAACTTCATTCAGCTGCAATCCGTCATACGTGGCTTAAGGATGTAGACAATACTGGAGTAACAGTTCCAACAATATTTAATTCAGCGATGCGATCTCCACACAATGCATTCCAAAAGGCACAATCACTGATACAAAGTCTCTTCTGCAATGTCCACACTGCGACACAAAACTTCTCATACGCAGCGTCTCACACAAAGTACACCCTATACGGGCCACGTACCTATCACTGACAATTGCAAGACAATATACACACGTGCTTTCCTAGCACCACCGTTATATAGTAAAACACTTTCTAGAATAATCCAAGAAAATCATTCAACACAACCAATCAAAATAATCTACGTAACCGGAACTAAAAAAAATATTAACACAAAACGAACTTTCCAGAAAACTACAATAGGCTACCCAAATGTGGCTGCTCACTTCAGCTCCGAATCCTTAGTAAAATAACATCTCACAAAGTATTGCAGACAATTAATCAGAAACTTCGAGAAAAATCACAAACCTTCATAACACACACACACACACACACACACACACACACACACACACACACACACACACACACACACACACACACACACACACACACAAAACCGGCTGACGGCTTCACGCGCGCAGAAAACAAAATGTTGCTAAGTGTCGCTAATTTACCGACGTCACACATACGTGGACACTAGACAGCGCGACCTTTCTAGAACGTTCTGAACAAAAATTTAACGTCTCAATGAAGTGAATTCCGCTCTGCGCGACTGAAAGAAAATCTTACTAAAAAGGTGTGTGAAACATAATCAAGATAGCTCAAATAAAATATCTGATCGTTTCCTACGATTAACACATGTAGGCTCTCACAGGACAACACAACCACAATCGTAACATTACCCCCCTATTTAGAATGAAATTTCATAAAAAATTTCTTCTCAAATCTCAAAAATACGGTTGTGGCTGTGCAAACCTATACAAAACCAAAAAAATTCCACATCAAAATCAAATCAAAATAATCAACTCACAGTTTCTTTAAACTGTCCTCAGCGAAGACATGTCCCTTTAAAATGTCATGAAAACCAAAATGTTTATATAAACTGTCCTGGACACAGAAATGTTCATTCAAACTGTTCTGCTCAGGTAGTCCGCTCCAAAGTTCTGTGAACCCTTGATAGACTGTAGTTTAATGTCAAAATTCTGCAAGAACATCGCCCATCTCATAATACGAGAATTTGTAAACTTTGCAGAGTTTAGATAGTTCAAGGGCTGATGGTCTGTTTGGAGAACAAATGGCACGCCCAAAAGGTACAGTTCGAATCGCCTTACTCCCCAGATGATGGCTAGGCACTCCTTCTCGATGGTTGAGTAGTTTCTCTCAGCTCCGGTCAACTTTTTGCTGGCGTAGCTCACTGGGTGGAGGTTTCCATTATCTTCTTGCATCAAGACTGCCCCTACTCCTTCGTTGGAGGCGTCTGTTCTCAGGGAGAACGTTTTCAACGGGTCAGGGAGATGTAGAACAGGCTTCTCGGTTAGGATACCTCGAATTGCCTGGAATTCTCGATCTTGGGCCTCCTCCCACTTCACTACGTTAGGTTGTCCTTTCCTCAGCAAATCAGTCAGGGGTGCTGTAACTGCCGCAAAGTTTGGTATGAAGTCCCGGTAGTAGTTCGCCAAGCCCATAAATGAGCGAACTTGCGTCTTGGTCGTAGGTCGCGGAGCATCCCTGATCTTCTTCACTTTGGCGTCGTGTAGCCCCTTTAAACCTTCGCTCAGTTTGTGTCCAATGAAGTCTATGTTGTCGGCCCCAAGAATACACTTGCTTGGACGGATGGTGAAATTTGCATCCGACATTCTTTGGAGCAGTTCTCGGAGGGCTTTGAGGTGATCCCCCCCCCCCCCCCAAGTTTTGGTATGGATCAAAATGTCATCCCAGTAAAAGATCACGTTCTGCATGTTTTCTAGGATCTTTTTCAGTCCTCTCTTCAATGTGGCGCCACTGTTCACCACACCAAAAGGCATCTTCAGGAACTCCCAATGACCGTCGGGTGTGACGAATGCTGTCTTGGGAATATCTTTTTCTGCAACCTTGATTTGCCAATACCCTTTACTTAAGTCAATTTTGGAGAAAAGTCGGTCTCCACTGACCTTCTGGAACAGTTCTTCCGCTGTGGGCATAGGCTTTGGGTCAAAGATTGTTAGTTTATTGAGTCTGCGGTAGTCTACACACACCCGGTTGGATCCATCTGGTTTCTTCACAATGACAACCGGGGACGCATATGGTGACTTAGACTCTCTGATGACATTCAGACTCAGCATTTCCTTGATATCCTTTTTCAATTCTTCCCTCGTGTTATAAGGAAGACGATAAGGTTTACTGCGAACTGGTTCGTTTGACGTCAGGTTAACCTCGTTTTGGATGGTGTCTGTTGTCCCTGGGTCAGGTGTAAACCGATGCTTGAACTCTTGAGTCAGGACGCTTAGTTCTTCTCGTTGAGTCTGGGTCAGATTCTGACCGAACTGGATATCTTCTACATCCTCCTTATGTCGGAGTTCATTAAGGTCAAACAAGTTTTCGTCGTCTAGTCTTTCGTCATCAGCAAGACGCACCGATGCCGCCAGTTGTGTTTTGTCTTGACGACCTCTCTCAATATACTTCTTCAACAGATTAGCATGGTAAGTCTTCACCTTGTTGTTGACCTTGACTCTGTAGTCATTGATGCCAACCACCGTGTCGACAACGTAGGGTCCCTTCCACTGCATCAGGAGTTTGTTGTTGTCGGTAGGAAGAAGAACCAACACTTGGTCACCTGGCTGGAATCGTCGAGGTTTCGCCTTACGATTATAGTAATGCTTCCCCTTGTTCTGCGCCTTCCACAGGTCTTCTCGAGCCATCCTGAGGGTATCTTCCAGCTTCTCTCTCAGGTCGAAGACGTACTGGTAGCTGATCTTCACCTCAGGTGCGTCGATATCCTTGGTCCACAGCTCCTTCAGGATGTGCATGGGCCCCCTTACAGTCCTACCGTACAGTAATTCAAAAGGGGAAAATCCTGTCGAATCCTGAGGAACTTCACGGTATGCAAAGAGCAAGGCATTGATATATCTATGCCACAACCTTGGCTGCTCAGCACACAGTTTCTTCAGCATAGCCTTCAATGTTCCGTTAAACTTTTCAACCAGCCCATTACACATGGGGTGATAAGGAGTGGTAGTAAGGTGTGGAATGCTCAATAGCCGGTTGACTTCCTCCATGCAGTCAGAGACGAACTGAGTTCCCAGGTCACTCAGGATCTCTTCAGGAATCCCTAAACGGCTGAACATGTCGACGACCGCCTCTGCCACTGTTGGAGTGTCGATCTTCTTCAATGGTATGGCCTCAGGATAACGTGTAGCGTAGTCCACCAGAGTCAAAATGTAGCGATGACCATCTTCACTTGGAGGGGATATTGGCCCCACCAGGTCCACAGCTACGCGTTTGAAAGGCATGTCGATCAGTGGCATTTTCTCTAGAGGAACTTTGGGCACCTTTCCCTTGGAGATTGTCTTCTGGCATATGTCGCACGACCTGCAAAATCGGGTGACGTCGCCTCCCATATCAGGCCAGTAGAAGACGGCTCGGATCCTATCAAGCGTCTTGTTGATTCCCAAATGTCCTCCCAATATGGAATCATGGGCCAATTTCATCACCTGCATTCTCAAAGGTTCACGAACTACTACTTGACGCACAGGTTTATCTCCATTGCTGTTGAATATCCGGTACAGGATATCTCTTCTCGTCTCGAAGGTTATCTCTTTTCCCTTTCGCGTCACGGGCTCGGTTTGACCTCGGAACTTGTCAAGCGTATGGTCGGCTCTCTGTAGCTCCACCAGCCTTTCCTTATTCACCATTGCTGCTTCCGTGTTGTCCGCCACTTTTAGAGGGATGGTCTGGTGACTCTTCTTTGCTTGACTTCTCGTGGTAACAGAACATATTTCAGGTCTCCACTCTGGATCTGGATCGTCTGCGTTTCTGGCACCATCAATGTTTCCGATGATAAGATCGTAGACAGCGGTCTTTACGCACAACGCCTTCACCTCTCCTGTCAAATATGGGGTGTCGACACTGACTTTGGCAAGGGGGATAATCCTTACAGTTCCGTCAGCCAAAATGAGGGTGGTCCACTCCTGTAGCTTCTGGTCTTCAGCTACTAGGTACTCTCTCACGATGATGCAGCTACAACCAGTGTCTCTCAATACTCTCACTGATGCTTTGCCGACAAATCCTGACACCACCGGCATATTCGGCACTTCATTCTCAGGCAGCGCGATGTTTGAGACTGGTAATAATGTAGCCCCATCTCCTACTGGGATGCGTCCATTCTTTCTGAAAGATTCAATCAGTTCTGGTGTCCCTCGCGTTTCTCTAGACTCAAAGCCACTGGATGATGTCACATCAATGGCTAATACAGCAGCGGCTCTGTGTTGAGACGTAGTATTGCTTCTGCCTGCTATCCCGCGATCTTGGTTGGATCTTCTGATGTTGTCGCCTCGGAGAACATCTTTAGAAAGACACCGTGTCGCTTTGTGACCTTTCTTTCCACAGAGAAAACATGTCAGGTTCTCCATCGGCTTGTATTTCGGGGTGTCTCTGACGTGAATTTCCTCTGCTGATGCAGACACATGCTGCGGCTTACTGGGCCCGAACTTCATGTTGTGGGCGTCAAGGTATCTTTGAGCGAAGTCGCCCAGGGCCTTTAGAGACTGGTCTTCTTGCTCTCTGAGGTGGGCGGCCAGGTCCTTAGAACATGCGTTGAGGACTTGCTCTTTGATGATGAGGTCACACAAATCCTGGTACTCTCTGTTTAAACCAGCCAGCTCTATCCATTTCTCCAGGTAGCTTCTGATTCTCTCAATGAATAGGCCGGGTGTTTCTCCTTCTTCAGGCTTGCAGTTCCGAAATCGTCGCCTGTAACCCTCTTCAGTGAAGTCGTACTGTCTCAGCAGGGCGGCGTTTAACTGCGTATAATCTTCGGCTTCTTCTCTTGGTAAGCGAGTATAACATTCAAGCGCTTTGCCAGTTAGAAGTGCACTCAGTTTGATTGCCCAAGTCTCTTGTTTCCAATTGTTGCTACTTGCGAAGTGCTCAAATCGTTATAGGTAAGCATCCATCTTATATGAGTTCTCAACGAAAGGTGGAAGCTTTGGTGCACGGGCTGTTTGCTCTCTGTTGGCTAAGGCTGTTGCTTCAGAAACCCTCTGGCTCTGTGCCTCAATCTCCATCTGCTTTAAATGAATTTCATGTTGTCGCTGCCTCTCCGCCTCTTCTCGCTGTTTCTCCGCTTTTTCTGCTTGAATTTCGAGTTTCCTGATTTCACGTTCCTTAACTCTTTCTTCTCTCTCCAATCTCTTTTCTTCTTCAAGTCTCTTTTCTCTTTCTCTCTCCAGTCTCTCCTTGTCTTCTCTCTCTCGTTTCTTTTCTTCTTTCTCCAGTCTCTCCTTTTCTCTCTCCAATCTCTCCTTCTCTCTCTCCTTTACAAACTCGAGGAGTTGAGCTCCTTCGAGTCCACATTCCTTTCCAATTTTCAGGAATGTCTCCATTTCCGATGTCGCCATCTCTGCTTTTCACTGCTGGCTGTTTTCTCCTGCTACCCTAGCCACTGAACCAACTGAAGAAAGTCCCGTCGGAGGTGCCAAAATGTTACGTGGTGGAGTTGTAGTCGTAGTATGATAAACACACCAGACGCACGCACGTAAGGTTCTTTCAAATAAACTTCCTTCAGCTGCAATCCGTCATACGTGGCTTAAGGATGTAGACAATACTGGAGTAACAGTTCCAACAATATTTAATTCAGCGATGCGATCTCCACACAATGCAATTCCAAAAGGCACAATCACTGATACAAAGTCTCTTCTGCAATGTCCACACTGCGACACAAAACTTCTCATACGCAGCGTCTCACACAAAGTACACCCTATACGGGCCACGTACCTATCACTGACAATTGCAAGACAATATACACACGTGCTTTCCTAGCACAACCGTTATATAGTAAAACACTTTCTAGAATAATCCAAGAAAATCATTCAACACAACCAATCAAAATAATCTACGTAACCGGAACCAAAAGAATATTAACACAAAACGAACTTTCCAGAAAACTACAATATGCTATCCAAATGTGGCTGCTCACTTCAGCTCCGAATCCTTAGTAAAATAACATCTCACAAAGTATTGCAGACAATTAAAAATCACAAACCTTCATAACACAAAAAAACAAAGAAGTACCCAACGGAGAAAGAAACACGCTTAGAAAAGACGGGTACAACACAATTTATTAATATTTCGGGTAAATACCTTTGTCAAAATAGACAAACAAACAGAGAGATTAGCCGCTACTTATCTTCCTAGGAAGGATGGAATGTGGCAACTGCATTTTACACGCTTGGCAGTCACCTTTTTGGTCTGGATTACCCAAAAAAACGGCTGACGGCTTCACGCGCGCAGAAAACAAAATGTTGCTAATTGTCGCTAATTTACCGACGTCACACATACGTGGACACTAGACAGCGCGACCTTTCTAGAACGTTCTGAACAAAAATTTAACGTCTCAATGAAGTGAATTCCGCTCTGCGCGACTGAAAGAAAATCTTACTAAAAAGGTGTGTGAATCATAATCAAGATAGCTCAAATAAAATATCGGATCGTTTCCTACGATTAACACATGTAGGCTCTCACAGGACAACACAACCACAATCGTAACAGCCATACTTGCTGTAGTGTGTGGCGGGCAGAATAAGTTAAACGTATTTACCCGCTTACAAACACGTCCTAAATTTTAGTTACACACTTCACCATAGTCGGTCCAAATGGCTTCCTGGCGTCTGCACTGAAGTTAGCTAGACTGACAGTCGCTGGACGAGACTACATTATATCATAATGAGTAATTTAAGCCGCCATGCGGTGTGTGTGCGTGTGTGTGTGTGTGTGTGTGTGTGTGTGTGTGCGTGCGTGTGTGTGTGTGTGCGTGCGTGCGTGCGTGCGTGCGAGTGTGTGTGTGTGTGTGTGTGTGCGTGCGTGCGTGCGTGCGTGTGTGTGTGTGTGTGTGTGTGTGTGTGTGTGTGTGTGTGTGTGTGTGTGTGTGTGTGTGTGTGTGTGTGTGTGTGTGTGTGTGTGAGTACTCTAGTGCAAGTGTACAGCTTGAAGGGGAAACCCATGTTGCTAAACATACCCGCTTGGTGTGTCATGACGAACCGGTTTGTTATCGACTACGGCTGCACTTATTGTGGCACAGCATGCTCTAGTGCACCGCGCCGTGCCACACCAACACCATGTCTCCGCCAGTGTCAGGCTAAGTGGCATGCTGCCAGCACTGAAAGTGAAACAGAATTCTTAGCATCCAGTGAACACATGGAACACTGTTCCAACTGAACTCATTGTGAGTGTCAAATGCCTCGAACCGAAGACCTGAACAACTTGCACAAGCTACGGTAGGCGGCTGTTCATCGGCGAGCCAACTGTTTTTGTCAGTGTTTCACTATGTCTTGGCAAATCGTCGATATGTGATGATCTGTAAAGGTCAACCCAGCTACATTTCTGTGGTCAACACGGCAAATGGCGACTTGCCTGTAATACTATAACATCGGCCCATGAACGATGTGTATTGAGCGGAGAAGGGTGGGGGTGGGGGTGTGGGGGGTGTGGAGGGTGATGGGGATGGCAGGGGAAGGAGTTGGGTGGTGTGTGTGTGTGAGGGGAGGGCAAGGGGTCACGGTGACATTAATAGTGTGTGTGGCAACAAAAGTTTCACGAAATAACAGAGGTTTTCACGAATAACGGAGATCACGACGAATATTTTTCCTGGATCGTGAGGATGAAAAAATTGCAGTATCCAGAGCCAGAGAAAACTCCAAGCGGCATCAAGATTTAGGGCATACCGTCCCCCAGGGCATACCCCTCCCCCAGGGCATTCCCTTCCCCAGGGCATACCCCACCCCCAGGCATTCCCTTCCCCAGGGCATACCCCTCCCCCAGGGCATACCCCTCCCCCAGGGCATTCCCTTCCCCAGGGCGTACCCCCCCCCAGAGCATACCCTCCCCCAGGGCATTCCCTTCCCCAGGGCATACCCCTCCCCCAGGGCATTCCCTTCCCCAAGGCATACCCATCCCCCAGGGCATTCCCTTCCCCAGGGCATACCCTCCCCCAGGGCATTCCCTCCCCAGGGCATACCCTCCCCAGGGCATTCCCTTCCCCAGGGCATACCCCTCCCCCAGGGCATACCCCTTCCCCAGGGCATACCCCTCCCCCCAGGACATTCCCCTCCCCCAGGACATTCCCTTCCCCAGGGCATACCCCTCCCCCAGGGCATACCCCTCCCCAGGGCATTCCCTTCCCCAGAGCATACCCTCCCCCAGTGCATTCCCTTCCCCAGGGCGTACCCCTCCCCCAGGGCATACCCCTCCTCCAGGTCATTCCCCTCCCCAGGGCATACCCCTCCCCGAGGGCATACCCCTCCCCCAGGGCATACCCCTCCCCCAGGGCATACCCCTCCCCCAGGGCATTCCCTTCCCCAGGGCATACCCCTCCCCCAGGGCATTCTCTTCCCCAGGGCATACCCCTCCCCCAGGGCATTCCCTTCCCCAGGGCATACCCCTCCCCCAGGGCATTCCCTTCCCCAGGGCATACCCCTCTCCCAGGGCATTCCCTTCCCCAGGGCATACCCCTCCCCCAGGGCATACCCCTCCGTCCCCCAGGGCATACCCCTTCCCCAGGGCATACCCTTCCCCAATGCACAGCCCTCCCCCGATTTCGATTCGATTAGTTCCGGGTTTAACGTCCACGGCACCGAAGTGATAATGGACGGCCCTGAGGGGCGGGTTATGGGGAACAGTGAAATCTATTGCCTATGGAGTACGACCTGAACACTGATCAACTCAGGCGCACTCCAACTCTGCCACTTTGATTTACCAGGACTTTTCAACGGACATGCTATTGAACTAGCCCGTCTTTTCCCCCTGGATTGCGAGTCCTGCTACCGGGGCCGGGACGGGGATTCGAACCCACGACCCGGCGATTCCCTTCGCTCTCCTGCTCCGACGCTTAACCGCCTGAGCTATTTCGGACTGCTACCCCTCCCCCAGATGTGAACTCAACTGAAATAACTCCTGACACGTGATTATCTCGCTGTATGTTTGGCCTGATACGTGATTATCCGAAGTGTGTCCTTGCTTTTGCAAGCCTATTTTGAAGTCTCCTAAGATATGTACATCACCTTTGGACTCCTGAACCACATCCATTATTATTACAAAATCGTCCTGATTGGAGGCTGAGGCCGCTGGGTTTCTATATACAAGACCTATCAGAACAGGCGAGGACTTGGTCGTTTTAACTTCTAACCACATGCACTCTATATTAGGGGATTCTAAATCACAACGCCTCTTTACATAGTTGTTGATGGAATTGTGTACGTACACTGCTAGGCCAGTATGGCCGGGGGCAGATGTAGTAATTGTATATAGCTATGGCATGGTCAATAATGTTAGCTGTTAGGCGAGATTCCGTAAATCCAAAAATGTGAAATGGTGAGGACTGGTTTAGGAGAATAGTTATATCTGGTATTGTGTGACAAAGGTGATACACATTAAGATGACTAATATTTAAAAGATGAATGCTATTGCCAGCTGTTGACATATTAAAAGGGAACGTATAGATAATCAAGCAGAACAAAGCGAAAACAATAATAACAAGAAATATAAAAATAAACAAAATTAAGAAAACAATGTGTGGGCTGAGGAAAGAAAATCGTGTAAACACCTAACATGTAATTGCACAATAGTCCAATAGTCAAGAGCTGTAGGCGGTTCAAACAAACTATCACACGCTCAAACAATCTTCACACGTGACTGATGGCGGTGACTAGCGCAATCACAGCAGACAACGCGCGGTCAATACAATCCGTCACTCTTTATTTGGATTAGCTGTGTCGCCGACTGAGAACCCACTCGAACGTTGAATTGTTTCAGCCTGCACAGGCCGCACTGATTAGCTTTTCTCCGGAAAGCAGGGATAAGCAAGGTTGTCAAGCAATGCAATAAAAGTCCACCGTGCTCTATGTTATAGTCCAGTCACGGGCTTGAAGATAGGTCCCTTTGGGTCCATGCAACACCATACGCAGTTGTAATAGTTACCGTGTACGAAGAAAAGTCACATTCGTGGTATAAATGAGACGTCATGCAACAGTCTGTGATAATAAGTTATGCAAAAGCAAATCACCTTGTCAATCAAAAACGTCATAAAGGTCTGTATGTCTGAAAGTCTATGTTTACTATTAAAAATAAAGCAATGGATGACATCATCCTCCACTCCAAATATCAGATCAGTGCTGACATTGTGTCGAAAAGACTCTCACAACAGTTAATAGAAAATGTTATGAAGAGTCTATCACACAATCTTGTATCGGCATGGTTTCGTTCGCTAAATCATGGTTTCCATTGTGTCGCAGCGACTCACATAAAATCAAGCTTAGCTGATGTTATGAAGAGTCTCTGTGACACAATTTTGTATCAATATAGTTTCCTAACCTAAATCGTGGTTTCCATTGTGTCGCAGCGACTCACATAAAATCAAGCTTAGCTGATGTTATGAAGAGTCTCTGTGACACAATTTTGTATCAATATAGTTTCCTAACCTAAATCGTGGTTTCCATTGTGTCGCAGCGACTCACATAAAATCAAGCTTAGCTGATGTTATGAAGAGTCTCTGTGACACAATTTTGTATCAATATAGTTTCCTAACCTAAATCGTGGTTTCCATTGTGTCGCAGCGACTCACATAAAATCAAGCTTAGCTGATGTTATGAAGAGTCTCTGTGACACAATTTTGTATCAATATAGTTTCCTAACCTAAATCGTGGTTTCCATTGTGTCGCAGCGACTCACATAAAATCAAGCTTAGCTGATGTTATGAAGAGTCTCTGTGACACAATTTTGTATCAATATAGTTTCCTAACCTAAATCGTGGTTTCCATTGTGTTGCAGCGACTCACATAAAATCAAGCTTAGCTGATGTTATGAAGAGTCTCTGTGACACAATTTTGTATCAATATAGTTTCCTAACCTAAATCGTGGTTTCCATTGTGTCGCAGCGACTCACATAAAATCAAGCTTAGCTGATGTTATGAAGAGTCTCTGTGACACAATTTTGTATCAATATAGTTTCCTAACCTAAATCGTGGTTTCCATTGTGTCGCAGCGACTCACATAAAATCAAGCTTAGCTGATGTTATGAAGAGTCTCTGTGACACAATTTTGTATCAATATAGTTTCCTAACCTAAATCGTGGTTTCCATTGTGTCGCAGCGACTCACATAAAATCAAGCTTAGCTGATGTTATGAAGAGTCTCTGTGACACAATTTTGTATCAATATAGTTTCCTAACCTAAATCGTGGTTTCCATTGTGTCGCAGCGACTCACATAAAATCAAGCTTAGCTGATGTTATGAAGAGTCTTTGTGACACAATTTTGTATCAATATAGTTTCCTAACCTAAATCGTGGTTTCCATTGTGTCGCAGCGACTCACACAACACCAAGATTCACTAATTTTAGGAAGAGTCTCTGTGATAAAATCTTGTATCGGCATAATTTGTATCAGCATAGTTTGATAAACCATCGCATATTAGTGTGTCGCAGTGACACAAATAACATTAAGTTTTGTTAATGTCATTACGAGTCTCTGTGACAAGAGAGAGAGAAAGTGAGAGAGAGGGAGAGAGAGAGAGAGAGAGAGAGAGAGAGAGAGAGAGAGAGAGAGAGAGAGAGAGAGAGAGAGAGAGAGAGAAATGAAATGAAATGAAATGAAATGAAACTTTATTTTCCAAGGATAAAAGAATAGGTGCGCAGACCTGTTTTCATTCTTGTCCTTGCTACACACTACAAAACAAAATAACGTACACACACACACACGCGCGCGAGAGAGAGAGAGAGAGAGAGAGAGAGAGAGAGAGAGAGAGAGAGAGAGAGAGAGAGAGAGAGAGAGACTGACTGACTGACTGACTGACTGACTGACTGACTGACTGAAACTTTATTTATCAAGGATTGAGATATTAGGCGCACAGGCCTTTCTTCCAATCTGTCCTTGCTACATCTACTGACGTAATAACAGGCAAAGCTACATTACACTCACAAACAACATCGAAAGTAATGCGAAAATACGACAACACTACAAACTGCAACAATGATTTAACAGAACACACAGGTACCCATATTAAGATCTTTGCACGTGTCATAATATCCGTTTGCGGGAGCCCTCCTCAGACACTCCCACCCGGGGGGCACGCCACAAATATACTTTCACTCGAATGACATACTAAGCACATCGTTTGAATAAACTGTGCACTGCATCCCCCGACCAGGTCTATACGGGAAGCTCCCCCACAAACGGCACGTGAACGCAAATGGTATAATAAAAAAATAGTTGCATAAAAAGAAAAAAATATATATTATGTTTAGACAACACGAGATAATTAAATTTACGTTGCCTTGGATAAGTGCTTGTACAGTTTTGCTTTAAAAGCAGCTAGGGAATTAACTTGTCGTAAATGCAGAGGAAGAGAATTCCACAGGAAACCACCTGAGTATGACAAACTGGATTTATACAAATCAATGCGGGGCCGTTTTATGCTCAGGTTGCTCCGAGAGGTGCTGTATCTCTTCTCAGTAAGAGTAAAGAGTTCCGATAAGTAGCCGGGGGCCTGACCCTTAAGAGCTTTGTGCACTAGTACGCACTTGTTAATTAGTAAGTGTTTGTCAAGAGGAAGGAGTCCAGCTGCCTCCAGCCTCGCCTCTGTGGGTAGAGATGTGCTAGGAATAATGAGTTTGGCTGCTCTTCTGTATAGCGAATTTATTTTCTTGAACTGAACCTCGCTACAGCCATCCCAAACTGTTGAGGCATAATCAATGTGGGGCTTGATGTATCCATTGAAAAATAGTTTACGCGAGTTCAGATTAATGATTCAGATTAGAGAGAGAGAGAGAGAGAGAGAGAGAGAGAGAGAGAGAGAGAGAGAGAGAGAGAGAGAGAGAGAGAGAGAGAGAGACAGAATGACGTCATATTTAGAGTGTTATGTCAGTGTCTGCGTGGTGACGGAATTGCCTCTTTTACGTCACCGCCACTGTCTGACTTTCTCTAGAGATAATTTTTTTTAGTGTTTTAATTCTTTTCTTAAAAGAGTTTTTCTTAAAAGAATTATTTTTTACTAAAAAAAAGTTGAAAGGATACAAAGCTGGCTAACGAACTCATCCAATATCTTTCTCCAAACCAGCTAAATGCAAAAGTTCAAGTAAATATGACAAAAATTAAGGACTCTAATCTGGATCAACCGACTTCCTATAAACGGTTGTTTATGTCTTCAATGTGACATTCAATTACAATATGCTCAGAGGCTCTCTTAGCCACCCACTTAAGAAAGTATTTCGCCAAGTTTTAAGCGTGTGTGTACAGAAATATCGGAGATTCTCTTGTTTACATACATACGCACACATATAAATACATACGCACATACATATATACACATACACAGAACAACGCTGCCCGCCTCGTCCTCAGAAAGAAAAAATCCGACCACATCACTCCCCTGCTCAAACTCATTCACTGGCTCCCCATCCCCCAACGCATCCAATACAAAATTCTGTCTCTCTGCTACAAATCCCTGAACAACTGCGCTCCTGCCTATCTCTCCAACTTACTCCACCCCTACACCTTCCCGCTTCCTCCGCTCTGCCTCCGACCCTCTCCGCCTTCACATCCCTCGCACCAAACTCAACACTTTCGGCCCCCGCTCCTTCTCCGTCTACGGTCCATCCACCTGGAACACTCTCCCACTCTCTCTCCGTCAGAAACACTCTCTCTCCTCCTTCCAGTCCGCCCTCAAAACTCACCTCTTTCAACAGTTTTAGCACTATATCACCACACTCCCCACCCCAAGCTGGCCGTCGTAATGTATTTCACTATTTGTGGTACGCGAGTCATTGTCTAAAGCGTGCGCGAGTTGTGAGTGCGCGCTTAGAGTTATAATTATTATAAGATAAGTGCATTATAAATACCGTAATTATTATTATTATTATTATTATTATTATTATTATTATTATATATATACGCACATACGGCGCTTCGCGCCAAATGTACGTTCAGCAGCGAGGTTAGCGTAACTAGACATGACGTAATTTTTATCTTCTTACTTCAATTGTTAGAGGTTTAGCCTGCCCGCCTTTGACATCATGGACATGCTAGTAAATTCGCCCCACCGCGACCAGTCCTAAAAAGTCCCTTCTATAAATAGAAGGGACTTAAAATAGCTAACCGCACCTAAGTCCCCCAGGGCAGATCCGGCTGGGGGACACAGATCTTTGAGAGCCTGTTTCAAGATATAGACTACCACAAAAGCGAGACTTCAGCGTGTGCATTGGGAACTTGACCATCACGCAGACGCCATCATGTCTGAACTTGACCATCACACAGACGCCATCATGTCTGAACTTGACCATCACACAGACGCCATCATGTCTGAACTTGACCATCACACAGACGCCATTATGTCTGAACTTGACCATCTGGCAGACGCCATCATGTCTGAACTTGACCATCTGGCAGACGCCATCATGTCTGAACTTGACCATCACACAGACGCCATCATGTCTGAACTTGACCATCACACAGACACCATCATGTCTGAACTTGACCATCTGGCAGACGCCATCATGTCTGAACTTGACCATCACACAGACGCCATCATGTCTGAACTTGACCATCACACAGACGCCATCATGTCTGAACTTGACCATCTGGCAGACGCCATCATGTCTGAACTTGACCATCTGGCAGACGCCATCATGTCTGAACTTGACCATCTGGCAGACGCCATCATGTCTGAACTTGACCATCACACAGACGCCATCATGTCTGAACTTGACCATCTGGCAGACATCATGACTGTCTGAACTTGACCATCACACAGACGCCATCATGTCTGAACTTGACCATCACACAGACGCCATCATGTCTGAACTTGACCATCACACAGACGTCATCATGTCTGAACTTGCCCCCCTGACTGCCGAGAAAAGTGAGGAGGGTCTAGCTGCAAGACAGATCCATTTTCACGCGTCCCCGCAACTGTGCTGGTGAGGATCTCTGCCCCATGCTAACACTGCTTGTTATCCATGTTCCCGGGACGGCGGAGGTTCTCTGGCGTTGAATTAACTCCTTGTACCCCAAGACCAAACTCCCCACATCTTGCCGTTGTCGTCTGAAGTCTGAAGTGTAGTGCAGGACGCAGATCGACCATGATAGTTCAAGGGTGATGCCAGAATGGCTTGGCGCCCATAGGAGCCAAGCCGGCTATTCTGGCATCACCCTTGAACTATCATGGTCGATCCATATTAATTTAATGTGGTGTGCCTGGGCTAGAATGATTTTCAAAATATTGCAGACGCATAACTTGAGTCTGCTGGCAGTGCAAGGATTAAATAAGCCAACAGATGTGAGTACACTGTCGTCATATCGTCTATACGTACTCGCGTCATGTTTGTTGTTGTGTTGTGTTTACAGTGTACACAGGCTGTACAATATCATGATTACTGTTGTATGTTTTTTACAGTGAGCGCAAACTGTACACTATTCCTGGAGGCGTCGGCCGCTGTGACGGACGTTGTCGGCTTTTTCTTGATGACGTTCAACTGGTGTTGTCACAACGAGAGAGATGAGACGTGTCGAGACTGTTGCCAGGACAACCTGCGATGCTGTTGTTGGTGCAGCAAGTTTTCCTGTGAGTGCAGAAAAGAGTGCGTGCGAACAAACTGGGTGTCAATAACAGCTGTCAGTAGTCAACAGTTGACTTGCAAACGGAAAGTTAACGCCGTAATTGCCTTAAATTGACAGGACTATGTGTCAGAAAACGACCTTATAAGGTGATGTCGCTTTCTGACACAAAGACCTGTACTTTCTTCTGTGGGACTACCACTGTCCAAAGGGGTAGGGGGCGTTTCCAAACCAATCAAATGGGAACTTGTCTAGCATTTTAAAGTATTGAGCCGGGGGGAGGGTCTGGCAATCCCGGCCGGGGCCTCATTTTTATTTTTTTGTTGGGGGAGGGTGTGTGTGTGTGTGTGTGGGTGGTGGGGGGGGGGGGGGGGGGGGGGGGGCTCTAGAACCAAGGCCCCGAATCCAACCGCAAAGAATTCTTAACGCATTAACTTGACGGATGATTTGACGGTGACGCATACACTATTTTGGATCCTCACGCATCCGAAACGCCTAAGTTCCCTTTAGACATTATATCGCACAATAGAATTGGAGCAGATCCGTTGCTTGGGGTAAGTTGTTTCCGTCGTTAGACCAGAAAACAAACTCAATTTTTGCCGAACACGTGATGCTTTTATCTCCGCCGCAGATTTGTCTTGGTAAAAGTATTACCTGCTGGTGCAGAATCACTTGGTATTTTTCTTTATCTTCCCGTAAAGAGCCTTTCCATGGAGTACTGTCACGCATGCAGACTCTCCCCAGTCGCACGTTCAGACTCTTAGCACAACAAACGCACGCACCGTCTTAACAAGACAAAATAATCACGTAAACTCAAAAGATCCTTTACACCATACACTTCTCACTACAAGCACGTCAACACCGCATACACATGCACAACGTAAAAGCGTAATTGTCCTCACAATCCAGCCTGTTTCACTAGTGTTATCGTTCTGTAACGTTCTGTCCTTCCACGTCTAGGCGTGTAGTTTCTCGCGTCGCACGCTTCTGAGTAGTCCCCCGTTTCTCGTACCGTGAACGTCCCCCTGACTCGCTCCCGTAGTGCAGTCTCTGATGACCTGGGTGTCTAGGCACCGGTCGCTCACTCCTCGAGTGGTGAAATGACCTCACGATAGATCCTCTGGCGTCAGCCTCTTTTGACGGACGTCTCGGCGTCACCTGGCTCCGCTCCACACAAGAACTCTGTACACAAAGTCCTGACATCATAACACTTGCAACACACACACACACACAACTTGGATAATGCGAGGCATCTCATGTAACCTGGCTGATACAAATTACTCACACGTTCATTCACACACACACGCTTCATAACACGAACTACTTTCGCAACACACCATAACTCTGTCACTACACTAAAACAGACTATAACATGACGCTCTCGCTTTACATTATTTCATACATTGGAAAAGACTATACTTAAGCCGACTGCCTACTATCTTCACCAATCATTTAGGCACACATCTCACATTCTTTAGCTACCCCTGTCGGTAAATAACTAACTAGACAAATCACCAAATATCTCCATAAGTTCCAAACCAATTTAGCTGAACCAAATCCACGCTACACAACCAAACTACGCTACTATAACGCATATTACTATTAACTCCGTAACTCTCAATAATACATAAACATACCTGTAATCTAGGTCTCAGAGTCTTGGAATACGGCTAGCATATCCAACATACATCCGTCCTCACTGACAGAATAGCCCGCACTGCATTCTCTACAGAACTGTTCGCCTGAGCTCTCGCTAAAACTCCGTGCAAACGCTTTCCTATGATTGCACGTGACCTCGTGCCTACACGGGATATTTGTCACAAGACAAACCGATGACTAGACCGTACCATACAAACACTCTGTGTGAGCTCTATGCGTGGGCATAGAGCTTCATCACAAGTACAGTGTTTTCATATATGTACTGCAAGAATGCGGCGTCAAAGAAATTATGAGCAACAAGAATATGACGTCATATTGTTGTCAAGTGACGCAAATGTTTTCTTGTTACAATCATTATATGCCAATGACGCGGAATCTATTTATTTAAAATTCTTCAATTTATTGTGGGCAAAATCATGGCGGGAGGTCTGAAATCGTTCACATCTCAGTAGCTGACGGTGGCTTGTGCATTGACTAGAACCTTCTAGTGAGTTTATGGTGCATAGGAGCTCCAGGTAGGTTGTTTCTCTGGTTCCTTCTTTTCTTTTGTATATCTGTCGTTTAGCGCTGCGCCATGACTCCAACACGTTTTTAACATACGGCAGGGTCTGTTCCCTGGTATGCGCCTGGTCTGCGAGCTAAGGGTCTGGAGGCCCTAGAACCCCACTCCCACATCCCTCCCCCCCCCCACCCCACAACCCCACCCCCTAGACCCGCCCCTGACCACTATCCAGTCTCGCTCTGGTCCGCGATTAGACCTGAACCATTTAGTTACTGTCACGACCTCCGCGTCCGGGGCGCGAGCTATGAGTGCTACCACTCGAGACACAACCGACCCACACTAACACAAACCTAACACAAACACCAGAGAAACCCGAACATCCATTATACACAATACAAAATAACAATATATAATAAAACTACTATCCTTAATAATACAAACGAACATTGAGACTGAAAGGCTTAGCTCAATTCACAAGCCACTGGATTCCGACGGAAGCACACACGTCAAGCTCTAACGTGAATTAGACCAACGCTTTTGCTTCCGCGAAGAGTCCCTCAAGTGACAGTATTTCAGAATACCCAGTATCAAATATAATGAAGCGAATATGCTTACTGACACACAAGCAAAAGTGCAACAAACTAAATACCGTTCACAGGTCACTGGACCTTCTTGCCGGAGACACAACCGTCGAGCTCAGCTTAGCTCTACGCTCTTGCCTCCGCGATAAGGTATTCCGTAACACAAGGCTACTTTTACACAATACAATATTTCAAAATATCACTGTCACTGCAACAAAGCTCTCCTTGCAACACTGTCACTACGAGGAGATGAAATTAACACAACGTTCTCTACCAATTTACAAATAAACAAGATACGTTACTTAGACGAGTTAAAATGGGGCGACACGACCTGCCTAACATGGGGCGTGCCGCGATGCTCTCGACAGCGCCAGGTACGCCAAGTGGAATGACACTCTCACAACGATGGCCTTCCGCACAGCGCGGCGGCGGACTTAGCTGGTTAATTCTTTACGTCTGGACGTTTAGACCGCTGGATTTGGATCATTGGATTGGGATGCATGCTATCCGTGGAGACGCCCCGGCTGGGATGAAGACAAACACAGACAAGACAAGCCCGGGGGTTCAGTCGTTGCAGTTTCCTCTTCTTCTCACAGGACACCAACTCCGGAGCGACCAGAGCCGTATTGAGGGACCGTCACAGGAGGATGACACGCCACTTGAGGACCGTCACAGGAGGGCGACACGCCACTTGAGGACCGTCACAGGAGGGCGACACGCCACTTGAGGACCGTCACAGGAGGGCGACACGCCACTTGAGGACCGTCACAGGAGGGCGACACGCCGCTTGAGGACCGTCACAGGAGGGCGACACGCCGCTTGAGGACCGTCACAGGAGGGCGACACGCCACTTGAGGACCGTCACAGGAGGGCGACACGCCACTTGAGGACCGTCACAGAAGGACAACACGCCGCTTGAGGACCGTCACAGGAGGGCGACACGCCGCTTGAGGACCGTCACAGGAGGGCGACACGCCACTTGAGGACCGTCACAGGAGGGCGACACGCCACTTGAGGACCGTCACAGGAGGGCGACACGCCACTTGAGGACCGTCACAGGAGGGCGACACGCCACTTGAGGACCGTCACAGGAGGGCGACACGCCACTTGAGGACCGTCACAGGAGGGCGACACGCCACTTGAGGACCGTCACAGGAGGGCGACACGCCGCTTGAGGACCGTCACAGGAGGGCGACACGCCACTTGAGGACCGTCACAGGAGGGCGACACGCCACTTGAGGACCGCAGCAAATGGCTAACCACGCCCGCGAAATCCCCCCTGGAAGACTAGTTACTTCGTTGACTGCTTGGAACCGACTGTTCTTGTTTGAAGCTGGAATGCGAATCACTAACAATTTGATTTCGTACGGTTAGCCCCCCCCCCCCCCCCCCCACCCACACACACACACACACACACCCACCCCCCCCCCCCCCCCCCCCCCCCCCCCCCCAAAAAAAAAAAAAAAAAAAAAAAAAAAAACCGCTCAGTAAATCATGTGATGAAAACTCACGCCGAGAAGGAGTCACGGACTATACTTTCCAGACTCGGTAAAACCATGAAAGGCACACATAGGCCGTGTTCCGTTCTCACTAATGTATCGCAGAGGTGGGGACGGAACATGGCTTGTGTTGGCCAGTGTGAAAACAGACTATACTAGTGTCTCTAGACGTATGCTTCACGTGGGGACGGAACATGACTTGTGTTGGCCAGTGTGAAAACAGACTATACTAGTGTCTCTAGATGTATGTGGGGACGGAACATGGCTTGTGCTGGCCAGTGTGAACACAGACTATACAAGTTTCTCTAGATGTATGCTTCACGTGGGGACGGAACATGGCTTGTGATGGCCAGTGTTAAACAGACTATACTAGTGTCTCTAGACGTATGCTTCACGTGGGGACGGAACATGACTTGTGTTGGCCAGTGTGAAAACAGACTATACTAGTGTCTCTAGATGTATGTGGGGACGGAACATGGCTTGTGCTGGCCAGTGTGAACACAGACTATACTAGTGTCTCTAGATGTATGTGGGGACGGAACATGGCTTGTGTTGGCCAGTGTGAAGACAGACTATACTAGTGTCTCTAGATGTATGTGGGGACGGAACATGGCTTGTGTTGGCCAGTGTGAAAACAGACTATACTAGTGTCTCTAGACGTATGCTTCACGTGGGGACGGAACATGGCCAGTGTGAAAACAGACTATACTAGTGTCTCTAGACGTATGCTTCACGTGGGGACGGAACATGGCTTGTGTTGGCCAGTGTGAAAACAGACTATACTAGTGTCTCTAGATGTATGTGGGGACGGAACATGGCTTGTGTTGGCCAGTGTGAAAACAGACTATACTAGTGTCTCTAGACGTATGCTTCACGTGGGGACGGAACATGGCTTGTGTTGGCCAGTGTGAAAACAGACTATACTAGTGTCTCTAGATGTATGTGGGGACGGAACATGGCTTGTGTTGGCCAGTGTGAAAACAGACTATACTAGTGTCTCTAGGTGTATGCTTCACGTGGGGACGGAACATGGCTTGTGTTGGCCAGTGTGAACACAGACTATACTAGTGTCTCTAGATGTATGCTTCACGTGGGGACGGAACATGGCTTGTGTTGGCCAGTGTGAACACAGACTATACTAGTGTCTCTAGATGTATGTGGGGACGGAACATGGCTTGTGTTGGCCAGTGTGAAAACAGACTATACTAGTGTCTCTAGATGTATGTGGGGACGGAACATGGCTTGTGTTGGCCAGTGTGAAAACAGACTATACTAGTGTCTCTAGATGTATGTGGGGACGGAACATGGCTTGTGCTGGCCAGTGTGAACACAGACTATACTAGTGTCTCTAGATGTATGCTTCACGTCCACGTTCTGATGCCAGTTGCTTTCAAGCTTCGTGGTAAATGGGCAGGGTCCATCGGCCGTGTTGTCTCGGGAGTGGTGTCTTGTTTATTCGGTTTCGCTGTGGGCGCCGGGTAGACGGGACACTGCTTTTCGACATCGCGGTCGCTCGATCCACCGAGACTGCACCAAGACACAAAAGGAAGGGATAATTATTTGTCTACCTAAAGGGGATAAGCCTAGGGATTGTATTAGTAACTGGAGACCCACCTCTTTGCTTAACGTCGATTATAAGATTGGGTCAGCCTGTATAGCATCGAGAATAAAAACTGTATTACCACGCATAATAAATGAAGTCCAAACCGAATTCATGCCAAACAAATTTATCGGGGACAATATCAGGTTAGTCTACGACATTATAAACTATCTAAACGAAACAAACAAGCAGGGTTTGCTCCTCAGCCTTGATTTTGAAAAAAAACAACAACATTTGATTCAATTGACTGGAGATTCATACATCTAGTATTGCAGGCCTTTGGCTTTGGACGAGACATTTTGAAATGGATTAACCTCTTCTACCCTAAAATTAAATCTGCTGTGTTAGGTAATGGTAATATATCTCAATGGTTTAACATCGAGCGCGGCTGCAGACAGGGAGACCCGGTCTTACCTTATATCTTCATAATGTGTGTAGAAATATTAGCGCTAATGATAAGACAGAATACAAATATTAAAGGTATTTAGACAGGAGACAAAGAACATCAAATAACACAGTTTGCAGATGACACACACATTTTTCTTGACGGAGGTACACAATCCTTCGAAGCAGTTATTGACACTTTTAACCAATTTAGCATCTGTTCGGGTTTGCGTCTAAATTTTGGGAAAACTGATGCTATTTGCCTGGGTAGTAAGAAACACTCCACCGTCAGATATTTGCCATACCTTAAATTAAACTGGAACGCACCAGAGTTTAAAGTCTTAGGTATTTAGCTGACAAATGATTTAAAGAGCTGTCATCTTTGAAAATTTAAAGACAAGTATAATGAGATAAAAATGCATATGAAAATGTGGCTAAAGAGGCCAATTACACCCTTAGGCAGGGTCGCTGTGTTAAAATCATTGATCTTATCAAAACTGGTCTACCTATGGATTTGCTCCCTAACCCACCAGATAAACATGTTGAAGAGGTGCAAACACTGTGCTTTAGATTTGTATGGGATAAAAAAAAAAAACACAGACAAAATAAACAGAAAAGTTGCAACAAGAACTTTACGGAACGGAGGAATCGGTATTCCAAATTTAAAGCAGTATATGAGAGCGTTGAAAATTAGCTGGATTAGAAAATTAAACAGCACAAGTCACAGATGGAAACATGTTATCCTTAATACATATCCAGATCTCAGTGTCATAGTCTGTGGGCGTTTCCTAAAGCACCTGGACAAATGTGGTCCAGAATTATACAACAAAATAAAGCACACAAATTTGTTCTGGAAAGATGTTCTGTGTGCTTATAAGGAGTTTAGGTACAAAGTGGAACCAAATACGCCAGAAGAAGTGTTGGCGGAGCCCGTCTTTTTGAATGATAATATTAAGATTGAAAACAAATGTATTTTATATAAACAATGGGCAAAAAAGGGATATACTGTATTGGACAGTTCTATAATGAAGTAGGGCAGCCAAGGAAATATACTGAATTTAAAACAAAATATGGTGTAAACATCGACTTTCTTACATATTAATATGCAGGGTGCATTCAAGCTATACAAAAATATATTCGCAACACTAACAGCCACATTAAAAATAACGATATGAATGATAAACCCAAATCCTTGCAACTCCTTTATTCCATGCAAAAGGGCTCAAAACGTTATTATGAAATTTTCACAATGAATAACAAAAATCCACAAAGTTTAGATAAATGGGATAAAGAACTTAGCTGTGATATGAACTGGAAGAAATTTTGCAGAAACTGCAACAGGTAAAAGACGTCAAACTGACGTGGTTTCAGACCAGAATTCTGTATAGAATTATTGGCACAAATATAATTATGCAAAGTATTCAAAGTTCAGACAAGTGTACATTCTGCATGAACAAAAGAGAAAGTATTGAGCATATTATTATTTTGGAAATGCGGTTATGTACAATCCTTTTGGGTAAACTTAGCAAGCGTTATGGGTGATAATGTAGGTTGTTTCAGTTTCAAGGAAAGGCTTGTACTTTTTGGAAACGATACCAACTTTAAAACAGACAACGTTTTTGATTTGATAATACTGATGGCAAAATTCTATATTTATAAATGTAGAATAAGGAAGAGAAGGTCAACGATGCGGCATTTTCGTAGAGAACTGAAAGACAGGTATAACATTGAAAAGCACAGTGCAAAACTAAACATGGAACACACAGACTTTAAATTAATATGGGCACACTATGAAAATTGTATTAACAGATAGGTTGGTAACTTGTTAGACTAAAATATCTGCAGAAAATTTGTTTTCTATTTAATTGTTTTTTTTCTGTTTATGTAATTTGATTGTATTAGTGTTTGTTTTTTGGATGAATGTTTTGAGTTTTGTTTGTATTGGTTTTTTATGGTTATTGTAACTTTTGTGACATTATAATTGTTCATGTGCATGTTGCATATTTGAAATTAAAAAAAAAAAATTCACGTGAAACGGGGACCACCCCATCGCGCAGACTGAGCGATCACGTGCGTTACGCCAACCTCCGTATTCACGCACAGCAGCACAACATCCGTGTAAAGACCAAATACCCCACCTAAACTACCCTTACGTCCGGTGACTATCTAAACCCTGTCACCCCTCTAAACTTACTCCCGTACAAAAAATAGAAAAAACCCGTGTCGTGACAGTTACAGATTTTTTTTTTTCTGTCGACAGGTGGTGCCAAGATCGTGGGCTGTGTGCTGTTCGCCATCTTCCAAACACACCGACTTTGCTGGTCCTGCTGCCTTACCCTGCTGAGTGGCTTTATGAGTGGCGGGGCTGCGGCATGCTGTCAAGAACTGAAAGAGAAGCGAGATAGATCGCCCCGCAGACTACTGCCATCGTAACTTTTCAGTCGAGTCAGTAGGAACAGTGGAGAAATGAAATGTGTCACTAAACTGAACAAACAGGAAATTTCCCATACGGCCGCAAGGCGACGGTCTACAAGGAACAGTTTTTGGTAAAAAATGTCTGTACATCGAACACCACTATGTGATGGCTTGATTTGACCAGCCGTATACCCTTATGACATTTCACAAATCAGTCACATTTTGTGTTTGTTGTCTGAGGTGAATTTCGGGCATGTTTAAGCCTTTATTGGCTAAGGGCTGCCTTCATCAGCGTGCTGACCCTTTTGTTTTTGTTGAGTAAACCTTTGTTAGGTTTTTGTGGTAGTTCGTTTTTAGTTCATTCTGTATTGTTTAGCAAAGTCAACATATATTATTAAGCATTCATCTGTACAGCGAATAGAGCTTTTTAAATATGCGCTTTATATAACATTATAATGTTAACGATGATAATGATGACGATGATGATTGTCATCATCATCATCATCATCATCTTCAGTAGGAGTAGTAGCAGTAGTAGTAGTATATGCGTAAAAAATAAGAGGGGAGGGTTGAAAAATACATTTGCCTTTCAATTTCTTGTTGTTCGTAAAATTTTATTAGGTTTTTTTTTCCTGTACTCTTATAACTTTTCTTGAGCTTATCGTATTGTGTCTCATTGTTTGAGCTATGTTTATTTTTCTTGTTTTAATGGCATTTTACATGTTCAGAAGCGCATAGGACGGACTTGTAGAAACCGGGTTGCCATGTTTCCATGTAAAAAAAAAATCCAATAAAAACATTGGAATTTGTGTGTTGATGTCAGTTACTAAAACTAAAATAACACACACACACACACACACACACACACACACACACACACACACACACACACACAGGGGGTGAGTTGTGCTCACGATCGACGTCACACAGTTGAAGAGCGGCTCCGCACATTTTTAGCATTTTGCAACATAATTACTTAATGAGTGACTTTAGAACAACGACAGGGTGATTCAGCTCATCATGCCAAGCAGTTCGGTATCTTTTCGTGCCATTTGCGGTACCTTTTACTGGACTTTTCAAAACTTCATGGCTCGCAAAGCACAGAGGAAGGCAGCCCTACGTTACCGCACTGTCAGTGTCAGCGGACCGGTGGCAGTCATTCTCGTGTTTTTGGTCGGCTTTCTGCTCCGGTGTGGCGATGTCGAAGCGAACCCAGGCCCACCGAAACGACAGACTCTTTTGACATGCCAGGGGAACCAAGACAACCAGTCGCCCGGGGGTGAGGCAAACGCAGTGTCTAAGCCGACCATTGCTGATGTGTTTAAAATGTTGAATGTGATGGACAAAAAGATGGACAGTATGAAAGCTACAATGCAGGAGCAGATGGACAAAATTCAGAGTGACTTTACTGCGGTGATGAAAGAAAACAGAGAGTTGAAGGAGAAAGTTACGCAGCTGGAGGATAAGCTGGATGATTTGGAGGGGCGGAGCAGACGCAATAATCTGATCTTTCACGGAATCCCCCACCCCCAGGGGCGCTCAGAGACTTGGGCGGACTGTGAAAAAGCTGTCAAGTCAATGTTGAAGGACGAGATGGGCATAGAGGAGGAGATCGAGGTGGAGCGTGCCCATCGTCTGAAGGGGGGCAAGGCGCCCCACCCCATCATCGTGTGCTTCAACAAGTACAAAGACAAGGAGCGGATCCTGTTTGAGCGAAGAACGCTGAAGGAGAACAGGTCCCGGGTCTACATCTCTGAGGACTTCACCCCTCGGGTGAGGGACGTGCGCCGCAAGCTACTACCCTTCCTCAAGGAGGCCAAGCAGGCGGGGAAGAAGGCCTTCCTCCGCTTCGACTCCCTCGTTGTTGAGGGAAAGACCCACGCATACGACGCTGCTACCCAGAGGCCAGTGGAGCGCAGGGGGCAGAAATGAGGGGCAGGCCGGCATGTTGACCCAGCAACCAGGAGAAGACAGTCCGTCCCTCATTCAGACCCCCAGGGCCCCCACCATGTGTCTTCAAAGGACGACTTACCTGCACACACACACACTCAAGTGCCCATACTCAAACCCACACCCGCACACTGTGTTGATGAAAGTGGTAGTGATGAAAGTGGTAGCTCTGTGTTTCGCATCATGGCATGGAATATCCAAGGTCTTGTAAATAAGCTGAAAAGTGTTTCTTTTAGGCAGTTCTGTGAAAAGTGTCAAATTTTTGCATTTTCAGAGATCTGGTCGTGTAAGCAAAATGTTATAGAGGATACCTTTCCAGAGTATCAGGTGTTTTTTTCACCACGTACACAAAAGTTAAAAGGGGGCGTGGCCGTGTGTGTACATAAATCTATAGCCTGTCATGTGTTGCGTTTAATGCAGGCAGCTGAGGATATTGTGTTTCTAAAGATCGGTAAGTCTGTTTTGAACTCTGCATCTGATGTTCTGGCAGCATTTGTGTATGTGGCTCCAGAGCGTTCTGTTGTATATGGTGAAGATAACGTTGATGGTTTTGAAGTGTTAGAAAACTACATGTCTCAAGTGTTACGTGCTCACCCTGAGCTGCCTTGGCTATTATGTGGCGATTTTAACGCCCGCACTGCCGGGCTGTCTGATACTGATTTTATTGATGGCAATTCACACGTGCAGCCTCTACAGGAATTAACAGATCTGCTAGAGGATGTACCACAAAGTCCACGGAGGTCAAAAGATATTGGCGTAAACAGTTTTGGTCGGAAACTGATAGAACTATGTCAAGAGTACTGTTTGTTTATTGTCAATGGCAGAACGAAAGGTGACAGTGAGGGAGAAATTACGTGCGTGGCCAACAGAGGCAAAAGTGTGGTGGACTACTGTATTTGCTCTAAATCCGTGTTTGACCTAGTGACCGATATGTTTGTTGCAGACAGGTGCGAGTCAGACCATTTCCCCATTGTAACCACGTTTACTTCTATTCAGTCTGTTTATTCATGTGATGATGATGATTTAAATGATGATATAATACTAGAGGAAGGGGTTAAATTTGTTTGGAAAGAAAACTACGCTGAATCCTTTTGGGCATACATTGAAGATAATCAGGAGACTCAGTTTCAACACTTTTCGTCAGCGCTTGACTCGAGTGTAGAAGAAGGGTCGGCCTGTTTTGTAGCATTCATTCAGAAGGCGGCTGACAAAATGAGGTCAGGTAAGAAGGTAGGTGAATCCCGTGCACAGCCGCCGTGGTGGGACTCGGACTGCGAGTTAGCAAAACAAAACAAGTACCTACAGTTGAAGCAGTTCAGACACACAAACACACATGACGACTTAGGGAAGTATCTTGACATGAAGAAAGAATTTAAGAAGTTGTGTAAAACAAAACAAATAGAGTAGAACGCACGGGTTTTGAATGAGCTCAACGATGCATGTAATGATGCAAACTCAAGAACATTTTGGCAAAAAATAAAGTCTCTGACTGGCGTTAAAAAGTTGTGTTCTGATGTCATTTCACCACGCGTGTGGTATGATTATTTTCGTAATTTGCTAAATGTGGATCAGAATGTTGATGATTCAGGTTTCAGCAGACAGGCCGAGGGTGTTTTGAATGACCATATATCTGATGATTGTGATGGTTGTCATAATGCAAAATTTGACGAGGAAATCACGCAGGATGAAATTCGCAGTGCTATTAATAACATGAAGAAAGGGAAAGCATCAGGCCCTGATGGCTTGCCCACTGACCTTTTTCATCATGCAGGTGAGATCCTTGTGAAATTTCTGCATCCTTTGTTTAATCGTGTGTTTCAAAGTGCGGAATACCCTGAAAGCTGGACCATGGCTGTGATATTTCCACTACACAAAAAGGGTAACCCTAGAAATGTTGACAACTACAGAGGAATTTCTCTTCTGAACGTTATCAGTAAGTTGTACAGTTTTGTCATTAACAACAGGTTGGTTCGTTTTTGTGAAGAGAATGATTGTATTCCTGAGGCCCAAGCTGGCTTCCGTAAAGGATACAGTACTATAGACAACATTTTTTGCTTACAGGCACTAGTGCAAAAGTATCTTAGCAAGCAGGGTGGCCGTTTTTACACCATGTACGTAGATTTTTCTAAAGCTTACGACAGTGTGCACAGGACAAAACTGTTGTATCTCTTGCTACGTAAAGGAGTTCATGGAAAGTTGCTTCAGACACTTGAGAGTATGTACAAACATGTAAAAGCTGCTGTAAGGGTTGGAACCAAAGTTACCGACTACTTTGATTGCATGTCAGGGGTGCGACAAGGTTGTGTGTTGAGCCCACTGCTGTTTTCTATCTTTCTTTCAGAATTTGAGACAGAAATATCATCGTGCGGTGCACGTGGCATTGATATTTTTGCAGACCCACTGGGTATTTTCCTTCTTATGTATGCTGATGATATAGCCATTGTCTCTGACTCTGTAGCAGATCTCCAAAAGAAAATTAATTGTTTAGAAAAATACTGTAAAAAATGGGGTCTCACTGTGAACATGGACAAGACAAAAGTGGTGGTCTTCAAAAATGGAGGTTTTGTGAAAAATTGTGAAAAATGGTTTTATGCTGACAAGCAGATTCAAGTCGAGTCCAGTTATACTTACCTTGGTGTGATATTTTCCTCTACTCTGAACTGGGCTAGATGTGTAGAAAACTTAGCTGGAAAAGCCAGGAGAGCAGTTGCAGGCATCAAAAGACTATACTTCAAATTACAAAACTTGCCAGCTGACACTGTTTTTCACATTTTTGATGTCAAGATTAAACCCATTGTGCTATACGGGTCAGAGGTCTGGGGTTTCCAGAGACATGATGTAATTGAGCAGGTTCATATAAAGGTTTGTAAAATGGTCCTTGGTGTTGGAAGAGATGTAAAAAACAATATTGCGCTGGGTGAGTGTGGAAGATTCCCTATGTATATTGATGCCTATGTTCGAATGGTGAAGTACTGGTGCAGACTTCTTACCATGTCAGAAAACAGATACCCAAGACAGTGTTACACGATGTTATATATGCATGATGCTTCGAGTAGATCGAACTGGGCTACGCAAATAAAGACTCTATTGTGTATGCACGGGTTTGGGTATGTATGGGAAATGCAGTCAGTTGGAAACACTCCTCTGTTCATTCAGATATTCAAAGATCGGCTGATGGATTGTTTCCGACAGGACTGGCATGCATCCCTTACCTCAAACACAGAATACTGCCATTACCACCCAGAAATACTTAGAGCCAGTTACATAGGGCAGCTGAACTCTTGTGAACTCAGGCGGGCAATATGTTTACTTAGATGTAACCGTTTACCTTTAAACGGAGTATCCAGATTTGGAAAACCCATCACTAATCCAGAATGTAATTCATGTGATTGGCATAAGGCTGAAGATTTGTGTCATTTTCTGTTCGAGTGTCCAAAATATGCCCCTTTACGTAAAAAGTACATTCCACTGTTTTACTACAGATTCCCATCCGATCTTAAAGTTCAGCTGCTGTGTGGAAACCTACATGATAAACTGGTCTTTAAAGTTGCTATGTATATTTCAGGTTGCCTTAAATTAAGGAATTAGAGGGATTTGCTTTGAACTTTTCTTGTTTTTTGTTTATTTATGTGCGCTGATGTAATGCTATATGAGTGTGTTTTACAACCACCTTCCTGTATTTTCTGGTTGTAAATTGTATTTTGTGTTCATATGGGCCTGATGGCCTGCAAAAACTGAAATAAATTTATTATTATTATTACACACACACACACACACACACAGAGTAAACTCTAAAATATGATTTTCATGCTAAATACTAAGCAAATACCGGTATTAAACACGGCGAACGGGAACGCCTCACTGATTCAGTTTCCGCCGAGCGCCGGTATCGTAGGTAGCAATCAAGGGGTTGCAGATGATTTGAGATTATAATTATGATTGTTGTTGTGGTGGTGGTGGTTGTGGTTATTGGTCAGAATGTTAAGGTTTACGGGAGGGTTAGTTATTTGGGTTTAACGCCAAGCAGGCGACTAACGCCATCTCACGGCGGGTTTACGGACGGGTAATAAAAAGACGTCGGATACATTTTAAGTTACGATGAAACGACATCAAAGAATATTTTATCTCTGCTGCTGAACTGATCTTTTTTTATTTCAGACTCTACTGAAAAAGACAGCAATATTCCTGAGATAGTGGGAGCAATTGCAGGAGTGGTCGTTCTGTTATTGCTGTCGTCCTTGCTATGGTTATCTGGAGAATACGAAAGAGAAAAAGGTATTAAAAAATTTATTTAACTTCAAACTCGCAATGGCCTTCAAAGCATTTCATCTATTTATTGAAATGCTTGGAAGGCTCATGCACCTTTGAACTGTGAAATCCAGACCAAAAGTGTGACTGGCAAGCCTGTAAAATGCAGAGAAGTGTCCAAGGAAGAAAAACACGCCTTAGAAACAGAATTTCAAAACATTTAATTAAACCTATTACAGTTTAGTAAATTGTGTTATATCTGTCTTTTCTAAGCGTGTTTCTTTCGTCGTTGGTTTGTTCTCGACTTTGAAGATGAATAGTCTTTAAAGTAGACAATGCAACTAATGTCCTTATTCGGCGATGTCTTTTTCTCGTTAAAATTTTTACACATTCCAGTTTTTCGCGTATAATAGTATCACTTCGCACTTACAAAGCGTTGAATGCATACAGGATATCTATAATGTTCAGCACATATTGCCTATAGTTTTCAGCCTACCTAGCTTAATAAATATAATATCAAAACAAACGATTGACGCCTTAACCCGCTGTATTAATTTCTCACATACATGAATATGTGCAATTATGGCACTTTCGAAGAATTCGTATTTGTATTAACTCGTTCAGTGCCGAGAAAATTTGAACACACCTAACTGCAAGAGGTTTAGATTATCATGAGCCCCCACAGTTGCGGGGGCTCATGAGGATCTATGTCTCTGGCTGACACCACTTTGAATCCACGCTCCTAGAACAGCTAGGGTGTGTTGACGTTGAATTGACGAAGACAGCACAAACACAGGTTCCGTCACCAGGGCACCGAACGGGGTTAATTTCAATATCAAGGCACTTTTAGATCTGTAACCCCTTGACTGCTACTGCTGATACCGGCGCTGGGCGAAAAAATACGCGTAGTTACAAGTCTTGTCTGTCATGCAGCGGAAAGTTTGAGCGGACTGAAGTGTCTTGCACGGCAGAGAGCGCCAACTGACCAACATGCACAAACAACGTACTCAGTAGTACTCTCGGCTGCTATACGCATGCGCAATGTCCCCTCTTGTAGATGGTAGTCCACTCAGTTTTACTGCGTACAGCGACGCAGAACCAACGCCTTGCAAGTCCAGTCTGGTCCAGCCCAGTTACAGCGACTACTGATCCACCTGTCATGGCATAGAGTTGCATCTTTAGCGCACGTACTTCACATCTCAAAGTTCTCTGTGTGGCATAAACAGCAGGCCGAAAGACGTCCTTATGGAGGAGAAACTATGCGTTTTCACGAGGGTGTGTATTAGTCTACGGTATCGGTACAGGTGAAAAAAAATACTGCACGTTGATACACTTTTTAAAACGGATCTCTTGTTCCGCAACCTGTTTGTAGAAAAGCATGGTGATTAACAAGGACTGTATACCGCTGCTAATTCGAAAGGCCATAAAAATTACTTTTGCCCATCAAACACGAAACAAATCCGGCAATACCTTTTGAGCTATCATGGTCATCTTTCTGAAACTGTAGGTCGTCACGGCAGATGGAGTTCGACATTATTTTCCCCGTCCCGTTTCCATTGTAGTAAACCCATTTGGCCCCGACCCACCTCAGCAGGAGATGGACGACCATGATGATTCAAGGGTGGTGCCTGATTAGCTTGGCGCCTGATGGCGCCAAGCTACTCCGGCACTACCCTTGAATTATCATGTTCAAACCATCGCCTGAAACTGGTACACAGTCGTCGGGTGCCAACCTGCAACATTTGGGAAATGCGGCCTTGATGTTAAATGGATCATCTCGTCCTGTGTTTAACTTCCGTGTCTGGGTAAATATTCGTGGGGTGTGCTACATTCTAAAAGGAAACGACACTAAGATAGCTTCCAAAATAGCACAGCATATTCCGAGTGACTTGGCTGGAGTGCGCTTGCTGTGTGCAGTGGCCTACAGTAAGTATACATGCTTTGTGTTTGTAGAAGATAAGGTATTTATGTGTGTGTGCAGTTGTGTACATTTTGTCATGGGAATTCGGATACATGTTATCAGCACTGATAAGGTAATGTTTCTTGACGATGACAAACATAAAAAAGTTAGAGTCACTTATTTTATTATATTATGCGACAGTTAATTTGAACTAGCCTGCTGTGAATCAATGGAAAAGCGACCAAGTTTTGTGTGCTGAAAGCTTGTTTCACTTATTTCGCAACTGAACCAAAAACTTGTGATCGGGTGACTGACCGACAAACTTGGGAACTGCAGGGAATATTAACACCGCACAAGCAAGGTAAAGCTGTCTCGAATGTCTGAATGGATTTTATACTAAATAGTCTTATGTACAGAACTGTCTTCCTGGCGTGATCGAATTTGTCAAATGAGCAATCTTCCTGGTGATTGTGGGACAGTGTCTGTCGCGATTTATAGGACATACATTATTAGTTGAGGATCTGCAGTCTCTGTTTATTATCGGTGGACATTTATTTTTATATACAGACAAGAAAAAGAAAAGAGACATATTTGGAATCATCGGAAACACTAAACTGTTTCCAACGATTCCAAAAAAGCGTCATATTTCTTTTGCTAGTCAGTATATTTAGATAATCTGGCGTCATTATGTCGCGGATGTATGTGTGAATCGGGACACAAGACTGCTTTCTGTAGAAAGATATTTCGTGGCCTTTCAACCGACTTCCAATAAACGTTTTTTTATGTCTTCAATGAGACATTCAATTACAATATGCTCGGAGGCTATCTTTGCCACCCACTTTAGAAAGTATTTCGCCAAGTTTCAAGCTTGTGTGTACAGAAATATCGGAGATTCTCTTGTTTACACACACACACACACACACACACACACACACACACACACACACACACACACACACACACACACACACACACATTACATACATGCATTCCATACTTACGCACATACGGCGCTTCGGGGCAAATGTACATTCAGCAGCGAGGTTAGAGTAACTGGACAAGACGTAAATTTTATCTTGTTACTTCAATTGTTAGAGGTTTAGGTCTGCCCGCCTTTGACATCATGGACATGCTATTACTGAAATTCGCCCCACCGCGACCCGTCCTAAAAAGTCCCTTCTATAAACAGAAGGGACTAAAAAAAGCTTGTATTGTAAAAACTGTATCATCAGGAAGCAATCATCGACCTTTGTCAGGCAGTCTGCGCTTAAATTTCCTGCGTGTTGTATGTGATTCATAGCAAAACAATATCGGCGAAGCGTAACAGCTAGCCGAGTTGACTCCATTTCGTGGCTCGCCAAGACTTGTCTCCGCTCAAAGTCACGTAATCAAGCAAGCGTTCTCGCGCTGCTCGGAAACTCGCAACCGGCCTTTTGACACAGTTATTGATGGAATAAACGCCTTCAGTATTTGACACAGTTATTGATGGAATAAACGCCTTTAGTATTAATTGACACAGTTATTGATGGAATAAACGCCTTCAGTATTTGACACAGTTATTAATGGAATAAACGCCTTCAGTATTTGACACAGTTATTGACGGAAACGCCTTCAGTATTTGACACAGTTATTGACGGAATAAACGCCTTCAGTATTTGACACAATTATTGACGGAATAAACGCCTTCAGTATTTGAGACAGTTATTGACGGAATAAACGCCTTCAGTATTTGACACAGTTATTGACGGAATAACCGCCTTCAGTATTTGACACAGTTATTGGCGGAATAAACGCCTTCAGTATTCGTTGTAACTTCGTAATTCTCTTCAGTGAAGAGTTGCGTTCCACACGTGATATGCTTATTATTTTCTGCAGTACTCGTCACCTTCAGCAGCAGTGCATAAAGAGAGTTACTGAGAACAAAGACTGGCTGTGTGGATTTCCCACCAAAACATTCTTGAAAGGTCAAAATAGCCATCACGTATGTGATATTCCTGCCATCAGAACTTGTACACTTCAACTGTTTTAGTCGCATCTGGTCAGAACCTTGATGAAAGTAAAAAGTTAAACGTTCAGGCTGAACATATTTTGCCCACCATGATCTGTCTTCAAAATGAGTTGCTATGCTTGTTATGTGAAGAATTCCTGTTTGTGTCTTTCACAAGATAACAGGTCTCCTTCTAACATGTTCATCATGCATTCACTAAACGAATAAACTTTTCATTCTCACATTAAAATAGTAATGCAGCCTTGAAATGTCACAAAATTATTGCTAAACTATCCTACGTCCAGTGATCAAAAGATGCTCTGACGCCGACAGAATCAGTGTCCGTTGAGGCAATATGTATCGGTCTGTAGAAATGTTGAAAACACTAGAAATAGTATCCATCCGTAAGGAATAGGTGTGATAGTCGATATGAACCCTTCACTAACAGTGGTTGAAGACTTTTTCTCGTCTTAAATTTTTCTTAATTCAACGCCAAAGAGCCTCAGCCGTCCAAGGAAAATAGGTACAAAATAGTGTTGGAGGTATAGATCTACAGGAGCCCCCGCAGTTACGGGGAGGTATAGATCTACAGGAGCCCCCGCAGTTACGGGGAGGTATAGATCTACAGGAGCCCCCGCAGTTACGGAGAGGTATAGATCTACAGGAGCCCCCGCAGTTGCGGGGAGGTATAGATCTACAGGAGCCCCCGCAGTTGCGGGGAGGTATAGATCTACAGGAGCCCCCGCAGTTGCGGGGAGGTATAGATCTACAGGAGCCCCCGCAGTTGCCGGGCTCATGATGATAGCCCCCGCAGTTGCGGGGCTCATGATGATCTATGCCGCTTGCACTTGGGCGTTGTTTGTTGTGTTCCGACAGTGAAGGGGTTAAGCATGGCGGACATACGTCTTTGCCTTTTTATTCTGTTAATGCTAGTTACTTAGAGAAGTTGTCCTTTCCTCCTTCCTTGCAGCTGTACCATGAGAGTGTCTGAGATACGCGTGCTGCTGCTGCTCCTCTCCAGCGTGCAATGTCTGTGTGATTGCCCACTGCCACAGTCTGGAACGTAAGTCCCGAGATTACATGACGTGCCAACAAAATTAAAGTAGGCAGGCCAATGTGTAAACTAGGCAAAGATACGTACAAACGAGCAAACAGCAAAAACATTAACCAAGAAAAAATCCACTCCTACGTTTATTTTTTATCCCCACGTGACAGTTATTTTCAGCATGACTTTAATGTATTTAAATCCATATTTGTAGTACGGCTGTAATATTTTATGAACGCCTCTTTTTGCCTATTCAGGTCTACATCTTGTAATGATACAAAACCACCAGACAGCTTTCCTATCATGCAAGGTAAGCAGCGTTTTGTGTTCGTCCATCCACTCGTGTCACTCGTTCAAATTATTAATTTCTTTATGTGTTTGCCGGTACTTAAACAAGATACACAAAAGAAATAAAAAGTTGAACGAGTGACAGATATTTTTGGAATGAGTGAATCTTGTTACGCTGATGTTCGTTTTGGATCCCTCAGTGGGATTTGATCGTGTGTATGAGGAACTGTACAGTTCTGGTCATTGTTTTACGCCAATATGCGTGTTTTGTTTGGAAAAAAGTTACATAATCCAGACCCAGAAGTCAAGTCTGTGCTGAAATTTCAAAAGAAATACGCACAAACTGTCAATATATTGTTGTTGTTTTAAATTAAAGTTACATTGTATTTTGTACATCAGTTTCAAAATGAGTTTAACCACTTAACCCTTTGGTTGCCGGTAGCGGTTTTAGTTGCCATGATTTCTGCAGGATGTCATGATTTATGCAGGATGTAAGGATGATGTTATTCCTGAAGGAATCATCGCGCAGGGTGAAGCGTGCAGCCACCTGTACTGAAAACAGTGGTTGCTACATGCACATGGTGTTATTTTTTGTAAAACTGATACATTTCAGGAGTGCCACCCAGCGATGGATCATGTGAATTCAATTCTTCATTTTGCAACTATACCCAAGGATGCAGAGACCCAGACGCCAGGAACTGGACTTCGCTCGGATGTAATCAATACAATGTCATGTAGAAAGCAAATTTCTTCCGTCGTATGCAAAACACATTGTACATTGTTGTGGAAGCATTTCATTTGGTAATTCATCCTTAATAATTGAAAGACATATCAGTGTTCTTCTCTTTTTGTTGTTATTGTTATTATATATATATATATATATATATATATATATATATATATATATATATATATATATTATATATATATATATATATATATATATATATATATATATATATATATATATATATATATATATATATATTAATTCACGATGAATCTGCAATTTAATTGAAATCAACGATCACACAATGTTTTTTGCTTTCAAGAACCTGCTTGTTTAGGAAACAGCAATCAACGCTGGAATGTTTAACTTTCCTCACACATTACTGTAACAATAACAACACTGATCACGAGGCCAGAAGGGGTGAGGAATGCGCACTTACTATTGGCTATAACCAAAGAAATCTGTCCTAATAGTGGTCTTACACTCTTGGTGACAACTGATGATGTTTTATCCGGTTATTGTCGGCGGACATCAATCAAACTATGGAAGGCAGAAGGTCGATAAGCGATCTTCTTAACCTCTTCAGTGCCAGCGGACGCAGACTGTATTCCAAAATTGTGGTTAATTTTGTGCAAAAGACCTTCGGCCGTCCGAGGAACATGCATGCAAAATGGTGTCAGCAACAGGCATAGATCCTCACGAGCCGCGGGGGCTCATGAGGATCTATGTCTCTTGCAATCAGACTGAGTTTTCATTCTCCTGACAGTGAAGGGGGTAAGAAATGCATGATTATGTGAACAATGAGTTAGAGATCTGAATGATACCCAGCGTCTCCGGCAGCTCATGAAGATCTATGTCTCATGTTTAAGAATGATGTTTGAATTGTGCTAGCAGTGACGGGGTTAGGAGAGTTGTGAAATTGTTTCATTGATGCGTGGTAAGGATGCGTTATAAATAGTCCGACATTTACTGCGGTACATCTTTCACTATGCGTTTGAACCATTCTTCTCTGTTTAGCGTCTGTGGCGGTGCAAGGGAGAAATGGTTTTATGCATCATTCTTCAGTTCTCCAATCACCTTCGCTGCACATAGACCACGTCACGTGCTTCAAGTTCAATGCTTCAGTTGCCAATCCGTCAATGTTGTCTGTTTATTTTGGAGAGGAGCTAGCAAACTCATGTACAGTCATGTCGGAGGTTGCTCCGGGCGAAACAGTTACACTCAACGAGAACATTAATCTTCGTCCATCGACGGGAAAGGTACATTCTGCTCTTTTCCTGATCTGTGTATTGAAACATTTTTTTGTGTTTTGTTTTCATGTGATTGAGGCTGTCGTTGGCCATCGGTGTGTCTAATGAAAGTAACTAAACATCACGCTTCGTCGAACTAATACATATTGAAACTTTGACAGGCTTCGTCATTTGCACTTCAGTCCCCAGTGAGATGGCTTTCGTAGCCTGCTCGGCGTTAAACCATAAAATAATTATTACAAGAAGAAGAAGAAGAAGAAGAAGAAGAAGAAGAAGAAGAAGAAGAAGAAGAAGAAGAAGAAGAAGAAGAATTTGATAAGAGCAATAATAACAACGGCACTCAGGTAAATATATTAACCTGTTCAGTGCTGAGAAAAATATAACACCACCCAACTGCAAGAGTTATACAATATGAGCCCCTGCAGTTGCGGGGGCTCATGAGGATGTATGCCTCTTGCTGACTCTACTTTCGGTCCAAGTTCCTAGGACAGCTATAGGGTTGCCTGCTGTTGAATTAACAAGGATTGCAGAAACACCGTCTGCGTCGACTGGCACTGAATAGGGTAATGTCCATGAATATGTCACTCTGACACAACAGTGAATAAGGATTTCCTTTTCGTCTTTCAGATTTTCTTCAGGGGTAGAAGTGGCGGTAATGCCAATGGATATGTCAGGCTCTACTCTGTCTCACTTACCACGGGCAGGTGTGAGGATCCACGTAAGTATGTTTTAACCTTTGGAAATAAATGATACGAGGCAGTCGTCTTAATTATAAAATTATTTTACAGGGATTTTTTTTGGCAATTAAATGATTACACTCTTTCTCCTGACACTTTAATGATTAATCCCTTGAATGCCGAGAAAAGTTGACCACAACTCGGCTGCAAGAGGCATAGAACCTCATGAGCCCTCGCATTGCGGGGGCTCATGAGGATCTATACCTCTTGCTGAGACCACTTTGTATCCATGGTCCTTTGACGGCTGATGATCTTTGACGTTAAATTAATCTTTAAAAATTCAAAATCATGATCTGTGTCCACTGGCGGCGAAGGGGTTAAGCAATTAAGTGTACTGTTATTCTATAATCGTCAGTCAGTATATTGCTGTACTATGCTCCACCATTCACAAGGCAGCCATCTCCTTTGAGGACTCACGCAGAGCTAACCTTAAAGACAAGCGGCTCAGAAGAAAAAACAGAGTTGTCGTAACTCAGAACCCTGACCAGACCTTCTCCTGCAGCCACTGCGGTCGAACCTGCCTGTCCCGGATTGGCCTCCGCAGCCACGAAAATGCCTGCAGACGACGTGGGCAAGCCCTATAGAATCTTCGTTCGCGAAGTCAAGCCAAGAGAGGGGGGTACTATGCTAACTTTTCATTTTTAAATACAACCAGCAGAGCGTCTTCCGGTCTGTGCTATTCATTGATTAATGTTGTTGCTTCTGTATATTTCATGTGAGCAGACTGCAGCTTTGATAATGCATACAATGATCGGGCGTGCGATCACTGGGAGTGGAGTGGCTGGACTGTGATACCTGTGACCGAGCATGTGTAGCAGGTGCAAGCCGCTTCATATTTCTTTTTTTTTTTTTCGAGAGAGTGCATGGATAGGTGTTTGAGCACATCCTGCCACCCCTTACCTCTCCCCCTTCCCATACCTAGCCCCTCCCCTAATTATAACAGACACACAAATACGATTTCTTTGAAAGTGCAATATATGATTTGAGAAAAATTAATAAAGCGTAAATTTCGCACGATTAGTGAAACACCATGAGTGCCATGCTTTGTCTGAAACAAGTATACACTTGCGTGGATTTCTGTTTAACTCTTTACATCCTGAGGCTGATTGTAAAAATTTTGATTACTGTCCTATCAAGGCTAAATTATAGATTATGAGATAGATCAAACATTTTAGTTCAAGCTGGTGGCAGAACAGTTTGGCGCCCTAGGCGCAAATCTAGGGCGCCAAGCTATTCTGGCACCACCCTCGAACTACCATAGTCAATTTAATTTCAAGTATAAAGCATATCAGGGTGAAAAGTGTTAAAGGCATATTTAACATGAAAACGCTTTGAATGCTAATATACGCCAATAAAACGAGTTTATTAGGTTTCTTCCACCCCAGTTAACACTTCTCTGCCTTTCTTGTTGCCACCAACCCAAGGTACCGCTGACACATAAAGGGTTACGTTAGCAACAGTCCTTTTGCGTACACATTAATTTATAAAGAAAATATGATGTTCTATTAACCTTTCTTGCGTGGACAATGCTGCTGTTTAAAAAAAAGTGTAATGTCATTTCAGACAAAGTGGCGGCTTTAGGACCCGGACTGCTTGCTGGAACACTGAAGACAAATCTTCTAATGGCTACAGGCACCCAAACAGCCTGCCTGCAGTTTTGCTACCATATGACTGGAATTAATGACACATTTGCTGTATCAGTGCAGCACGAAGACGGCCGCATGGAGTTGATGTGTCAAGTGACGAATCACAATGAATCCAGTTCCTGGGCATACGCAACAGTTCCGCTTCGTTCAGACAGCGCTTTCTTTGTATGTACATAAAGTATTTTAACGTTTTGTGCTGGTTTTGATAAAAACTACATAAGTGCACGTGTGATGGGGTGAGGTGCAGTAGCTGTAGAATTTGATGTTGGTGGTTGGACTTAGTGACTCTGAGACGTGGTCATGTTGAGCTAAACTTTATTTTCTTCCAGAAACAGAAACAGATAGCAGAAAGCAGAAAGCAGTACCTGTGGAATAAACAACAGGTAATCAGTAATGGTGCCAAGAATATAATGAACGAGGCACATAACAAAACTAAGGCATATATCATCATGCAGTGAACGTACAACACTTTGATTTTAAACATTCTGATAAAATCCAAGTGATGTCGTGTAACATATAGAATGTGTAGTAAAATACATGATAGCAAATAAAATGAACAATAAGTCACAATATGAACTACAAAGTCATGCAAAGCACAAGTCACAGAATAAAGCAGAGCACCAATACGTAAGTGCGCTATGCAGTCAGACCTGGTAAGGCGAGCACGCAAATGACTAACAAACGGGTAGTCACTCCGACCGGGGCCTCCCTAACAGGTCAGACAATATTGAAACGAATGCGGCATAAGTGCTAAAAGTAACATAGCAAAAGTAAAATACAAAATTAAATGAGATGTCATGCCAGATGTAAAGTAACTCTGTGACTAAGCATTAATGAATAGTAAATAGAAGAGAACCAGTGTAAAGGGGAAAGTAATGTGTGAACATGACACAAAGTGAACTCACAATACAACCGACTTGCCATCAAATGAATAAGGACGTACACACAACCTTATCATTCACTCGGTCTTTATTACATTCGCACCGCAGACACAAGCGCAAACATTGAACATCAACGAAGAACGCAAACATCTACACGCACTGCAGTCATTCATGACGAAGAGGAAAGACAGAAAACATGTGTACGTTAAGGGGAATTATGTGCATGTAACCAAAGATAGCCTAGAATAAAGTTGATCTACTAAAATATAACCAAATGAATGTCACCATGCAATAAATAAATGCATGGTCCAATTAATATGACTACAAAGTACCTTTAAATTTCGAAGGTTGCTCTTACACATAGTAGTGAATAACGACCCTTGAGGTCGCATAACAGAGATGCCCTGTATTTCTTGCAGTCACTCAAAGGCTACACTTATTACACATAGTAGGGAACAATGACCCTTGAGGTCGCATAACAAAAAAAATGACCTATATCGCTTGCCGTCACCCAGCTCATGCCTGTCAGTGAAGTGCACCAAGCCTAAGTACTAGGTCAAGTGAAGTACCTAATCATTAAATAGGAAACAAATAATAACTAAAGTCAAAATGAATAAAACAGAGACATATCAACAAATGCCTAAATGAATGGAATAAGTGACTGAATGAATGAGTCATTCAATCAATCCATCAACCAGTCAATCGATCTGTGGCTGGGCAGGGCATACGGTAAGATATAGCAACGTGTAAACAACTTACGCGGAAGTGCAAAATGAAAACAAATATGATGGCTGAGAGAGTCAGCCGTGAGTGACGTCACCAGCGCGGGAACATCACACAAAGGCTGCCCTCCCTAGCGAAGTGATAGGCAAGGGAACAATCAACAGAATATATAACTAAATAAAAGAAAAAAAATCATCCTAACCATGAAATAAACTTTAAATCTCTACCACAGCAAGAACAACTAAACAATCAACCAGTAAAGAATAGCATTAAACAAACAAAAGAAAACGCGCGCATTATGGTGCATCCACAATGCAAGCAATGTAGTGAATCGTCATGATTGCCATTCATTTTAGCAAGACCAAACTTAGCAAATCATTTAGTTAGAGGCATAAGTGCACTCCCTTTTACTCCCCCGGCGGGTGATGCGCCATAGCAAAACTATCGCCTAGTCACAACCGACCACGTGCGGTCATGCACGCTAAGCACCGCATCATTTTGACACGTTAAACTTTCTGAGGCAAAAATTCATACGTCATATCTTCCACATCAACATGGTTACAAACGTTTGTGTACAAATGTCCACACTGCAGCATTACATGGACATTTACTACCGAGTAGATAACCGTCTAGCAGAAAACAAATGGAATCAAGCTAGCCTCACAACATGGCTAATGCCGACCGGTCCGGCAATCATGTCAATTTCATGCTCAAGAAAATCATCGAGTCAAAACATCCAGCATCGCAATGTCATCAAATAGTACAAAAAATAATAATGCACCAAATACAATATAAAAACTGAGTACTTACAGGGTCTCCAAAACCCGCGCAGTCATGTTAGGCGAATTAGAAAACCTTTTCCTCCACGGCACCGGTGCCAGAAATTAGGTCGGTCGCTATAAGGTACTGGTTCTCGCGTGTTAGAAGCGCACCTGTTTATCTGGCTCCCGCCATCTCCGCCTCGGTGCTAAGTCCACGGGGGTCTGGTATTGTAAAAATGGCAAATCCTTATTTGTTGCCAGCCCTAAGAAATAAAATATCTTCTAAATTACATAATGCAAAAATATAAACTTTAAATAGGAAAATTAGGACATTTTACCCGCTTTACTCTGGATTAAATTTGGGGTTACGGGCTGCTCGCGAAAAATGTATATTTATTTTTAAAGCGGTCTCAGAATGGCCACAGAAAATCGAAAAGGCTACTAAATCACAATTATCACCCTGATAAATTACAATCAACCAAAAACTATTGCTCATTAAAACTATTCCCCGGGCCAAATCTAACCATGCTAAATACTAAGCAAATGGTGTTGTAGTATGGCTACAATACACGGTCAAAACAACAACAACAAAAAAAATACAAGAAACACAACACGTACACTGAGCTATCGCGTACACATTCCTAACGCTGCGTTTGGCAAGGCACCGGAGTAGTGCACGTCATTGCTAGCAGTCGACACGAGTGAAATCCGAGAAGCAATGGTCATAAGTGCTATTCTCCTATGTTCACTCTGTTACACACGTTTAACCGCTTCCCTGCCACTGTACGTACTCACTACGCACATTTTTCTTTCTGAAATCTTGGTTCTTTCAACGACCAAAAGCCACAACCGTACAAGAAACACGGATACAACAGGCCTCTCCATAACGCACTAAAACGTCTTCTCAAGCACACACTAAAGTGTCCACCCCATCACGCACTAAAGTGTCCTCCCCATCACGCACTAAAGTGTCCTCTACACCACACAATAAAGTGTCCACTCCATCACGCACTAAAGTGTCCTCTCCATCACACACTAAAGTGTCCACTACACCACACACTAAAGTGTCCTCTCCATCACGCACTAAAGTGTCCTCTCCATCACGAACTAAAGTGTCCTCTCCATCACGCACTAAAGTGTCCTCTCCATCACGCACTACAGTGTCCTCTACATCACGTACTAAAGTGTCGTCTCCATCACGCATTTAAGTGTCCTTTTCGTTATGCACAAAAGTGTCATCTCCATCACACACTAAAGTGTCTTCTCCATCACTCTACATCACACATTAAAGTGTCCTCTCCATCACACACTAAAGTGTCCTCTCCATCACGCACTAAAGTGTCCTCTACATCACGCACTAAAGTGTCCTCTCCATCACACACTAAAGTGTCCTTTTCACCACACACTAAAGTGTCTTCTACATCACGCACTAAAGTGTCCTCTCCATCACGCACTAAAGTGTCCTCTACATCACGCACTAAAGTGTCCTCTCCATCACGCATTGAAGATGTCCTCCTCACCACACACTAAAGTGTCCTCCTACATAACGCACTAAAGTGTCATCTCCATCACACAATAAAGTGTCCTCTCCATCACGCACTAAAGTGTCCTCTACACCACACACTAAAGTGTCCTCTCCATCACACACTAAAGTGTCCTCTACATCACACACTAAAGTGTCCTCTCCATCACACACTAAAGTGTCCTCTCCATCACGCACTAAAGTGTCCTCTACACCACACACTAAAGTGTCCTCTACACCACACACTAAAGTGCCCTCTTCATCACACACTAAAGTGTCCTCTCCATCACACACTAAAGTGTCCTCTACATCACACACTAAAGTGTCCTCTCCATCACACACTAAAGTGTCCTCTCCATCACGCACTAAAGTGTCCTCTACACCACACACTAAAGTGTCCTCTACACCACACACTAAAGTGCCCTCTACATCACACACTAAAGTGTCCTCTCCATCACACACTAAAGTGTCTTCTACATCACGCACTAAAGTGTCCTCTACACCACACACTAAAGTGTCCTCTACACCACGCACTAAAGTGTCCTCTCCATCACGCACTAAAGTGTTCTCTCCATCCCACACTAAAGTGTCCTCTCCATCACGCACTAAAGTGTCCTCTCCATCACACACTAAAGTGTCCTCTACATCACGCACTAAAGTGTCCTCTACACCACACACTAAAGTGTCCTCTACACCACGCACTAAAGTGCCCTCTACATTACACACTAAAGTGTCCTCTACATCACACACTAAAATGTCCTCTACATCACGCACTAAAGTGTCCTCTACACCACGCACAAAAGTGTCCTCTCCATCACGCACTAAAGTGTCCTCTCCATCACGCACTAAAGTGTCCTCTACATCACGCACTAAAGTGTCCTCTCCATCACGCACTAAAGTGTCCTCTCTATCACGCACTAAAGTGTCCTCTACATCACGCACTAAAGTGTCCTCTACATCACGCACTAAAGTGTCCTCTACATCACGCACTAAAGTGTCCTCTCCATCACGCACTAAAGTGTCCTCTACATCACGCACTAAAGTGTCCTCTCCATCACGCACTAAAGTGTCCTCCTCAACACACACTAAAGTGTCCTCTACATCACACACTAAAGTGTCCCCCTCACCACACACTAAAGTGTCCTCCTCACCACACACTAAAGTGTCCTCTACATCACCCACTAAAGTTTCCTCCTCACCACACACTAAAGTGTCCTCCTCACCACACACTAAAGTGTCCTCTACATCACACACTAAAGTGTCCTCCTCACCACACACTAAAGTGTCCTCTACACCACGCACAAAAGTGTCCTCTCCATCACGCACTAAAGTGTCCTCTACATCACGCACTAAAGTGTCCTCTACATCACGCACTAAAGTGTCCTCTCCATCACGCACTAAAGTGTCCTCTCTATCACGCACAAAAGGGTCCTCTCCATCACGCACTAAAGTGTCCTCTACATCACGCACTAAAGTGTCCTCTCCATCACGCACTAAAGTGTCCTCCTCACCACACACTAAAGTGTCCTCTACATCACACACTAAAGTGTCCTCCTCACCACACACTAAAGTGTCCTCCTCACCACACACTAAAGTGTCCTCTACATCACACACTAAAGTGTCCCCCTCACCACACACTAAAGTGTCCTCCTCACCACACACTAAAGTGTCCTCTACATCACACACTAAAGTGTCCTCCTCACCACACACTAAAGTGTCCTCTACATCACACACTAAAGTGTCCTCCTCACCACACACTAAAGTGTCCTCTGCATCACACACTAAAGTGTCCTCTACATCACACACTAAAGTGTCCTCTCCATCATGCACTAAAGTGTCCTCTCCAACACGCACTAAATGACCTCTACATCACGCACTAAAGTGTCCTCTCCATCACGCACTAAAGTGTTTTCTCTACATCACGCACTTAAGTGTCCTCTACATCACGCACTAAAGTGTCCTCTCCATCACGCACTAAAGTGTCCTCTACATCACGCACTAAAGTGTCCTCTCCATCACGCACTAAAGTGTCCTCCTCACCACACACTAAATTGTCTTCTACATCACGCATTAAAGTGTCCTCTCCATCACGCACTAAAGTGTCCTCTACATCACGCACTAAAGTGTCCTCTCCATCACGCACTAAAGTGTCCTCCTCACCACACACTAAAGTGTCCTCTACATCACACACTAAAGTGTCCTCCTCACCACACACTAAAGTGTCCTCCTCACCACACACTAAAGTGTCCTCTACATCACACACTAAAGTGTCCTCCTCACCACACACTAAAGTGTCCTCCTCACCACATACTAAAGTGTCCTCTACATCACACACTAAAGTGTCCTCCTCACCACACACTAAAGTGTCCTCCTCACCACACACTAAAGTGTCCTCTACATCACACACTAAAGTGTCCTCCTCACCACACACTAAAGTGTCCTCCTCACCACACACTAAAGTGTCCTCCTCACCACACACTAAAGTGTCCTCCTCACCACACACTAAAGTGGCCTCTACACCAAACACTAAAGTGTCCTCTACATCACACACTAAAGTGTCCTCATCACCACACACTAAAGTGTCCTCTACATCACACACTAAAGTGTCCTCCTCACCACACACTAAAGTGTCCTCCTCACCACACACTAAAGTGCCCTCTCCATCACACACTAATGTGTCCTCCTCACCACACACAAAAGTGTTTCCGATGATTCCTCTCCATCACACACTAAAGTGTCCTTTTCACCACACACTAAAGTGTCTTCTACATCACGCAGTAAAGTGTCCTCTCCATCATGCACTAAAGTGTCCTCTACATCACGCACTAAAGTGTCCTCTCCATCACGCATTGAAGATGTCCTCCTCACCACACACTAAAGTGTCCTCCTACATAACGCACTAAAGTGTCATCTCCATCACACAATAAAGTGTCCTCTCCATCACGCACTAAAGTGTCCTCTACATCACACACTAAAGTGTCCTCTCCATCACGCACTAAAGTGTCCTCTACACCACACACTAAAGTATCCTCTACACCACACACTAAAGTGCCCTCTACATCACACACTAAAGTGTCCTCTCCATCACACACTAAAGTGTCCTCTACATCACACACTAAAGTGTCCTCTCCATCACACACTAAAGTGTCCTCTCCATCACGCACTAAAGTGTCCTCTACACCACCCACTAAAGTGTCCTCTACACCACACACTAAAGTGCCCTGTACATCACACACTAAAGTGTCCTCTCCATCACAGACTAAAGTGTCTTCTACATCACGCACTAAAGTGGCCTCTACACCACACACTAAAGTGTCCTCTACACCACGCACTAAAGTGTCCTCTCCATCACGCACTAAAGTGTTCTCTCCATCCCACACTAAAGTGTCCTCTCCATCACGCACTAAAGTGTCCTCTCCATCACACACTAAAGTGTCCTCTACATCACGCACTAAAGTGTCCTCTACACCACACACTAAAGTGTCCTCTACACCACGCACTAAAGTGCCCTCTACATCACACACTAAAGTGTCCTCTACATCACACACTAAAGTGTCCTCTACACCACACACAAAAGTGTCCTCTCCATCACGCACTAAAGTGTCCTCTCCATCACGCACTAAAGTGTCCTCTACATCACGCACTAAAGTGTCCTCTCCATCACGCACTAAAGTGTCCTCTACATCACGCACTAAAGTGTCCTCTACATCACGCACTAAAGTGTCCTCTACATCACGCACTAAAGTGTCCTCTACATCACACACTAAAGTGTCCTCTACATCACACACTAAAGTGTCCTCTCCATCACGCACTAAAGTGTCCTCTACATCACGCACTAAAGTGTCCTATCCATCACGCACTAAAGTGTCCTCCTCACCACACACTAATGTGTCCTCTACATCACACACTAAAGTGTCCCCCTCACCACACACTAAAGTGTCCTCCTCACCACACACTAAAGTGTCCTCTACATCACCCACTAAAGTTTCCTCCTCACCACACACTAAAGTGTCCTCCTCACCACACACTAAAGTGTCCTCCTCACCACACATTAAAGTGTCTTCTACATCACACACTAAAGTGTCCTCCTCACCACACACTAAAGTGTCCTCTACACCACGCACAAAAGTGTCCTCTCCATCACGCACTAAAGTGTCCTCTTCATCACGCACTAAAGTGTCCTCTACATCACGCACTAAAGTGTCCTCTCCATCACGCACTAAAGTGTCCTCTCTATCACGCACTAAAGTGTCCTCTCCATCACGCACTAAAGTGTCCTCTACATCACGCACTAAAGTGTCCTCTCCATCACGCACTAAAGTGTCCTCCTCACCCCACACTAAAGTGTCCTCTACATCACACACTAAAGTGTCCTCCTCACCACACACTAAAGTGTCCTCCTCACCACACACTAAAGTGTCCTCTACATCACACACTAAAGTGTCCCCCTCACCACACACTAAAGTGTCCTCCTCACCACACACTAAAGTGTCCTCTACATCACCCACTAAAGTTTCCTCCTCACCACACACTAAAGTGTCCTCCTCACCACACACTAAAGTGTCCTCTACATCACACACTAAAGTGTCCTCCTCACCACACACTAAAGTGTCCTCTACATCACACACTAAAATGTCCTCCTCACCACACACTAAAGTGTCCTCTGCATCACACACTAAAGTGTCCTCTACATCACACACTAAAGTGTTCTCTCCATCAAGCACTAAAGTGTCCTCTCCATCACGCACTAAATGTCCTCTACATCACGCACTAAAGTGTCCTCTCCATCACGCACTAAAGTGTCCTCTCTATCACGCACTAAAGTGTCCTCTACATCACGCACTAAAGTGTTTCCTCTACATCACGCACTAAAGTGTCCTCTACATCACGCACTAAAGTGTCCTCTCCATTACGCACTAAAGTGTCCTCTACATCACGCACTAAAGTGTCCTCTACATCACGCACTAAAGTGTCCTCTCCATCACGCACTAAAGTGTCCTCCTCACCACACACTAAAGTGTCCTCTACATCACACACTAAAGTGTCCTCCTCACCACACACTAAAGTGTCCTCCTCACCACACACTAAAGTGTCCTCTACATCACACACTAAAGTGTCCTCCTCACCACACACTAAAGTGTCCTCCTCACCACACACTAAAGTGTCCTCTACATCACACACTAAAGTGTCCTCCTCACCACACACTAAAGTGTCCTCCTCACCACACACTAAAGTCTCCTCCACATCACACACTAAAGTGTCCTCCTCACCACACACTAAAGTGTCCTCTACATCACACACTAAAGTCTCCTCCTCACCACACACTAAAGTCTCCTCTTCACCACACACTAAAGTGGCCTCTACACCACACACTAAAGTGTCCTCTACATCACACACTAAAGTGTCCTCCTCACCACACACTAAAGTGTCCTCTACATCACACACTAAAGTGTCCTCCTCACCACACACTAAAGTGTCCTCCTCACAACACACTAAAGTGCCCTCTCCATCACACACTAATGTGTCCTCCTCACCACACACTAAAGTGGCCTCTACATCACACACTAAAGTGTCCTACTCACCACACACTAAAGTGTCCTCCTCACCACACACTAAAGTGTCCTCCTCACCACACACTAAAGTGGCCTCTACACCACACACTAAAGTGTCCTCTACATCACACACTAAAGTGTCCTCCTTACCACACACTAAAGTGTCCTCTACATCACACACTAAAGTGTCCTCCTCACCACACACTAAAGTGTCCTCCTCACCACACACTAAAGTGCCCTCTACATCACACACTAATGTGTCCTCCTCACCACACACTAAAGTGCCCTCTACATCACACACTAATGTGTCCTCCTCACCACACACAAAAGTGTTTCCGATGATTCCTCTCCATCACACACTAAAGTGTCCTTTTCACCACACACTAAAGTGTCTTCTACATCACGCAGTAAAGTGTCCTCTCCATCACGCACTAAAGTGTCCTCTACATCACGCACTAAAGTGTCCTCTCCATCACGCATTGAAGATGTCCTCCTCACCACACACTAAAGTGTCCTCCTACATAACGCACTAAAGTGTCATCTCCATCACACAATAAAGTGTCCTCTTCATCACGCACTAAAGTGTCCTCTACACCACACACTAAAGTGTCCTCTCCATCACACACTAAAGTGTCCTCTACATCACACACTAAAGTGTCCTCTCCATCACACACTAAAGTGTCCTCTCCATCACGCACTAAAGTGTCCTCTAAACCACACACTAAAGTGTCCTCTACACCACACACTAAAGTGCCCTCTACATCACACACTAAAGTGTCCTCTCCATCACACACTAAAGTGTCCTCTACATCACACACTAAAGTGTCCTCTCCATCACACACTAAAGTGTCCTCTCCATCACGCACTAAAGTGTCCTCTACACCACCCACTAAAGTGTCCTCTACACCACACACTAAAGTGCCCTCTACATCACACACTAAAGTGTCCTCTCCATCACACACTAAAGTGTCTTCTACATCACGCACTAAAGTGTCCTCTACACCACACACTAAAGTGTGCTCTACACCACGCACTAAAGTGTCCTCTCCATCACGCACTAAAGTGTTCTCTCCATCCCACACTAAAGTGTCCTCTCCATCACGCACTAAAGTGTCCTCTCCATCACACACTAAAGTGTCCTCTACATCACGCACTAAAGTGTCCTCTACACCACACACTAAAGTGTCCTCTACACCACGCACTAAAGTGCCCTCTCCATCACGCACTAAAGTGTCCTCTACATCACGCACTAAAGTGTCCTCTACATCACGCACTAAAGTGTCCCCTCCATCACGCACTAAAGTGTCCTCTACATCACGCACTAAAGTGTCCTATCCATCACGCACTAAAGTGTCCTCCTCACCACACACTAAAGTGTCCTCTACATCACACACTAAAGTGTCCCCCTCACCACACACTAAAGTGTCCTCCTCACCACACACTAAAGTGTCCTCTACATCACCCACTAAAGTTTCCTCCTCAACACACACTAAAGTGTCCTCCTCACCACACACTAAAGTGTCCTCTACATCACACACTAAAGTGTCCTCCTCACCACACACTAAAGTGTCCTCTACACCACGCACAAAAGTGTCTTCTCCATCACGCACTAAAGTGTCCTCTTCATCATGCACTAAAGTGTCCTCTACATCACGCACTAACGTGTCCTCTCCATCACGCACTAAAGTGTCCTCTCTATCACGCACTAAAGTGTCCTCTCCATCACGCACTAAAGTGTCCTCTACATCACGCACTAAAGTGTCCTCTCCATCACGCACTAAAGTGTCCTCCTCACCCCACACTAAAGTGTCCTCTACATCACACACTAAAGTGTCCTCCTCACCACACACTAAAGTGTCCTCCTCACCACACACTAAAGTGTCCTCTACATCACACACTAAAGTGTCCCCCTCACCACACACTAAAGTGTCCTCCTCACCACACACTAAAGTGTCCTCTACATCACCCACTAAAGTTTCCTCCTCACCACACACTAAAGTGTCCTCCTCACCACACACTAAAGTGTCCTCTACATCACACACTAAAGTGTCCTCCTCACCACATACTAAAGTGTCCTCTACATCACACACTAAAGTGTCCTCCTCACCACACACTAAAGTGTCCTCTGCATCACACACTAAAGTGTCCTCTACATCACACACTAAAGTGTTCTCTCCATCACGCACTAAAGTGTCCTCTCCATCACGCACTAAATGTCCTCTCCATCACGCACTAAAGTGTCCTCTCTATCACGCACTAAAGTGTCCTCTACATCACGCACTAAAGTGTTTCCTCTACATCACGCACTAAAGTGTCCTCTACATCACGCACTAAAGTGTCCTCTCCATCACGCACTAAAGTGTCCTCTACATCACGCACTAAAGTGTCCTCTACATCACGCACTAAAGTGTCCTCTACATCACGCACTAAAGTGTCCTCTCCATCACGCACTAAAGTGTCCTCCTCACCACACACTAAAGTGTCCTCTACATCACACACTAAAGTGTCCTCCTCACCACACACTAAAGTGTCCTCCTCACCACACACTAAAGTGTCCTCTACATCACACACTAAAGTGTCCTCCTCACCACACACTAAAGTGTCCTCCTCACCACACACTAAAATGTCCTCTACATCACACACTAAAGTGTCCTCCTCACCACACACTAAAGTGTCCTCCTCACCACACACTAAAGTGTCCTCCTCACCACACACTAAAGTCTCCTCCTCACCACACACTAAAGTGGCCTCTACACCACACACTAAAGTGTCCTCTACATCACACACTAAAGTGTCCTCCTCACCACACACTAAAGTGTCCTCTACATCACACACTAAAGTGTCCTCCTCACCACACACTAAAGTGTCCTCCTCACCACACACTAAAGTGCCCTCTCCATCACACACTAATGTGTCCTCCTCACCACACACTAAAGTGGCCTCTACATCACACACTAAAGTGTCCTCCTCACCACACACTAAAGTGTCCTCCTCACCACACACTAAAGTGTCCTCCTCACCACACACTAAAGTGTCCTCCTCACCACACACTAAAGTGGCCTCTACACCACACACTAAAGTGTCCTCTACATCACACACTAAAGTGTCCTCCTCACCACACACTAAAGTGTCCTCTACATCACACACTAAAGTGTCCTCCTCACCACACACTAAAGTGTCCTCCTCACCACACACTAAAGTGCCCTCTACATCACTCACTAATGTGTCCTCCTCACCACACACTAAAGTGCCCTCTACATCACACACTAATGTGTCCTCCTCACCACACACTAAAGTGCCCTCTACATCACACACTAGTGTGTCCTCCTCACCACACACAAAAGTGTTTCTGATGATTCCAGAAATGTCGCATTCCTTTGCTCGTCAGTATATATTAAAATCAGATGACTGATGCCTTCCCTGCACCTTGTAATTAAAAAATCCACAAGCCTTGATATTTCTTAATTCACAAAACTGTTGTGTTGATCTTTTTTTTTCTTCCAGAATTGGTTTGAAAACCAACGAACCGAGTTTTCCTCCGGCGTAGGAGATGGTGCAATGAGTCAGTAACATTTTAAAAATAATCGTTGATAGAATGGTGTTTTGCGTTCCTAGTATATGATTGCTATTAATGAGTCTTCAAGGAGGCTTAAATTTAACCATGTTGTTGTCATGTTGCTATGACTTTGCGACTGACTTCTGAAGTTCGGTTTACACCCCATTGTTAATTTGTATTTCAGACAACATCGAACCGTCACTTGAAACCGATTCTGCTCCAGACATGCCCTCTGCTACTGAGATTCATTATGAAGGCCTAGGGAAGCTACTACACGGCTCTCGTGGGCAGACATTACAACATTGGTCTGTGGTCTGTGCAGCAGTTAGTTATAACAATGTTTTGTAGATGGTCTACCATAATATAAACATGTGTTTGTGTGTGTGTGTGTGTGTGTGTGTGTGTGTGTGTGTGTGTGTGTGTGTGTGTGTGTGTGTGTTTGTGTGTGTGTAAAATTGTCCGGATTTGCTGACATGCACAAGCATGATAAGATTGTCTATTTTCAGCTGCTGACAGAACCACCTCTAGAGGCGTGTGATAAATAACGCCTGTAAAATGTGGCTTAGCAATAACATTGTTATCATATGTGCACTATAATATGATTATTAATACTATCTTATTGTTTTCATGAATGTGATGGTCTGTGATTTTGGAACGGCGTAAAGCCGTAAGTTCCAAAATTACAGACCAGCACACATTTTAACTTGTTATGTCTCTTCCAGAGAGCACCACACAAGCAGGGAGAAACGGACCACACAAAACATTGACAGCCGAGACCCAGTATGAAGGTCTTGGCGAACCAAGCCCTCCCAGCTTCTATACATCGCTTCAGAACACGGCTGCAGCTTCCGATACCGGGACATATTATTCTAATGAATTTGCTCAGGATAATCGTTTGTACTATAACGTTGCTCCAGGCAACAGCGCGTATTGCAATGTTGTGAAGGATCCACACAATGTGAAAACGTAGACTGAAAAAAACTGGGCATTCACTGGAATTTCAAACGCATTGGCGAGCATGTGGAGCTAAAAGCGTCTTTAAATAAGAAATTGGCAGCGCTTGTACTTACTTTTCTTGCTTTCATATTATGGAACTTAATACGCTGTCATTTTTTGAATACAAATTAAACACTCCCTTTTATCAGCCAGCCAGTGATCGCGAGCTGGGTCTGTTGTTTTCTCTCTCATTTGTAAGAGATGGCATTTGCTATCACTTACTGCATTTGTTATTGTTGTCACTATGCGTAAACTTATACAATTTAGCTTTGAATAAATTTATGTATAAACATAAATCCGTGACACGTGTGGTAAATAGGATTTTACGACTTGCGCATGCAATCACCGGTTCTGATTACGCATTGTAACCCACGCAGACTTGCCCCAGTCGCACGTACAGACTCTGGCACAACAGACACATACACCGTCACTGACTCAGTCGGGCGCATTCACGCGGTAAAACTCAACACACTAGCTCTCTTTCTACTATGGACCTTTATATATATAATACAACGAAAACACTATCAAAATTATGTACAACACCCCTTCTCACTACAAGCACATCAACACCGCATACACACACGCAATGTAAACGGCAGGCTAGGTAATTGTCTCTCACAATCCAACCTGTTTGCTGGTGTTCCCGCTTGGTATCGTTCTGTCCTTTCACGTCTAGGCGTGTAAGTCTTTCGTCGCACGCTTCCGAGTCGTCCCGTTTCTCGTAACGTGAACGTCCTCTTGATTCGCTCCGCAGCGCAGTCCCTGCTGACCCGGGTGTCTCGGCACCGGTCGCTCACTCCCTGAGTGAAGAGATGACCTCACAATAGGTCCCTCGGTGGTAGCCTTTGTTGACTGACATCTCGGCGTCCGTCGCTCCGCTCCCTACAAGCACTCTTAATAATAAAGTCCTCAATCATAACACTTGCTAAACACACACATATTGGATGATATGAGACACGTTACGTAACCTGGCTGATACATTTAACTCACACGTTCATTCACACACACACACACACACACACACACACACACACACACACACACACACACACACACACACACACACACACACACACAAACGTGCTTCATAACACGAACTACTTTCGTAACACCCCATAACTCTGTCACTACTTTGAAACAGACTATAACCTATCACTCGCCATACATTCTTTCATACATTAGAAAAGACTATGCTTAACCAACCACGTACTACCTTCACAACGACTTGGCATACACACCTCACATTCCTTAGTTATCCATCTCGGTAAATAACCACATAGGAAAAACACCGGTTACCTCAACGAATTCCAAACCCACATAACTGAGCCAAACCAGTTAACGCTACACACCCGAATTAACTCTTACTATCTTTAACTCAGTAGCTATAAATAATACAAATAAGAACATACCTGAATTCTAGGTTTCAGAGTCTTGGAATACGGCTAGTGTATCTGACATACTTCCGGCCCCAATGACAGCCTAGCCCGCACTGACTATTTACACCTCTTATAGACTGAGCTCTCGCTAAAATCCCCGTGCAAAACGTTTCCCTACGATTTCACGTGGCCTCCTGCCCCCATGGAATAATTGTCACAAGACAAACCGCTGACAAAACCGTACCATACAAAACCCTCTGTGTGGACCCTATGCGTGAGCATAGAGTTTCATCACACGCATTGTTCGTTTCCTTTGCGTCGGGCATATTGTGTCGTACTCGTGAAAGTCGGCTCTCGGATCAGCGTTCATCTGATGTATGTTGGTTAGATTATCCGTAATAAAAACACCGTAAATGGTGAGTTACTGTTCTAATTTTCAAATTGACGATATAGCGTGTGCTTGTAAATGTGTGTAGGTGGGTGGCTGGGTGTGTGTGACCAAGCTTGCACGTTTTGACAATAAGTCAAGCTGTTAAAGGTCCTGGTTCAGCAATTAGTCAGTTGAGGACAGCGAAAAAAAATTTCGAAGTCCCTACCTGACTTGAAGTGCAACCCTGACAGGGCCTCATCAGATGGGATCCCCGAACATTCACGTTACTATAGCTGCTGTAGAGTGTCAGACGTCCTTGACGGCTGTCACAGTTCATGCAAACAGGTATACGCCACTCAGCTGCCAAAGGTCACTTCCAGTTGCATCTGTCCGTACACGGTAACACCCACAATTCTCGTGCAACAACAACGAAAGATGACTATCCAACTTTCACTTCTGGGCCGGTACTGGGAAGCACTGAGCGACGTCCACAGCGTCCAAAAATGGCCCAGGGAATGGTGACGGTACGTCGAACATGCTATATCGTGGTCTTCTCATTTCTTATGTCCTCGCATTTATCCAAAACAAGGTTTCCTCGAAAGCGTTTGCAAACAACAAGTCTTTATGGTAGTCGCCATTTTTACGAAGGGAAGCTACTAGATTATGTTTGTGTAAGGGACAGCACTCCCGTGCTAAGCAACGCGCAAACGCCCACCTCAAAACGATTTTATTTTTCACAAAAGCCTGGGAGATAATTTACAGGTCATCATGCAACAATGTGATGTGCATGGGTGACAGTGCGAGAATATGAAATGAATGTAAACGGGACATAAATATGCCCCATAAATCCATGGCCAGCAAGCGATATACATTCCCATGAGCTCCTGCGGATGCAGGGGCTCATGAGAATGTATGACGTTTGCATTTGGAACAGGCTGGCTGAAGGCCTGTTCTGTCTGAACCAAACAGCTGAAATTCAGCTTTTCGGGATTTTGAAAAGCTGAATCAGCTTCTAGGAGTGAAGATTGATGTGATTGTGCCTGTTCGTGTGTGTTACACGGACATAAAATTTGATTCCATTATAAGAATCTAAGCACTAGGTAATATTTTGCTTTGTCGTTTACTTCTCATCTTGTTTTTTGTTTTTTTGTATCACAAAAGATAATTACCGTCTGCAAACTTGATGAGTTCAGTGATAATATTTTCTCCCCAGACCAACTGCTGTCTATGCACACGCAATGCACCCTGCCCAATGCATACCTCATGCAGGTGCCTGACAGCAAACACCGATACACCAACTACAAGCTAAAGGGTGCACGAGCAAACGAGAGGCAAGTTTCAAAATAATTAGATACAGGGCCGCAGCAGATGGTTCCGGCCTTCGCCATACCAATAATGTATACATTTTCTTGACAAGACCATATGTCTGTTTATGCCCTCGACCCAAATTAATTTAAATGTTACTAATTTTTCCATTTTTGGGGGGTTGTGCGAATTCTTCCCCCCCCCCCCCCCCTGCCCGATTGACTTTAGGAAGCAGATGAAAGCAAGCTGGCATCATGCAGGCATGCACCCCTTCGGCTGGAGCATTAGGTTTCTTACACCTCGTGCTATGGTTATGAGATATGAAATAAATGTTAGGAAACAGATATATATATATATTATGTAATTGGTATTCTAACCACAATATATTTCATTCATAGTTTATCTATGTTTGCACTGACAGCAAACCATGTGGGATTTATTTCTGATTACTCCATATAGCAATGTTCTCTATCAGAAAACTGAAATGACTCAACCCGCAAAAATAAATATCAAGGAAATATATCAGTTCACAACAGCAAGAGGAATATCTCACTTGATCTTCATTTTGTGACAAAAACATTGTTTTCAAATACACTTCAACGTATGGCTTATTTGTTTATATCTGTACTGAGTGAAACTGTTAAAAATGCCTTTCATTGTGAGGCTTCTCTTATGAGTTTACCAAAATCGTTAAGTACATCAATAAGTGTCTCTTGGCTTGACTTCACGAACGAAGATTCTATAGGGCTTGCCCACGTCGTCTGCAGGCATTTTCGTGGCTGCGGAGGCCAATCCGGGACAGGCAGGTTTACATCAATAAGTGTATACATAAATAAAACACAATTACCATGATTGTCATAATTCCTAAAAATACAGCTGATTTTTTTTATGAAATGAGTATGTCTATCCACAACAAGACCAAGTAGTCTATGTACCCTACAGAACCACATAGTCCAGATCAAAATGGTGACTGCGAAGCATGTGTAATGCAGAGACGAACTCAACGAAAAAAAGAAAGACACTTAGGAAAGACAGCCACAACACAATTTTATTCATATTATCTAGTAATAAATTGTGTTGTAACTGTCATTTCTAAGCGACGTTCTTTCCTCATAGGGTTCTTCTCTACAGAACAACATACATGTGCACTTTTACTTCCTGCACCATATATAACTGTAATAATACATGAGGCAAAAACACAAACAGAACAGAGACAACCATTTTAATTATAAAGAAACAATTTCAGTGATGTCATTGAATTATATGCATGGTATATTTTGCTTATGATGCTGTCATTCAAACTTGGTCACTGTGTTTTGGTAAGTGAGGGAGAGGGGGGGGGGGGGGCTGGAGGGGGCGGGTACACATGCAGGCATATATATATATATATATATATATATATATATATATATATATATATATATATATATATATATATATATATATATATATATATATATATATATATATATATATATATACTGCAACGATTTCCTAATGTAATGTTACATATGGCAATATAGTTCTATCATCATATGCTAAATTTTGCTATCCACCAAAATGCTAATATTGCCATGATTCCACAGCAGACAGACAGCCTTCATGGACAGGTCCAACCAGTGAAGAGACAACAGACTGGCCAGTGTCAAACATGTCACCAAACTGCAGGGGCGTTAGCAGCAATGTCACACAGAAACTTTGGAACAGCAAACAGCCTGATGCAGTGCAGTGTGCCCCAACTTGCTCTCAGCAGGCAGCTGCAAGACAAGAACAAAGGTCAGTTAGTACATGTGAAGATGTACTGCAAACACTGTTCTAGATGAGTTTACTTGGCTACCGGGTATCAGCCAGTATAATCTACTCAACATGAAACCAACCGTAATGAATCAATCACAGCCAGTGTAATCAATAAACTCCATACAAGACAGATTTGCAAAATAACTTTTACAAACAATTTCTTTGTCTCGGTGATGGTCAAACGATTTATACAGTTTTGTTCTAATAATAAAAGACATTGTAGCTTTGCAATGCTGCTTGGTAACATGATATTATATGAATATGTTTTCAGGCCAACATAACCAACTTTTCCCTGGGGGAGACTAAAGATGCACTCAACCGATGAGCAGCCCCTGGTGACCATATCGAATGTGGGAGTAGAGGTGACACCTTATCAGCGCGTGACCAGTGAAGACAATCCGGCCTACTGTTTGTGTGGGAATCATCTAATAATAATGGACAACAAGAACTACTGAATTTGATCCAGCTGATCGAGTTAACAGAAGAACCAACTTTTCTAGATATTTGTAAGAAGCAGACCGAAGTCAAATTTTGCAGCGTCAAAAATTATAGCATCAGATTTGCAAATAAAATTCCCACATTATAATAGCAATCAAACATCACCAACACTCTACATACAGATTTTTTTCAGTTGTGGCATGAGAGCCATATGGGGCTTGGCAACAGCAAACACTGTTGCTCTTGTCAGGTGGCCATAATCAGATGGCAGTTTCTAAGCCCCAATCTAAACTACCTGAGGGCACTATCTGGTTGTGTATGTGTGTGAAACCAACCTCCAAGTCTTTACTTCTGCTGAAAAACCACATCCACTCGTCGCTCAATCTTGTCATCTGTACTGCGTAGGTAATGTAACAAACTGGAGAGCTTCTCATCAGTGAGGCATTGGGGATACAAGGCCACGGAGCACATTCCTTGATGAGAAAAAACAGAATGAAGAGAACATTTTCATTAACTTTGAAAATTTACTTTCTGTCATGGAGATTGTTTACATCTGTTTGTACAAGTAGTTGGGACATGAATAAATGGACACATGCATGTAATATATACTCCATATTGTGCACTTTGTACTCTCTATACAAGAAAGTATTAAAGTTGAATGTAAAAGCAAAATGTTGGACATTTTTTGTTTTCAATACATTTGGACATTCTTCTTCATAAATTGCATACATGTCTGCTTTCATTTTTCATCCTTGTTATAACTACATACTGTAAACAGTGCACATGAACAGGAATTCTGCACCTGACTTGCCATAAGAAAGAATTAGTTTTCATGGTCAGTGTCACAATCCTAAATAGTATATTTCTACAAATACATGTACTGTAATGATACTGAAAATGACATGTACAATACTGCACTTGTACCAGAAATTGCACAAGTGTGTAACATACATGTACTATGCATATTTCTGCTGTGCTACCTGGTATGCCACAGAGTGCCTGTTGCTAATCTTGGTATACTGCTTGCATACTTGGTGGTTGAAGTCAAGGATGGTAAGCCTGTTGCGCATTGTGTAGCCTTTGTAGCCAATGAAAGTTTTTTTGGGGGGGCCATTTCATTTTCAGCCACATAGATACATCCCCTTGACTAACACTCAAAACACTCAATGATGAGACTGAAACATATCTAAACTCTAAGTCAAAATAAGTGCATAAATAAGACATGATACCTTGATCATGCCTGGCAAGGACACTCGTAATGTGTGGTGATGGTTGATAACAGGCTTTATCCCTTGTTTCAAGTGGTGTTTAGCCTTTGGCAACAGCAAAGAAACTGAAAACAGATGGCCAATATAATAGATAAAGCAAAACCTGAAAGTAAAAAAAGCACAAAAGTGAAAATGTACCAGCAGCAGTTTATACTGAGTAGGTTATTTCGATGACAGGACAGTTTCGTGTGTTTTTGTTCTGCATACACTCAAGGATATAATCCTCCATGTAAACACACAGCTCAACTCAAACCTTTTATGCAGTTCGCTTGCCTTTGTGCCACACATCAAAGTAATGATCCAGATGTTTCAGTGGCTGCGATCAAGTCAGTAATAATATACAAATCTATTTCATACTGAAAAAAAGATACATGCATTACAGAGTGGCAAACTGACCGGTAGCTAGCACTAGCTGTTATGAAGACTTGGGAGAAAAACCACCATGGCACCATGATAATAATGTTTACTGTCAACTTGTAAATATACTTACAGTGTGGAGGTAGCAGTCATATGTAAATCATAACTTAGTGTTGTGACAGCAATATTTCCAGGACACTATAAGCTACTTTATGTGTGATGCGATAACACTTTTACAAACAAAAATGATTTTGTGCAAGCGCACGGGTGTACCATACTTCAAAATCAAATGCCACCAAACTGATAATTACCTGAAAGTAGCAGGAGATTACAGTAGAACTCTGTCGGTGACAACTTATCGGACAGGTCTTGCTGTCTTCAGAAACTCGATGCCATGCTGTGCATTCACCAGTTTCAAGTCACCTGACCTTGTGACAGCCCTGCTGTCTAGAAACAAACCATAAACACAGTCATGGATGGACAAAACCTGTTGAAAAAGAAATAAATAAAGAAAATAGGCATGTGTGCACATACGCATGTGCGTGTGGCTTTCTAAAAATGGCTTAGTCACAAAATAGCAGCACATTTGAGTGTTATGATATGGAGCAATATATACATACATGTATTTACATGATTCACAGAAAAACTAGCAATAAAATATTTTGGTATACAAGAATGATATTATAAGTTTTTGTCACTCATATTTCTCCTGTTCATAAGCTTGTGGTTTCAGGAAAATATGAGAAATACATTGTATCAGTGGCAAGCCAACTTACAATAGACCACTTATATACCTGATTGTGAGTTTCATAATGAATTATGCACATACATGTATTGCTCTATTTCATCACACTGAAATGTGCTGTTATTTTGTGAACAAATATATTTTAGGTTGATTATAGTGGTATATTTTATCCTTACCTAGACCTGTTGATTATATTCTCATCCAGACAATTGCTGATGTTGTTTTCATACAGCGAGCAGCTGTACATTTGTTTTCATTCAGACAGCTGAACATTTTGTCTGTGTTCAGACAACTGCAGGTATATTTTGTTTTTTATTCAGACAGCTGTATATTTAATTCTATTCAGACAGCTGTATATTTTGTTCTAAATATAAGCCAGCTGTACATTTTGTCCCAAGCATACACACACACACACACACACACACACACACACACACACACACACACACACACACACACACATTTTAGGTTCACAACTTACCTTGCCACTGCGATTATCTGTTATGTATTGTGATGAGATTGGGCGTTGTTCCATTACTGATGCACCTTCACTTTGTACTAGCTTCACAAATGTATCCACAGAAATAACACATTAGCTGCTTGCTGCTCTGTGAGCTCATTTGGTGTGGCACTGAAAAAGAATCAAATGACTGGTATTTGTATAGTTATGTAATGCACACACGGGTCTTGTACTAGAAAATGGCGTGGCGTTCTGAAGATATTTACACAAAAACAACCACCACGAACCCCCAAAACAAATCGCAACTAAAAGTGGAAACTTCTAAATGTACATCAGACCAGAGCTCAGAATATATCGCATATTTCATTATGTATATAACACAAATATGTGTAATAGAAAATTGCCCAGAAACTATTACACTTATTTATAAAGGAGAGAATATTTAAAAACAAAGTTTCAGGCTGTTACTATAGTGACGTATATATATAGTAACTACAGAAGAGACGAACAGTGAGGCTAAGATTTCCAATCTATTCTTCGTCTTGTTCATCGATGTATTCTGCCTACTTCTCACCACTGTCGTCTGCTGTTATTTCCTCAGTCATCATTTCCCCCGAAATTAGTGTCCTGTACACCAGAACACACATAACATTACGATCGCTAGGGCTTCTTGTTGTTGACAAGGAAGTGGTCATTAGAGTGGTGTCCCCTGATAATACATATTTACGAGTACCTTCCCTTTGTAAACACGACGTCAGCTACACGCGCATAGGTGTTTGTTGTTGTTGGAAATATACTTACCAACAAAAGTAATATTTGTACCACAAAAAGTGAAAAGACCACACCATATCATGTTGGACTTATCGCCACCATTCGCTGGACCTTTTTTGGACGCTCTGGACGTCGCGGCTCGGTGCAGGCTTCACCAGTGCGGCAAAATGAAAGTTGGATATTTTTCAGTCGTAGTTGCACGGGAATTGGATGTTACCGCGCACGGACAGATGCAACTGGAAGTGACCTTAGGCGGCTGGATGGTGTATACCTGTTTTCGTGAACTGTGACAGCCGTCAAGGACGTCTGACACTCTACAGCAGCTATAGTAACGTGCGTGCTCGGGGATCCTATCACACGGGGCCCTATCAGGGTTGCACTTTCTGTGTCAGGTAGGGACTTTGAAATTTTTTTTTCGATGTCCTCTACTGACTAATTGCTGAACCCGGACCTTTAATCTAGTGCTGTATAAACACGACAGTATCCATTGAACAAACACTACTTCGTTTAAAAGTGGGTGTTCTGTCACAGCCTGCTCTTTACGTCTGCAAGACGCATAGATTCTCACGATTCCCTGCAGCCGCAGAGGCTCATGAGAATCTGTGTCTCTTGCAAGTAACAACTGGATTCTATTCCTCTGTCTAGCGACACTTAAACTCACCCACACACCTGCATCTTAATTACTGCTGATATCATCCCAGATTGTAACTTCCTAGCCCCAAACGAAAAGCCCAAAGAAGTCACACAATATCTTCAGCAAGTTCAAGGGCTCCTGACAATAATTGCCTCCTGCAGGTATCAGTCAGCTCTATAGGATAACATCTCTGCTCCTCAGACGTAAGACATCATCAAGTTTTAGCCCTAAGACTGCACAGACTTCAGGTTTACACTTCCTGGTTCTCAATGATGACCCCAGTCACTCTTGACCCTTTGACTGTTGGTAGTTTGGGTTTGAAGTTGTGAATACTATTTGAGAAAAAAATTATGTCAAAATATAGCTATTTGCGATATATTTCCTGATCCCCTGTGAACCTGACCTTTGCAAGCAAGGGGACACTGAAACTTGTATGTTTAGAAATGTCTTGCCACAAAGTATCCATGCGCCAAGTTTGAAGACTGTGGTTTGAATAGTCTCCGAGAAAATGCCAGAGTTTTTACCATGGATGTTGGTGCACGAACGACCACTGGCTTTGCACGTGAGCCAAAAAAAGGCAGTTTGTGACCTACTGTCTGATATCATGCAACCCTTGAACTGGCTGAGGGCTCATCCAATTAGTATACAGGAAGGTCTTACCGTCATTTATCTTTGGTTTAAAGTTATGAATAGCATTTAAGAAAAAAATATCATTTGTCAAAATATTGTTTTGTTTTGGGGTATTTCCTGATCTATTGTGATACTTGACCTTTCCAAATGGTCAGCCAGACTAGTTCATGTAGTGTTACCATCAAGTATATTTGTACCAAGTTTGTGTTGTACAAAGTATTTGTAAAAAACACACATGGTCTCTGAGACAATGCCAATGTTAAAGTTTACGAAGGAAAGGACTATGGAGAGACGTCAGGCCGATTATTGGTACATCGACTCACTTTTGCTCTTGCACGATCCAAAAAGTAAATACAGGTGAATGGACCAAAGAAAAGATCCCATCAAAGATGAAACTAGACTTAAAACACTATCCTCACATGGTCTAAGTGAATGACTAATGCTGTCAAATGCCCCGTTATGCATGTCTTCAAACAGTCCTCAACTAATATACCCAACGTGGGATGGCCGTAACCGCCTGCTCGGTGTTAAATTCCAATACATGTAACTAACTCCTCAACTAATATTCTGCAGTATAGTGCAAACTGTGGTCATACAGTGCATCAGGTAAAGTTGCACGATGATTAACACAAACGCAACAACAATAAAGATAAGTATGTTCGCCATGATTTGGACCTTCAGGACATTAACTTCCCTTTGACAAATGCAGTATACGCATAAGAGGGGGGGGGGGGGGGGCTGGACACAAAGATTATTGCTACGCAGCACCTATTAAACTGCCCTGTTAAAATAGTTTGGAAGCTTTCAATATCAGATTGCACTGACTACTTGAAGCACTTTGCGGAGAGAGATTTTTGTATATTTGGTACTGGTTACAAAAAGGAGGAATTAAAACTTAACCAAACTCATAAAATGTATTGTGCAGGATGTTAGCTACAGAATTAATTACAAAAAAGGTTGGGGTACAATTGTTTCAGTGTTATTTTGAAATTAGTTGTCAACAACTTTCAGGAGTTTCTAACCTTTTACTGTGACACCGATGTGTGATACTGATAGAAGGAAATTCTGCAGAACTTCTTTTTAGCATTAAAGCTTAATTTTTGTTGTTGTTATCATTTGTTGTCCTAATATACTGACCATATCCTTCTGACACTGAAACGTTTAAACCATGAAACTTAAAATTTCTTCCAGGATCTACTGCTTTCAAGTTTTACTTAGTTTTCTTATTTAACACAATGCTTGCATTTGAAACACGAGGATGTTGTTGAAGTGAGCTACCATGTTTCATGTGACAGTACAAGACGATGATGAAAGATAAAACAGATATTTCATATATAAAAAAGATGTGCAAAAATGTCGATAAAAGTGCACTGCAATGTGTTCCTTTTAGGGTTACAAGATGATGAAAGATAGTATACATTGTCAGCTTTAAAAAAAATATATATATAGATAAAAGTGCATCATAGTGTTTGTGGATTCTATCACGTCATGTGACTCAATGCTGGCAGTCAGTGTTGAAGTTTATTTTTCCATTCACAGGTACAGAATTGCTTGGACATACTCTCAATATTAAAAAAGGTCATAATAATATGAAACTACCCAAATGAAACAATTGTAATCAAGAGAAGAACAGGTATATTTTAAAGAAAATGGGCAACACATGGCATGCAAAAGTCGACCAGTATCTATTGTTTCAGGTGAAAATTGCATCTGACACATCACATTCTGGATGACACCAGAAAATCTGGTTTCATAGTAAATGGGAAAAACATCTTCTGCTGTTGTGCTTGATGTTTGAGTTTTCCGCATCTGAGGTGAAAAATGACTGGAATTGTTTCCGTTCGCCTATAGTATAATCAATGTTTAAGTTCACGAGTTTTGATCGTTTCGTATGTGACAGGGTGGACAAAAATTAATCGGATTGACTGCAAATAGGCCCTAGTTCGGGTGTTTTCAGTGTAAACTTTTCATTTGTACCGACGATATTTACTGTACAATTTATCAATGCCTGCAGACAATCTTTTCGTTGACATCATAATATACGTGACACCATACAAGAGATTCATAACAATAAAGGCACAGCCATTACGGCTCACGTGTCACTACTGACTCGCACGGCTGACTGCTACAAAGACGTGAAAAACTGGATGACAGCAAACAAGCTGAAACTGAACGACGACAAAACGGAAGCCATGCTGGTGGGCACTCGCCAAAAACTCTCCCAGCTCCCTCCCTCTCTCCACCTTCAACTCGATAGCACCCCCATCTCCCTCTCTGACTCGGCCAAGAACCTCGGCGTCATCCTCGATTCCTCTCTGTCCATGACCAACTTCGTCTCCGCCACGACCCAGGCATGCTATTTCCACCTTCGCCGCATCAGTCAGATCAGAAAATACCTCACTACCGAAGCTGCCACCAAACTTGCTGTCTCTCTCATCTTATCTCGCATTGACTATTGCAACTCTCTCCTTTCCGGTCTCCCTCACTCCACCATCTTCACTCTCCAACGCTTTCAGAACAATGCTGCCCGCCTCGTCCTCAGAAAGAAAAAATCCGACCACATCACACCCCTGCTCAAACTCCTTCACTGGCTCCCCATCCCCCAACGCATCCAATACAAAGTTCTGTCTCTCTGCTACAAATCCCTGAACAACTGCGCTCCTGCCTATCTCTCCAACTTACTTCACCCCTACACACATTCCCGCTCCCTCCGCTCTGCCTCCGACCCTCTCCGCCTCCACATCCCTCGCACCAAACTTAACACTTTCGGTCCCCGCTCCTTCTCCGTCTACGGTCCATCCATCTGGAACACTCTCCCACTCTCTCTCCGTCAGAAACACTCTCTCTCCTCCTTCCAGTCCGCCCTCAAAACTCACCTCTTTCAACAGTTTTAGCACTATATCACCGCACTCCCCACCCCAAGCTGACCGTCGTAATGTATTTCACTGTTTGTGGTACGTGAGTCATTGTCTAAAGCGTGCGCATGCGTGCGCGAGTTGTGAGTGTGCGCTTAGAGTTATAATTATTATAAGATAAGCGCATTATAAATACCGTAATTATTATTATTATTATTACGTGTATGACCTATTTACATTTGTGTGACCTTATGTGACAATCAAGTAAAGGGCTGGCTTTTGCACATAAAAGCCATGTTTTCTGAAAATGTGAGCATTTTTCACTTATTTAACCCCCCCCCCCCCCCCCCCCCCCCCGCCCCCGTGACCCTTGCAATGAGTCGACTAAATTAGTGTGCATAGGAAGGTCTTATCATCAGCTACCTTTGTGCCAAATTTCATTTTAAAAAATTGCAAAAAATATTGATAATACCTACAATTTTATTTTATTTTTAATTGCATTTTGCACACATTTACCAGCCTTTTGCAACCCTTGACTTTTTAGAGGGGTCATCCAAATTAGTATGCATAAATAGGTCTTACCATCAGGTATCTCTGTACCAAATGTGGGTTTGAAGTTGTGAATAGTATTTGAGAACAATCATCTTTTGTCAAAATATGGCAATGTTTTTACCAATTTCCTGAGCTCTTGTGACTCTATCCATTTCTCCAGGTAACTCCTGATTCTCTCAATGAATAGGCCGGGTGTTTCTCCTTTTTCAGGCTTGCAGTTCCGAAATCGTCGCCTGTAACCCTCTTCAGTGAAGTCGTACTGTTTCAGCAGGGCGGCTTTCAACTGCGTATAATCTTCGGCTTCTTCTCTTGGCAAGCGGGTGTAAAATTCAAGCGCTTTGCCAGTTTAAGTGCGCTCAGTTTGATAGCCCAAGTCTCTTGTCTCCAGTTGTTGCTGCTTGCGAAGCGCTCGAATCGCTCTAGGTAAGCGTCCATCTTATCTGAATTTTCTGCGAAAGGTGGAAGCTTTGGCACACGGGCTGTTTGCTCTCTGCTGGCTAATGTTGTTGCTTCAGTAGCCCTCTGGCTCTGTGCCTCTATCTCCATCTGCTATAGATGAATTTCGTGTTGACGTTGCCTCTCTGCCTCCTCTCGCTCCTCTTCTCGTTGTTTCTCTGCCTCTCTTCGCTGTTTCTCTGCCTCTTCTGCTTGAATTTCGAGTTTCCTGATTTCACGTTCTTTAGCTCTTTCTTCTCTATCAAATCTCTCTTTTTCTTCCCTCTCTCGTCTCTTTTCTTCTTTTTCCTCTTTCTCCAGTCTTTCTTTTTCTTCCTTCTCTTGTTTCTTTTCTTCTGTAGCAGGGGAGATAATTTCGCTCAGTGTTTTAGTGCAGTAGTACCAATTTCCCCCAGCACGCCCGTAAGCCCAGAGGTCAGCAATGCTGCTAGTGTCAGAGCGAGTAAGTACCAAGCCAATCGGCAAGAGGCACGCCGAACACACCCTTAGGGGTGAGAGTATAAATAGCGGTGCCTAGCAAAAGCCACGGCAACCACCCAGACCCCCGATGGAGCAAACAAGAAACATTACCCACAACCACCGGCCAAGACCCACCAGCGCCACCACCCACCAAAGAGATTCAGGACACAGCCACGACCGGCACTACTTCCCACCCCACCACCCCACCACCCCACCTCCGGCTACCACCACCATACCGCCACCCAGCCCGCCCATTCCAACGCCAAACACCAAGACCCAGAATCCACTGGCCACCACCCGAACCATCCAGATTCCCCTCACCATACCTACACCAGCCACGTCTTCACCTGCCACCCACATCATCCCCACTACTGCAAGAACTCATGGACTGGCTGGCCTACCAACTCCCCCCCCCCCCCCCACCTGGCGACACTAAAGCGACGGTCCCCCGGCCTACCACCCGCCTCCTCCACCACCAACCACCCGGCCCCGGCAACACCACCAGCCGCTGCGCGACGGAGTGACAGACAGACAGCGAGATGACCCCCCCCCCCCCCATCCCCTGGCCCATCCCCCTGGTCGAAATCAGCGAAAGCTGGAAGTCCCCATCCCTGTAAAAATAGCATAGCATAGCAAAGCGAGGAGGCTAGGAGTCCGAAATAGCTCAGGCGGTTAAACGTAGGAGCAGGAGAGCGAAGGGAATCGCCGGGTCGTGGGTTCGAATCCCCGTCCCGGCCCCGGTAGCTGGACTCACAATCCAGGGGGAAAAACGGATTTGTTCAATAGCATGTCCGTTGAAAGGTCCTGGTAAATCAAAGTGGCACAGTTGGAGTGCGCCTGAGTTGATCAGTGTTCAGGTCGTACTCCATAGGCAACAGATTTCCCTGTCCCCCATAACCCGCCCGTCAGGGCCGTCCATGACCACCTCGGTGCTGTGGACGTTAAACCCGAACTAACCAACTAACCAAGCGAGGAGGCTTCCCGCGAGAGAAGACTCTGTTCTGTAAAGAACATTAAATAGTTAGAATTCCTGTAAAGGAATACTGTCCAGCAACGGACAGACTGCATGGTTTAGATAGTCCCGTAAAGGACTCGGTTTAAGTGCAGTGGTAGCGCTTCGTCCAGAAACGGACGAGTGTTATTTTTTCTAGTCCCGCAAAGGACTACCCAACAATCCCGAAACGGATTCGCCTTTGTCCCGCAAAGGACATTTAATTAACAAGTATATAATTATTTAAGTAGATAATTTAAGTACTTAGTTAAGCGAGTTTGGGAACTATTGAACTTGTCATTAGAATCTGGTTTTCACTTGTGTCGATTAATTGCTACGTCTATTGTGCAGGTTAACATAGCTTTGGGTTCGTAGGGTCTAATGAGTAGGTCAGCATAGTTATGATTTCAGGTGTCTTATGAGCGTCTGCATTATTGTGTTTTGTTTTGTGCTACAATGAATGGTTTTTGACATGTCTGACATCATGACTGATAATGAAATGTATGTACTGTAAATAAACCTAATGCACTAATATAAATCTCATCACTGAGAGTCAGAGATTGATGAATGCGAGGATGCGAGTCAGTACTGATGTTTGTACACGTTTGTGTGAAACGGCAGCGCAAGAGTGTGTGTACGTGTGTGTTTGTGAGACTGAGAACATGCTGAGAGTTTGTTGACGTGCTTAGTTCAGTACAAGTTCAGTGTGTCACACATGGCAACGCACGCACAGTCACTACGATCTTATCAACTAGGGTTTCTCTGGATACTGTGGTAGGTCCATTGCGCTATTAGTATTTTGAACACAACGCCAGGCAGACACACATTTGTGAGTGCGCATGCGAGACCAGTGTAAAAGACAAGATAGACTAAGTTGTTGAATTACACTCCACAGCAATCTCCAGCCCTTCCCTAAACCTAAAAAGGGATACGGACTAAAAAGTAGCTAAAAAACTAGACTGGCACTTGCACGTTGGATGGGCAGTCCACAGAGTCTGACCATCTAATAACAAGCCAGCCAGGGTAAACTGAGGTTAGCTAGCAAGTCCGGTTACACTTCTCTCTCCTTTACAAACTCGAGAAGTTGAGCTCCTTCGAGTCCACATTCCTTTCCAATTTTTAGGAATGTCTCCATTTCCGATGTCGCCATCTCTGCGTTTCACTGCTGGCAGTTTTCTCCGGCTACCCTTTCCACTGAGCCACCTGAAGAAGTCCTGTCGGAGGTGCCAAAATGTTACGTGTTGAGTCGTAGTCGTAGTATGATATCACACCAGACACACGCACGTAAGGTTCTTTTAAATAAACTTCATTCAGCTGCAAGGCCACGTTTGCAGAATGTCACCCGACTCATTACCAAGGGTGGCACTGAGATGGACACCACAGGGGAAGAGAAACCGTGGACGACCAAAGGAGACGTGGCGCCGAACCGTGGAGCGAGAGCTCAAGAACAGAGGCCTTACTCTGCAAACAGCACCCAAAATAGCAGCTGACAGACAAAAGCGGCGCTCCCTTGCCGTCGCCTCAAGCACCAGACGGCGCAGAGAGGACTGAACATTCAGCTGCAACCCGTCACACGTGGCTGAAGGATGTAGACTACACTGGAGTAACAGTTTCAACAATATTTTATTTCAGCGATGCGATCTCCACCCAATGCATTCCCAAATGCACCAACACTGATACAATGTCACTTCTGCAAATGTCAACACTGGCGACACAAATGCGTGTCTCTTACAACGTACACCACCGTTACGCTGCGCTTCTCACAATATGCACCCTATACGGGCCACGACAGTGACGCAGCATGCAAAAACCAGGCTAAAGTGCAAAATTTTCATTTGTCACTTTTTTATGTTTTCTGAAATTGTAAAACTTGTAGATTAACATGAAAAAAAAACAGAATTCATTTATCTCTTTTTGTTTAATTTCTATGTTTTTTTAACTTGTAGTCGTCGAAAACAGTCAAAAGGGAGAAATATGCTTCCAAAAGTTTCCGAAATTGTTTCTGCAATATCTTCACAACCAGAATTGTCCTGATTATCTATCTGGTACCAAAAGACTAAGAAATTAGTGTGCCATGCACCATTAGTATTCTAAACTACACAAAAATTCAATTTTCTCACATCAATGAAGTCAAAGTGGAGATGTCAAAAACAAAAATTGTACGAAATGTTCTTTAAGTCTTCACAGACGTTGCACGATGTGTCCCCCTTTCATTAGATAAAGATAGAATAATCCTTCAAGTCTGTGTCTTACTCTGCACAAACTATGTGGTCATGTCACTGCTTTGAAACTTTTCTGGCAGCAAGTCCTCTCGGGGATTTTTTGGGTCTGCCGACTTTCTTCTTTGAGGGTGCTGGGGTCACAGCAGTTGACGTGCTGGCAATGGCATGTGAAGCAGACTGAGGGTGGACAGTAGGAGGAGGAGGACACACAAGATCACGATGTTCCTCTGCCACAAACTCCCTGATTTCAGAAAACAAGTACTCAGCACGTTGCTGGGACAAACCATTGGGTTTGATGATTGGAGCAATCATGCTGTCACAGGGTACCCGAGTGTCCTTCAGGAGATTGATCACCTGCAGATCTGAGTCACAGGTCAGCCGCACATGAACTTCCCCTGACTCAAGGAATTCAAAGTGGTGGTAGCGTTTGAGTCCCACCAGCTTCCTGAACCATGTGTCCAAGTATCCATTCCAGTTGCGCACAGGAACAAGCGGAGTGCCATCCTCAGTACCACACAGGTGAGGTCTGATGATGCCAGATTTTGATGATCGTCGAGCCACTTCCACGATGTCATTCAGGCAATCAACTTTCGCACGTCGAAATGTGCGTTTAAACAACCCGAAGCACCAGTCAGGTGAAAATTTTGTATGGCCTGCAACAAGAAAGGACAGCGTGATCTTCTTGTGGCGCTTGGTCATAACTCTCCACAGCAAATAGTGTAGCATGGCATTATTCTTGTTTTGCCCAGTGCAGTTATCAGCATGGAGGTGACACTCTGTTTCCTTCAGACTGAAGTTCTCAAAGAAAAAGTCCAACATGCTGATGACAGTGTTGGCTCCTTTGCCCGTGTCCACAGCTTCATCAAGGAGGAACAACACCATCTGCGGAATTGCTTCAGCCACGACGCCAAAGACGCCACATTTCCGGGGTGTCTTAAAGTAGATGGGGCCGGGCTGCTGAGGGTTGGAGGGAAAATGAAGTTGCTGCGCAAAATCAAAACTGTAGTGTGACATCATGTCAACACTACAGTCATGGACACCATGGCCAGGCTCGTGCAGACGAACAGGGGGCTGCTTGTCCTTCACTGCATCCTGAAAAAAATGCATTACAAATTCAGGAAAAAAATAAATGTTAAACTATTAATGTATAATTATATTTATCTTCTTTTAAAACTATTCATACATACACACTTGCACAAATAATAATACCCACACAGTGTCTCTCACAAACACACACACACACACACACACACACACACACACATGTATACCTGCACACAAACAATAATACCGGTACGCACACTGTTTCACACACACTGGGTAATAATTTCATTTTTTTCTTACCTTTGCCTTTTGAACAACATCATTGTAGAAGGCTCTCTCTGTCGTAGCATGTCTGATGTGTTGTTGAGCCTGGTTGATCTTCGCTAGCTTCTCTTCCTCCGACAGGTTGGCAAGGCGGCCAAGAAGCATGCTGTTTCGTTGACAGGTCCAACAGAGATCAGTAGAAGGTTTCATGGGCAGCACTTCTGGTAAACACTCTCGCCACAGTTGGAGAAAGGCACTCTGAGACACAATACGTTGAATCCCACCGGCGTTGCAGGCCTCGACGTAGCTGTTATATACTGATGCTTTGGTGCATGATGATGGCAGGAGCTTCAGATCATCCCTGGCATAACCAGGCACACGACCAGGGAGGAGAATCGCATGTTGTTCTGCAAAGTTAGAAATGAATCGTACAACATGGAGCCTCTGTTCATAAGTGAGGGCATTGTGCGGCATACAGTTCTTGTTTCCATGCACTCTTGTGACCACACCATGATCCCGGTAGTGAGCAATGAGATTTGTAAGTCTGTCCTTGAAAATGCCATGAATATACATGAAGGTATCGCGGCAAATTTTGAATCCCTTGTAATAGTAGTCCACCCTCACTTTTTTTCTTTCTGACTGTTTTTTCTGTTTGGGGCGCTGGGTTTCCTTTCCGTCATGAATTTCTGATTGTATCTGAGACAGAATTATCAAATCCAATTCATCTCTTGAGAGACTCTGATGATTGGCTCTCACATCTACCAACTCCACAGGTGTGAAGAGAAGGCTGCATTGTTGTCCTGCGTCGAACTTGCAACTGCAAGTGAAGCTGAGCTGGCATTTCTTGTCCATCTTGCCAGCATTTTCTGCAAAGTCGCATGGTTTCACCTCAGCCTTGCAATCAATATCTGTGTTAATTACAGGCAAGTTTTCCTCATCTTCCGTGCCACTGTCATTTCCACTTCCAGGGTCTAGAACACAGAATGATATTAGCAGGTTAGCTTTTTCATCCAACGAGAATGCTGATTCTGAATCTGATTCAGTCAGACTTCGCGCATTTTGCATGAAATGTAACTAAGGCTAAATGGTACAGGTCCGCCCTTTCCTCCCATATTTTATGCATGATACATAAAATAAAAGAACGGCACATAATCATAAATGCACGCATCGTGCAATTCTGGACCCAGAAATGCACAATGCGTGCATTCACAGGTACAAGTCATACGTTTATGTGTCATGAAAAGGGCAAACTTGAGCCATTCAGCGTCACTAAAAAGTCTTTTAGCAGAATCTGTGATGTAGCATTGATGAAGAAACAAACCCACACATGTATAACCAACTCTTCTTCACCTACACAAATATCAACAACAGCGCATAAATCAAATTAGATTAAGATATCAAAATAAAAAAGTATGCAAGTTACAACTAAGCAAAATACACAGCACTGAATAGTGCTATTCCATGTATGTAAAATTTGTAAAGTTTGTGCAATCAGTTCTGCTCTCTAAACAATGGAAATAACACAAAAAAACAACATAGAGTTTTCATTTGGTTATGTATTAAACAGCTACAATGACATGAAGTACAAAAACAGATAGAGATACAGTTTTAATTTCGTTGTACAATGGGCGATTGAGTGTTGGTGTGTCGAGTGCAGAAATCAGCTTACCTTCCTCCAACTCTACTGTCTCCAAGCACTCTCTCTTGCCAGTTTCGCCTTTTTCTTCTTCATCGGTGTCTTCTTCAGAAGTGTGAGAGTCCGCAAAATACTCCGCGAGCATTTCAGCAAATTCTGGAGAACTTAAGTACGTCTCTTTGCTTAGTCTTTTGGCGATCGCAGCAGACGAAGCATTCGAGGCAGCCATCTTGATTTTCACTTCCGGTGATAATGTCCGATGCACTGCGTCCTTTCTTTGAATTATTGTGGCTTATTAACGATGCAAACAGATAAAAAGTCACTTGCAACAAGCTCGTAAATGATAATACTTCTGATAGAAATTGACTAGGCTTACACTAAAACCGTTTATCGATCACAATCAACAAAGCGTCGTCACGGCAGGCTAAAGACGGAAAAGTCGGTCAGCAAGGTAGGGATGCCCACTGTAAACCAAGAAATTCCCACTATTCATGAGCCAGCAAATCACTAAAAGGGCAAATTTCATTGGCTAGCAAGCCCAGTCACACCCCTAGACGTGTGCAACTGCGCTGAGTTAGGGGTTTTCCCGCAGTCAAGCGGTTTGCTCCATAGAGGAGTCGTGGCCAAATAGTGCAGTTTTTGAAGTGCGGTTTTGGTGGATATGCATTAGAAATTGTTGAATAAACTATATTTTTCGATCACAGTTTTGAAAAAATATTGACAGAGAGTGAAGTAAAGACATTAAACTTTTGAAATATTAAAAAATCTGGATATTCTTGATTTCGTCATCATTCATCTATTTTGGTGCACAGCTAAGAATAGCGGCCTGCGTCTTTGGCCGGCTTTTCGCGTGCTGCATCACGTCACTATCTATGATAAACTGTGTGTCCCTACAACTGACAATGCATGACAAAGTACACACGTGAATCCTAGCACCATCTTTTATAGTAAAACAACTTTCCAGAAAAATCCACCGAATTCACACAACGCAACCAATCAAAACAGAACACGTAACTGAAACTCATAAATATTAAATCAACGGAACTTTCTAGAATAAACTAAAATAGTCTACAAAAATTCGGTAGGAGAGGAACCAGGAGTGAGCAGAGTCAGTGATGCCGAAAGAGTGGTGAAGGCGGTGGAGGAGGATAGAGTGATCTATAGTGTCAAAGGCGGCAGAGAGATCGAGTAGCTTAAGAAGGAAGATGTTGCCCGAGTCGGTGGAGAGGAGCAGATCGTTCAGGATATGTAGAAGGGCTGTTTCAGTGCTGTGATTTTTGCGATAGGCAGACTGGAAGATAGGCAGACTGGAAGAGGTGGGCAGATGTTTGCATCTGCACGGGACATAGACGACCCCGCCCACCACGAGTCCCCTGCTGCCTTGCAGGTTAGGTTTGGATAACCAAAGGCTAGGGTGCTGACACGGTACCTGATTGGGTGTATGAACTTCCTTGATGAAGTCACCACCCAGGGCGAAGGAGTCCCATGAGGGTCTCATCGGCCACGTGCCCAGGACCAAGGCGAGCCACAAGTAATGTGGAGTTTCGGTTGTGGTTAACAGCCTGGAGAAGGATGGGCTCCGCCAGGATTTTTTGCCCAAGACACACCACATGCAATGACAATCTTATCTCAATCCATACCGGATCTGTCGTCGCCCGGAACAAGGACCGCGCCTTCTGTCTTGCGCCAGCGCAGAGGTGTAAAGTGTGTTACTGGTGCACCATCACCATCAAAACTCCGTGCCAGAAACAACATCAGCATTGGCACCTGGAACGTCAGAACACTAAGAACGCCTGGAAAGGTAGAGGAACTGACACACGAAATGAACAGATACCATTGGACCATCCTAGGACTGTGCGAAGTACGATGAAAGAACCTTGGGGAAACATCAACCCAGCAAAACCACAAACTGTACTACGGTGGCAGAGAAGACAAACACGAACAGGGTATCGGATTTCTCGTCCGCAAAGACATCGTGAACACCGTCATGAGTTGTCGGCCAGTCTCCAGTAGGCTTATCACCATACGCTTGAGGGCAACCCCATTCAATATCACCATTGTACAAGTTTACGCCCCAACAACAGACTATGGCGATGAGGAAATAGAAGACTTCTATGACCAACTGCAAGAAGTTCTGGACCAGACCCCCAAGAAAGACATTCTTGTGGTGCAGGGAGACTGGAATGCCAAAATAGGAGAAGATGCTGCTAGGAACTGGAAAGGCACATGCGGACGCTACTGCAATGCAGAGACCAACGACAGAGGCTTAAGGCTCCTGGAATTTGCCAGCTCAAATGATCTAAAGCTGATGAACACGTTTGGCCCACACAAAGCATCCAGAAGGTGGACATGGCACAGCCCGAACGGAGAGCACCATAACCAAATTGACTACATCATGGTGAAGAGACGCTTCCAAACCAGTGTGAACATTGCCAAGACAAGAAGTTTTCCAGGCTCAGACATTGGAAGTGACCATGACTTAGTGATGATGACCTTCCGACTTCGCCTAAAGAAGGCCAACAAGCAGGGTCCCACTAGAATCAAGTTTGACCTCGAGAAGCTGAAAGACCCAGAGGTAGCGGAAGCCTTCCAGGCAAAGATAGGAGGAAAATTCGCGCCACTGCTTCTTCTAGGTGCAGAAGACACGGACATGGACACACTGATCGACACATTTAACACTGCTGTAACCCAAACAGCCAGTGAGATCCTTGGCAAACACCGACAAGCAAAGAAACCTTGGGTTACAGCCGACATCTTTATTCTGTGTGACAAGCGTCGAGAATTAAAGAAAAAGAAATCAGAGGTAGAAGGAGCTAAACAATACAGGGAAATTAACCAAGATATCAAGAAAAGCATGAAAAAGGCAAAGAATAAGTGGATTGAAGATCAGTGTAAACACATAGAAGAAAATCTGAAACAAAAATAATAGCAAAAAAGCATACCAGCTGGTGAAAGACCTGACCAGTGTAAAACAAGGACGCTCCTCTATCATTCACGACAGGGAAGGGAACTGTCTTACGGAAGACCAAGACATACTGAAGAGATGGACAGAGTACTGCTCAGATTTGTACAACCACCGAGTTACAGGGGACCCAGGCATACTTGTCAACCCACCCGTGACCAACAATGGCAACTACCCCATCCTCCGAGAAGAAGTAGAGGCTGCAGTGAAGTCGCTGAAAAAAAGGGAACAGAGAGGAATGGAGGGAGCTGGTTGCCAAGTCATCAGTGGTGCCCCAACGGTCGGCAAGACTACGGGATATAGATAGATAGATAGATAGACTGGAAGAGACTGAGGAGATTGTTGTCGGCGAGGTAGAGGTTGAGCTGGCTGAGAACAACCTTCTCAAGAAGCTTGGACAGGAAAGAGATATTGGAGACTGGGAGATAGTTCTCGAGTTCGTTTGGGTCGAGGTTGTGTTTTTTGAGAAGAGGACGGACGATGGCGGACTTGAAGATATCGGGGACAGAGCCATTCTCTAGAGATGTGTTGATGATGTCGGAAATAAAGGGCAAAGGTTTTGGAAGGCCGTCCCGGTAGAGAGAAGCCGGGAGAGGGTCTAGTTCACAGGTTTTGAAAGGCATAGACTTTATAGTCTTGAGAACTTCATCCTGAGAGACAGGGTTGAAGAACGAGAGGGGAGTGCCAGCAAAGGGGAGGGGGGTGGGGGGTCGGGAGGGCAAGGCGGAGAAGGCAGAGTATCGAGTGTGTTGCGCAGAGTTTGGATTTTGTCAGAGAAATAGGTGGAAAAGGCGGACGGGAGTTCTTCTTTGCTGTGTGTGTGTTAGGGAGAGGAGAGTCTTTAGAAGCGCCTAGGATTGTGTTCATGGTAGCGTAGAGGGTTTTGGTAGAAGTGGATTCCAGGATTTTATTTTGAAGGTGTTTACGTTTGGAGTCGGAGATCATTCTGCAGACTTTGGATCTGGTGGTTTGGAAGATCTGTCTGTGAACGGTGTGGTCGGATGAACGCCAGCGGCGTTTGCTTGTTGGCGCTCACGCTTGGCCTCAGCTATGTCGTCAGTGGGCCAGGGGGAGGAGAGTCGGTCGGGCATGGAGCAGGTGGTGACAGGAGCATGGATGTCTAGGAGTTTTCGAAGGGAGGAATCGAAGTGGGATGCAAGATTAGAAGAGGGGGCGGGGTCTAAGAGAAGGTCGACATCTTCGTCGAAGAAGCCTTTAATAATAGCCTCTAATAATAATAATAATAATAATAATGTACATTTATATAGCGCTTAACCTCCAAAAGAATGGTGCTCTAAGCGCATAACAAGATCAAAAATCACAGAACAAAAAGTACAAGAAAGAAAACGCTACAATAAATGTTACAAAAACTAAAGTGACACATGTCAAAAGCTCACACACACACACACACACACACACACACACACACACACACACACACACACACACACACACACACACACACACACACACACACACACACCGTTACAAGAACAGTTACTGCTAAAGATTGCTAACGCACTGAAAATGCATATAACTGTGTGCATAAGAAAACAGATAGGTCTTGAGCAGTGATTTAAAAGCAGACAGAGTTGGGGCATGTCTGACATGGGCTGAAAGTTCGTTCTAGGTGACTGGACCGAAATAAGAAAAGGCACGCTGGCCCTGGCTAGACTTCTTTCGCCTAGGAACCCTGAAAATATGCGTGTCTGATGCTGAGCGGAAGGATCTTGAAGGCGTTTAAATATGAACCAGGTCGGACAAATATGGGGGAGCAGAAGCGGTAATAGCATTGTAACAAATGACAGAGACCTTGTACACAATTCTTTGAGATACAGGCAGCCAGTGCAGGTCAACAAGTAAGGGTGTTATGTGCTCACGTTTCGGTAATCTGTAAATTAGTCGGGCATAGCAGTTCATTACTCTTTGAAGTTTATCAAGAAGATTCTGAGGAACACCAGCCAAAAGGGAATTACAAAAATCAATGCGTGAAATAACAAGGGAGGTAACAAGCGTTTTAGTTGCTTCCGTAGTGAGAAGGTGTCGAATTGAACTGATCTTTCTCAATTCAAAGAAAGGAACATTGGCAAACCTTGTTGACATGCTCTCTCATGGTCAGCCTATTGTCAAAGATAACACCAAAATTACGGGCCGACTCGGAAAAGGGGATACTGTTCTGACCAACCCTGATCGAGTCCGGGAAATCAGTGGAGGTTGAACAAGAAAATCTTAAGGCCTCAGTTTTGTCACTATTCATTTGCAATTTGTTCTGTGTGGTCCAATTCTGAACGTCTGTGACACAGGACTCTAAAGACTGCAACATCTGACTAACATGTTTGTGTTGAGCACTGGCATACAGCTCTGTGTCATCAGCATAAAAATGGTGAGAAACAGAGTGACATTTGATGACACTAGATAAAGGCTGGGTATAGCCTCCAAGAGGAATAGATCTCCATGAATCCCCGCAGTCCCAGGGGCTCATGAGGATCTATACCTCTTGCTGACACTGCTTTGAACCCACGTTTCTTGAACGGCGGGGGTATTTCGGAGTTGAATAGAAGAAACACAGTGTGCGGTCAGCGGGCACTAAACCAGCTGCATAAATCTGCGAAACGAATAATATGAGTTCAGTGGCAGGCTGCCAGCAGTGAAATAGAATTCTCATTATCCAGTCAACTCTTCCAAGTAAGTGTCTGCCAAATATTAGTCAGCGACCGAACCGTGCACACATTTTCTTTTGCCGGCGTTTGATGTATTGGTTATTGGGACTTGAGACTTCTTGCGGCCAGTGCTGGCAAATCGACACTGCTTGAAGACAGGAAGCTGGGCCCTGACAGATTGTAAACATAATTCACTCAGCATGCCCGAGGCTGTTTTGGCAGGGAAGCTACTCGCGCTGGCATTTCATTTCTTCGGCTTTGTTGTGCAACATTATAAGCACGGGAGGAAATTCTGGGATGCACCGGAGCCCGACTCTGGTATGTATGGATGTGGTACAAGTTGTGAATGTGCTTCAAGTCTTGCATTTGTAACTGAAATAAATGTTATTCTAACCACGCTTTGACTGAAAGATTTACGCGTAATGGAGTGTTTGCTGCGTTTCTGTTCAAACCGGAGCGTATGCATCAGATAAGAATTCACATCTCATCAGGAAAAACTATAAGGACACATACATAAACGGAATAACTGAGGTGAATTTTGGTTGCTTGCATAGTGGCCCAGTCTTGCATTGTCTAGTTTTGTCATATCGGCTATCCATTCTGGCCTCGTCTTGGTTTGTCTTGTATTTTTCGTATCGACTATCGACTCTGGCCTCGTCTTGGTTTATCTTGTATTTGTCATATCGGCTATCCGGTTATTTGTCGTGACTGACTACGTTCGTTGCTGGGAGTCCTTTGGTGCAAACGAAGCTTCGCTATTTTAACAACTTCCAGCGACATACTGACACAGCACAGCACATTACAGCATTACAGCACATTACACTAGATTACAGCACATTACACTAGATTACAGCACATTACATTATATTACATTACATTACATTAAAGCACATTACATTACATTAAAGCACATTACATTGCATTACAGCACATTACATTGCATTACAGCACATTACATTACATTAAAGCACATTACATTGCATTACAGCACATTACATTGCATTACAGCACATTACATTGCATTACAGCACATTACATTACATTAAAGCACATTACATTGCATTACAGCACATTACATTGCATTACAGCACATTACATTACATTTCAGCACATTACATTGCATTAAAGCACATTACATTGCATTACAGCACATTACATTGCATTACAGCACATTACATTACATTTCAGCACATTACATTGCATTAAAGCACATTACATTGCATTACAGCACATTACATTACATTATATTACATTACATTACATTACAGCACATTACATTACATTACAGCACATTACATTACATTACAGCACATTACATTACATTTCAGCACATTACATTACATTACAGCACATTACATTACATTACAGCACATTACAGCACATTTCAGCACATTACATTGCATTAAAGCACATTACATTGCATTACAGCACATTACATTGCATTACAGCACATTACATTACATTACAGCACATTACAGCACATTTCAGCACATTACATTGCATTAAAGCACATTACATTGCATTACAGCACATTACATTGCATTACAGCACATTACATTACATTACAGCACATTACATTACATTTCAGCACATTACATTGCATTACAGCACATTACATTGCATTAAAGCACATTACATTGCATTACAGCACATTACATTGCATTACAGCACATTACATTACAGCACATTACATTACAGCACATTACATTACATTACAGCACATTACATCACATCACATCACATTACTATCATTTTGATTGCAGGAGACGTGGACTGCACGCTGATCCTAGAGTGGCTGGCAGCGTTGACGGATGTTGTCGACGTTGTCTGGGCCTGTTCTAGTGACGATGGCAGCGACGTGATCAGTCGGGAATGTTGTCTTTGTTCCTGTGAGTCCGTAACGGATCGTAGCAACAGTACATGTTTAAAACGTTAACAACATAAAAAACGCACGAATCCATTTCTGTCATGGCGGGCTTTGGTTATTAAGTGGCGTGTCAAACCATTACGCAACAGACGTACAAGTGCAGTAGAAAAGCCTTTATCGAGGGGGAAATACTTACCATGTTTCCCATCCGAGATCCTTCTTCTAGTGAAATGAAGTAAACATTAACTCATTCATCCCGGAGACAGCACAGCAAGACATGGATCGAGCAGGATAGTTCAAGGGTGGTGCCAGAATAGCTTGGCGCCCATAGGCGCCAAGCTATTCTGGCACCACCCTTCATGCTCGATCTGTCTCTAGAATTGTAATGCAGTCCTTCAGAGGGCACTTTCAAAATTTTGGGGATTTCGGTCCTGGGCTGGGATGTGTTAACACAACGCAGAACACTACACAGTTCTGGTCTGTGGTGCTGTCACTTCATTCACCAGACGAGAGATCTCAGGCTGTTCGCCTTGTCGTCTCCTGTAAGTGGGGTTTCTGCCGCATTTAAATGGTTTGTTTTTTTATTGATAAAAGTGCACCGATACAAAGGGTTCTCAATGTTGTCTTAGATAAGACGTTTCTACCCTTCTTTTCCCTGCAAGATGGTACACGTCACAGGTTTCTGTTGCGCCTGGCCCGAGTCTCTGGAACTCTCTTACGCCGAACAGAAAAGAAAACCAGGAACGTCTTTCATTCTGACAAACATTCAAACTTCTTAACCCATTCAGCCCTGACGCACTACAGCAGGAGATGGATCGACCATGATAATTCCATGTCGGCGCCAAGCTAATCTGGCACTACCCTTAAATTATCTTGGTCGATCTATCTCCTGCAACTGGTGCACAGTCGTTAGATGACGCCTCCAAAATTTCAGTGAGAAATACGGCCGTGGGGTTGAATGAGTTAAACTTAAGTCAGCCATTTTCTGCGGCGTTATTGTAGGACTCTAGGACCAAGGGGATGTTGCCAACTGTTATTGTAGGACTCTAGGACCAAGGGCACGTTGCCAACTGTTATTGTAGGACTCTAGGACCAAGGGCACGTTGCCAACTTGTAACCCTTTGAAGCAAGGTGAAGGTTCCTTTGAAGCGACAAGCCCTGACAAAAGACGGACTTGCTGTGTATATAAATATCCGTTGAAAAGGTAATTCAACGGCCGTGGCACAGTTACAGCCGCGCGGCTTGAATTGATCAGATGCGGGGGCTCATGAGCATCTATGCCTCTTGTAGTTGGGAGGTGGGCGCATTTTATCGGCACTAACGGGGTTAATTTACAGAAATTTCTGTCGTCTACAGGTGTTTTGAAGCTCCTTGGCTGTGCGGTGTTTGGGCTCTATCAAACAAACCGCCTTTGCTGGGCCTGCTGGTCTACACTGTTCGGTGCATGGCTCAGCGCGTTTGCTGCGTGCTGTTCTCACGATCAGGCCAACAAACGTGGACTGTACTGAAATCCCTGTCACTGTGGCAGCTGAGTGGATCGTGGTCTTAAAGCCTGCGCTGCATGCAAAACGTGAACACAACCCAACTGCGCGAGGCAAAGTCAGTCACGAGCCCCCCCCCCCCCCCCCCCCCCCCCTCCCTCCACAAATAAAGGGCTCATGAGGATTTATGCCTCCTGCTGACACCACCGTGTATCTCCTTCAGCCCGGACCCGTCACAGCAACGGAGTACAAGTGCAGTAGAAAAGCTTTTATAGAGGGGGAAATATTCGCCATGTTTCCGATCTGAGATCCTTCTTCTAGTGAAATGAAGTAAACATTATTCAGCCCGGACACGCCACAGCAAGGCATGGATCAAGCTTGACAGTTCAAGGGTGGTGCCAGAATAGCTTGGCGCCCAAGGGCGCCAAGCTATTCTGGCACCATCCTTGAACTATCATGCTCGATCTGTCTCTAGAATTGTAATCCAGTCCTTCAGAGGGCGACTTCAAAACTTGAGGATTTAGGTCTTGGAGCAGAATGTGGTATACGTGTTGCTTGGAAGGCTGCGGATGGCTCTCTTTGGTGTGAAATCAAACTTTGGGTTGTCGGTAGCGCTTTTCGTCACGATGATTCATGCAAGACTCATGGCGACACTAAATCCTACTGACAGCCAAAAGGGTTAACATTTTTTAGAAACGTAATCTGCGACCGCACGCACTGAAGAGAATGAACGGGATTAATGAGCAACGCAGCCGACGGCACGCACGGAGCAGTTGCCATCGGCCATCAAGCGCAAGATACATGTACATCTACACATTTTTTTTTTATCTGAGAATCTTACAGTGAGTCAGTGGAACCAGTCTCATTCAGCAGGATGCAAACAGCACGTGCTGACAGGCCCCTCGGTCTTGGGGTCCCAGGGCATGAGGGCATGGAGGGCAACGGGATCGCAGATTCTGCTGCCAACGATGCCCGCAACGACCCTGTCGCTGACGCACAGACTGTTCATAGTGATTTTAGACCTGTGATTAGTGCGTACATAGCCCGTCAGTGGCAGTCCGAATGGGACAAAGAGGAAGTGAACAAGCTGCATGAAGCCCTTCCTAAGTTGTCCGACAGTCTACCTTACCGCTGCGGCAGCCGCCGTGAGGAGACTGTCCTTGCTCGGCTCCACATCGGGCACACGTATGTTACTTACTTACTTACTCCTGTCACCCCTACCCGGGTATAGGCCGTCGACGAGAGACCTCCAGCAACTCCTGTCCTGTGCTTCTCCTTCGATTCTACTCCAGGTGGTTCCCAGTCTCTTGATGTCTGCTTGGAGGTCTCGACGCCAGGAGTTTCTCGGCCTACCTCTTTTCCTCTTTCCCTGGGGGTTCCATGACAATGCCTGCCTAGTGATACTGGAAGCTGGCTTTCTCAGACTGTGACCGATCCATCCCCATCTTCTTCGCCCAATTTCATTCTCTGCACACGTATGTTACGCAACGCAGTCTTATTTAGTAGAGCAGGAGGAGCGTCCATGGTGTTATGTCTGCGACGAGCAGTACTCTGTTCAACACTTGTTGCTGTCTTGTGCCGATCTCATTGATGCGAGGCGTAAGCACTGAACAGCGGACTCTTTAAAGGTTTTGTTTGGGGATGCTCCCCCCCCCCCAACCCCGCCCCCCTCCCCCCAGAGCAAAATCTTCAGTATTCTAAGTCCAATATTTTCAGCAAGATTTGAGTATTTGTAGACCTTATGAATTTTAATGTTTGATCTGTTAGTCCGATATAATTTCAATAAAACATTTCTCTTAGTCTGGCTGGCGAGTTGTACCCTTCCCGCCGTGAGATGGCCTTAGTCGCCAGCTCGGCATCAAGCGAGAGAGAGAGAGAGAGAGAGAGAGAGAGAGAGAGAGAGAGAGAGAGAGAGAGAGAGAGAGAGAGAGAGAGAGAGAGAGAGTTAGTTAGTTATTTGGGTTTAACGCCGAGCAGGAGAGAGGGAGAGAGAAAGAGAGAGAGAGAGAGAGAGAGAGAGAGAGAGGGAGAGAGAAAGAGAGAGAGAGAGAAATGAAATGAAATGAAATGAAATGAAATGAAACTTTATTTTCCAAGGATAAAAGAATAGGTTCGCAGACCTGTTTTCATTCTTGTCCTTGCTACACACTACAAAACAAAATAACGTACATAAAATCACTCTCTTACACACACACACACACACACACACACACACACACACACACACACACACACACACACACACACACACACGTGCGCCGGTGTGCGATTGCCGCGTGCACAGGTTGTGCCAGATTAGCTTGTAGCCTACAGGCGCCAAGCTAAGCCTGCACAACCCTCCACACACACACACACTGACACACACACACACACACACACACACACACACACACACACCGATACAGACACATCAATATATCATGTAAACATGCATTTTACCACTTAAAACTATACTACAGCAAATATAAAAAGTATAAAGGATTTTGTACATAAACCCGCTGTTGTTCTCATCATAATTATGATCAACACGGCTCAGTCACTCCAACAAACATACAACAGGCATACACACACACACATACACACTGGCACACACACACGCGTGAGCGCAAGCACGTAGGGATGCGCGCGTGCACACACATACACTTGCACCCACATACACTTGCACACACACAGATAAACACACAACCGCACACACACGCGATAGCGGCCTCCGGCTTGCGCCACTAAACCGCGCACAGCTACTGAGTCTGCAGTAAAAGGTATAGCGATCCCGCAACCACCGCGCGCGCGGGTCGACGCGAAGAAACCACAGCACTGCCACGCGGCGCGTGCGCCCAATGCTGTGTCTATCGACGGCATCCCGTCTGGCCAGCCGAGTCCATGGGGTCATGGATATTACATAATGCGGCTTGCTGGAATGCCAGCGGTATATTACAAGCGTTCATAAATGTTAGAAGGGAATGCAGACTATCAGTGAAATGCCGCATAAGGCATGAAGTGCTACATGTAAAAATAAAATATAATAAAAAATAAAAGGAAAAATTAAGTTTTGTCTAGATGTTTGAGCAGCTTGGTCTTGTAAGTTTTAAGCGATGGCGCGGCTCTAACATCCGCAGGAATAGAGTTCCATAACTTTGCACCAGAATAGGACAATGATGACATATAAATGTCCAGTCGAGGCATAGGTACAACAAGATTGTTCATTGGTGTTCGTCTGGACCTCGTATGAGCAAAGTGGAACAAACTATTGAGATAAGCTGGTGTTTCTGAGAGGGTGATTTTGCGCATGAGCACCAACTTATTATACTTAAACTGTTTTTCAAGTGGCAAAATGTCTAACAGCTTGAACTTATTGTCAGTACTAATGACTTCTGAGGGTCTGTCAACAATGAGTTTAATGGTTCTTCTGTGGAGCGAGTTCAGACTTTTTAAATTAGCATCGCTACTACCGTCCCAAATAGATGAGGCATAATCCAAATGTGACTGAATATGGGCATAGTAGAAGAGTTTCCTTGTTGGCTCATCAGTGAAATGTCTCAATTTCGACAGGAGGAATACATTTTTGGATACTATTTTACACAGTTTAGTAATGTGGCCTTGCCAGCACAACTTGTCGTCTAAGTTGATTCCAAGCATGCGTTGTTCTCTGACTTGCTCCACAGGCTGGCCGTTAAGTGTTAGTTGAAGGGGAGGGGGGTTCAACTGATGCTTTTGCCGTGTGGTAATCAACATGCATTTGGTTTTAGTGGGATTAGGTGTCATGGCGTTATTTCTGCACCATTCAGATACCTCATTTAAACTGTCTTGGAGAATCTTCACCATATATGTTACGTCTGATGACGAAACGTCCAGAGTTCCATCGTCTGCAAAAAGACTGCAAGTTACACTGGAGTGTGATATATGTAATGGAAGGTCGTTTATGAAGACAGAGAACAATAATGGACCAAGAATCGATCCCTGTGGTACTCCGTGCTCTATCACCCCTTCAGGTGAGTTTTTACCATTCACGTAGACATACTGCGTACGCCCATGCAGATATGACGTAAGGAAGGCAAGTGTTTCTGCGCTTAGTTGATAGACATTAAGTTTTTGAACTAAAGTTTTATGATTGACGAGGTCAAATGCTTTTGAAAGGTCCAAAAATACTACTCCAGTCATTTGACTGCTATTTATGGCAGTAAGCCATCTGTCAACTAGGTGTACCAATGCTGTGTGACAGGAGTGTTTCCGCCGAAAGCCAGATTGTAATGGATGTATGAGTTTGTGTTTTTCTAGAAAATGTTGTAAGTGTGTGTGAATGTGTCTTTCTATCGGTTTCGACAGTGTTGACAGTAGTGAAATGGGCCTGAACTTGTTAGGGTCAGCAAGGTCTTTCGTTTTAGGTAGTGGGATCACTTTGGCTGTTTTTAGAGAAGATGGAAATATCCCCTGCTTTATGCAAAGATTGTATATATATGTCAAGGTATCTACAATATACGGTAGGGCCATTTTCAGAACTGAGCTACTAATACCATCATGGCCAGACGTACGTTTGTTCTCCAAGTACGAGATGGATTTTCCCACGTCGTATATCGTTAACAGGGGAATGCTGAATGACGTATCAGGGTTCAACCGTTCTGCACAAAACGTCTTTAGCTTTTCGGACACAGCTGAAGACTGACCAGAATATGTATTTTTTAGCAACGTACTGGCAGCCGAGAGGAAATGCTGATTCAAGATATCAGCTGATAACTGTGTACATTGTGCAGTATTTTTGGACCTCGTAAAAGCATTGATCGCTCGCCACACAGATACGACATCTTTCTTTCCGTTCATAAGACGGTGAAAAAGTGACCTTTGAGCTTTCCTCACTAAATGTTTAACATGGTTTCTTTGCCTTCGATAAGCTACAAAATCCTTCTTTCTTTTATAGTCATCTCGGAGCTGCATGGCATCCTTGATTTCCTTACTTAACCAGGCGGGAAACTGGGGGTTCTTCACCCGTTTCTCTCTGAATGGAGCGTGTTTATCGAGAACACCAAGGAACAATCCGTACCACTCAGACAAAGCATCGTTAGGGTCATTATGGTAGTACACTGTATCAAAGGGTGCGCTACTTAAATCACAAAGAAATGTTTCCTTGTTGAAGTGTTTAAGAGATCTGTATCTAATAGTCGTGTGCTGATGTTTTCGGAATGAATTATCCGCTTTCAATCCCCAGCAACAGCACACCGGGTAGTGATCGCTAATCCCTACCTGAGGCACTTCTACTGCCATAACCCTTGATTGAGTAGTTGTATATATGTGGTCTATAAGGGTGGAGGAAGCTGGACTAACACGAGTTGCTGTTTTAACTAGCTGCTTTAAACCAAACATAGACATGGTGCACTCCCAAGCAGGGTTATTCAGAAACATGTTAATATTGAAATCGCCTAGGATCAAAATTTCAGAGCTGGACTGTCTGACTTTATCCATCATGACGATAAAGTCATCGAACCATTGAAATGTTGATGCTGGGTTCCTGTAAATGTACCCGACCAGTACGGGGCTTGATTTGTTTGCCCTTAACTCAACCAAAATGCATTCCACGGTTTTTGACTCCAGGTCCCCACGCCTGCGAGTAATACCGCTAATTGAATTATGAATGTATACTGCAATACCCGTTTGTCCCGGGCATTCAGCATCGCGGCGCAGTACAGTGAAGTCCTGGATAGAAACGGCCTCATCGCTTATGTTAGGATTGAGACGCGATTCCGTTACACCAAATAAGTGAAATGGATTGGGGTGACTCAAGAGGACACATAGATCGGGAACTTTGTTAGTTAAATGATAAACATTTAAATGGCCAATATGTAACTGGCGATCATATGCCATGATTGCTAACGTATGTCAGTACTAAAGAGTACTAATGAAAAAGCTTATAAATGATACAACGGCAAAAAAAAAAAAAAAAAAAAAAAAAAAAAAAAAAAAAAAGAACTGAAATCATGAAACAACTTGAGTAAAAAAAAAATTAAAAAAAAAAAAAAAGAACAACAATCAGTCCGCTCTTAACACACAGAATGTGGGAGGCAAGTGAAATAACTAACATAGACCTCACTACCTTGCGGCCAGAAAATACGTCACAACGTTCACTAAGAAGGACTAATCCCTTCAGCACACTTCAACAGTCAAAGCTAAACGACCCCGCTGCGCGATAGGGGAAATAAATCCGTCAGCGCTGCGAAAGGACAGATATGATCGTAGTGTGAATATACGTAGAACACTAGTAGAGAAAGTGTCACGGTGCACAAGTACTAGTGCTATAAGCGTCACAAATCGCACAGAATGAGTAGATCGGTAGTCACGAGTACTGTCGGCAGAAGTCAAAAGGATGACAATGTTAATATTGAACCACGTGCAGTGGTTGAAGTTAAAAACAAATGAATACGTCTCTGCGCAAACACAAAGTGAGCAATGGCACGCAAGTAAATCAATTCGATGCTGTTCAGTGATAGCAAAGCACAAAGTTATGTAAGGAAGAGTAACTGAATGTTCTGGAAATGAATCTAATACGCACGCACGGGGTGGCTGTACTGTGCCCACAGTTCCTGCTGTGCGTATGGCAGGTATGTGAGCGGGGGGACGCTGAAAGGATACGCTGGTTGCGTCATGCTGAAGTGTCCCCATGGACCCGCCTCGCGATACTGTGAAAACGCGGCACTGTATGGTGGTAGCGGTGGTTGCTGCCACATAGGATACTGGCCCGGCATTTGTTGCTGATAGCTACACTGACTCTCTGCTGTACCACCAAACCTGGATTGGCTGTACTGTGATTCCAGACTTGGTGCTACAGCAGAGGACACTGACAGTCCACCTTGACTTTCCGTTGCAGCACCGAAGCTGGATGCATCACAGAGTGATTCCATGTTGGGTGCTGCCGCGGACACTGACTGTCTGCCGGCTGTGACATCAGCGTAAGTGTTGGTGGTGTCAGCGTGTCCTTCACGTCGCTGACGGCGGTCCCGTCCACCACCTGCAGGCTGGTTGTTGGGTGGGGTGACGTCAGTAGCTGGCCCGCCTCTCTTGATGTTGAGGGCCAGAATGATGGTACCCTGGCGACTAGGATGGATGGGGTCACCGCGCCTGTAGAATTTTCTACGCGGGAACCCATCAACAGCAGTGAAGACCTGAGTGTTGTCTATCAGTGTGACACCCAGCTTTCTGCACACATGGAACAGGTTACTGTTGGAGGCGGTGATGGCCCTGTACAGCTGGTGTCTACTGTCGGTCGGCAGGATGGTGGATGCCTGCAGACGAGCGTCGGGAAATACCCGCTTGCATTCCCGGACGAGCTGTTCCCACACAGCGCTGGTCACTTCCTTTTGTTTGCAGTCGTTGACCCCCACGTGGAAGGTCACCAGTGCTGTGTGGGACGCGTGTTGTCGGTGGAGCCAGTTGAGCAGGTGGGCAGTCCGCAGGCCAGAGACAGATAATACCTGTACTTTCTCTCTAGGGTATGTAGGCATCTTCTCGGCCTTGATGTTGCGAACAACAGAGTCTCCAATGACCAGCGTGGTGGTGTCACTCTGCACTGTGTGTCGCAGTAGTTGCTCCTCTGGAGACACTCTGTTGTTATACTGCTGCTGGCTGCTGGCGTGGTCAGACCCGTTGTTGGCCTCAGGCAGGCCGCCAGTAATCCGCACTGGTATGAGGCGCTCTGGGCTCTTCTCGGCTGCACTCACAGGCTGTACCGCGGCCAGTTCTTGCATAACGGGTGGAGGGGAGGGGTGACAGGGAGCAGCGATTGCGTTGCCCGTTACCTGGCGCGGAGACGCACAGCTATCAACATTGGCAGACAGGTCAGTTTGAGTGTTACCACTCATGGCAGCGTCTGAGCTGTTGAACGCAGGGGCTGATTTCTTTTTCAACTGTTTTTGAATTTCCCTCAGACGCTGCTTGTGATTCTGTTTGGCGGAGGATAGTTGGTTGATAGTGCCGTCTGTGGCGTGTTGAGCTGTCTCCACACCAGTTATCCTGTCATCCAGATCGGACAACACCTCGCCCACACTTTTCTCTGTAACCTGCAGGTCTCTGGCTCTCTTGACCGCCTCATCACGGAGCTGACTCTCGAGCTGATCAATCCTGGCTAGGGCTGCTGAAAGTTCTTTAAACAGTGTACTGACGTCAGCGCGAAGGTCCGTGATGAGGTTACAAGCACTTTTGAGTTGCGCTCGCAGGGTATCAGGGTCAGTGGTGTCTTCATCAGGACAGATAGTCCCGCAGGCCGTGGTAGGTGCGGCCTTTGCATTATGTAATCCCAGTCCCGGAGACTGGGGACAGTAGTTCGTGTTTGGTCGGGTTGGGGGAAGGGGCGTGGCAGTGGACATTACACCATCAACTGTTGCCGCAACAAGGGATAAATCAATGCGGGCGTTCTGAAGAGGTTGGCCAGTAGATGTGGTGATGGGATTAGGCAGGGATGAGTGGTCGAGTATAAGGGGCGTCGGCTGATAATCCCTTGTGATTGACGACTCCGCCGGCTGCACAAGAAGAGAAACTTCTTTGTTGTCCGAGAGAGTGGAGAGGGTAGGGGTGATGGGGGTGTCTGCTAGGGAGACAGCCAACAGCAGGCCCCGTGAGGAGTTGGGATGGGTGGCGGGTGAAGTGACGGTACTTTCTGTAAAATGGGGGGCAGATGAAAGATGGTTGCTGGTGACGGGGACATTTTCTGCAGGGTCCGCTGTACCGGCCAGAGGATTAGCAAGGTGCGGCGTGCAGGGCTCGGAGGCTGGGAGGGGTAGACGGGATGGGCGACGGGGCGTGGACTGGCCACTAATCCACTTATCGCCAGAGTCAAGTAATGAGATCTCATTACACGCAGGAGTAGATGATAGGGGCTGAACGGATGGGGAATTGGGTGGCTGGTCAGTAGAACATATGGGTAAATGACTGAATGTGGGCGGGGATATATTGCCTTCGTCAAAGTCCAGATTTTGTAGTGACCTGACCAGGGCACACAACTGGCAGAACTCCGTCTGCACCCACTCCTCAGCTCTAACTCCTTGGATCAGACAGGTTCCGCCAAGAGTACGCTTCAGTTTGTAATATAGGGTTACCGTGATGCAGTTTACGCCACCCTTCTTCACCTGCACAAAGGTCTTGGCAAGGGTGTCTGGGATTCCGGCTGCGCGGGTACGCAAGTTGATGTCTGTGCGGTTGATGGTTCTGTTGTCAAAGTCGACGTCCTTCCACACCACCTCGTAACCGTTGTTAGTCGCCTCTAGCAGGTGGATATAGCGAAAAGACAAGGCTTTCCTCCATCGTTTCAGTACATCGATATTTGTGTCACTGAACACTTTCTGTTTGTCATCGAGTGTCCTTCACAATGGGGTCGTTGGGATTAGGGGATTGGGAAGGGGCTTGCGACTGGAAGAGAGAGAGAGAGAGAGAGAGAGAGAGAGAGAGAGAGAGAGAGAGAGAGAGAGAGAGAGAGAGAGAGAGAGAGAGAGAGAGAGAGAGAAAGAGAGAGAGAGAGAGAGAAAGAGAGAGAGAGAGAGAGGTTACCAAGTGCGCAAAGGCTGTCGGGCCGACGTCGTCCGCATTTGGCCCGCGCACGTCGGCACGATGACCTTTTGAGCAATGGGTAGTTACAAACAAACAAACAAACAAACAAACAAACAAACAAACAAACAAGCAGACTGAAGAGTAACGAGAATTGTGTGATTACCCTGAGAAATGTCGTATAACGAATGATTGTGTTTGCGTTGCGACCATTTGGAGTGGAAGGGAAGGAAATGAAATGAAATGAAACTTTATTTTTCAAGGATAAATGATTAGGTACATTCAATGACCCTTTTTACAATCACGTCCTTGCTAAGCTATAGCATGCACGTAAACACACATACACATAATTTTATATATAAAAGTATACATAATAGTGAAAAGTACAGGCAACAAGGAGATAACGTAACTCAGTTTCACTGGATTACGTTCTTGGTGAAACAAAGCTGTATTTTGACATGATATAAAATCAACTTGCACACACTGTGTTCATGGTTTAAAGTGCTGGCGTGTCAGATTTGAGTGTTGTCCACTGTAAAGAACTTTTCAAGTGACATTTGCACCAACCCAAAATAAGCTTGACGCTGGCGAATTCTGGGTAGATGTAGTAACTATCTGTGAACTCATTCTGCCCTAAGGCCGAAACCCCCCCAAATTCTGGAGTTCTCCTCTGAAGCCTGCGTTACAGTTCAAACGACTGATCGAGCATGATAGTTCAATGGTGGTGCCAGAATAGCTTTGCGCCTAGTGGACCATAAATACGTTGTAAAATTAGTCGTAGAAGAGCGGCTTTAGACAGGGGAAAAAACAGTTCGAAAAGGGACTTTGTAAAGAATTTTGGGTCGGCGGAGGGGGGGGGGAGGGATTTCAGAACCCTGGAACCCCCTCTTCCCCCTTCCCCCGCCCACAGATCCGCCCCTGCATTGAAAGACCAGCTTTGGGCACGGCGGAAAAAAAGGCTTAAAATGTAAAATTAGTCCTAGAAGAGCAGCTTTGTACAGGGGGAAAATGGTCCGACTTTAACTTTTTCGACCTGTCCGTCTGTGACTTGGGTGTGTGCAACTGCATTTATAAAAATTAGTTGGTTTATCCGACTTTTGAGCGGAGAAACACGTTGGACTTGTCCGAAGTTCGACTTAAGCGAGTTCGAGTTATCCGTTGTACAATTGGTCATAGTAAGAACAGCTTTGGCCGGGAATTTAGTTTTGGTTGGGATGGGACTGCATAGCTTTGGACTCAAACTGTTACTTTTAGATCGTCGCCATGCTGACGTATCGCAAATTTCCTGTTTGTTCATTTTTGCGACACATTACATTTCTCGACTGTTCCTGAAATGTTACGAAGGCGGTCGTCAGGCAGGGGATGACGTGTCTCGCTTCCTTTTCAGCACTTGACAATATCGGGCAGCCCCGCCACTCACAAAGCCACCTAGCAGGGTAAAGCCGCAGGACCAGCAGATACGGTATGTTTGGTAGTAGGCGAACAGCGCACAGCCCAGGATCTTGGCAACCACTGTCGACAGAAGAAACATCTGTAACTAAATGGTTCAGGCCCAATCGCGGAGGGGTGGGAGGGGGGGTTGTTGGGGGGGGGGGGGGGTTGTTGGGGGGGGGGGGGGGGGTTGGGGGGGGTCCAGGGCTTCCACATTATTTATTATTACATGGTATTTATATGGCGCATTTCTCATATTTATAATATAACTCAATGCGCAGAATGTAGCCGCGAACTGAACCCAACAAGCACGCTCACGTGAATCACACGCATTCACTCACACACTGTACGTAAACACAGAACATTCACGTGGTGCTAAGGGCAAGCTCAAGCGAGCTACTGACGGTATTTGGAAATCGTTTTTGTATTTGAAATTTTATTAAGTTGGCTGAAACTGATACCAAAGTGGAGGGGGAGGAAGAGCCGGAGTACCCGGAGAAAGAACCCCCGACGGTCCGCCCGAATTAACGGTGACACTTACTAGAGGAGAAAAATCCGACGCCGGAACCCGGAATCGAACCTCGCACCTTTAGCATTGGTGGCAGGCGCCTTAACCACTGCGCCACGGACCGCCCCCAGTTCAATAATACTGTAAAATGCTAGATATATTTATCGTTTGCGGAGTTTGGAAACACCCCTACTCCTCGGGACAGCGGAAAATGAACAGAAAATGGAACTCTCCTCTAGCACCCCCCCCCCTCCTCAACCCCCACCCCATCTCCATCTCTCGAGTGCCGTATGATTTTCCTCAAGCGCTGAAAATGTGGATGTATATTACCAATGAAAACATTTAAAGCAAGGTTTGGCCTTTCAGCGTCTTGTGTCTCACGTTCAGTGTCCGAAACAAAACAAGATGGGATGAACCATAACCCACGAAGTCCCTTCTATATGAGAGCTGTCTTCCCTGTAAAGGGTCTCTATCTTTTGAATTTGACTTGATTCTGATGTTGAAATACCTCCTTTTGAAAAAGCCTCGCAGATGTGCCAATGCGCCATAGTGAACTCTATAAGGAGAGCGCTCAGTGCATACGCGTCATTGGTTTGTCAGACGTCATTTGTTATGACGTATTTTTTGTTTTTACGTAATTTTATATTTAACGTGATATGAGATTCGCTTTCGCTTCAAGACTTGGGGAAAATGGTGACAAAACTAAAATTCGACGGTACAATTTCAGTCTTGCTATAGTTTGTATGAAAGAAGGTTGACCTAAGTACACCTACATGCTCTTTTGAAAGCGTGTCGATGTGTGTGCGTGCGTGCACGCCCGCGCTCCAAACATCTTCAAGAGGCAATGATGTTCATGCGCCCTCCGGGAACATGAGGATCTATGCCTCTTGGAGATGCACGCATATGTGAGAGAATGAACGAGCAAGCTAGAGAGAGAATTACGTCATATTTAAAGTATGTCTGCCTGGTGACGGAGTTGCCTCTTTTACGTCACCGCCACTGTCTGACTTACTCCAGATTTGTTACTGTTTTAATTTTTTTTCTGAAAATAATTAATTTTTTACTGAAGAAGTTGAAAGGGTACCAAGCTGTCTAACGAACTCGTCCAATGTCTTTCTCCAAACTAGCTATATCGGGTCACCTGAATGCTCTTCTGAAAGCGTGACGATGTGTGTGTGTGTGTGTGTGTGTGTGTGTGTGTGTGTGTGTGTGTGTGTGTGTGTGTGTGTGTGTGTGTGTGTGTGTGTGTGTGTGTTAGTGTGTGCATGTGCGCGCGCTCCAAACATCTCCAAGAGACATATCCTCATGCGCTCTCCGGGCGCATGAGGATCTATGCCTCTTGGATATGCGTGCATGTCTGTGAGAAACAGTGAGAGAAAGGGTCGGGCGCTAGAGAGAATTACGTCATATTTAGAGTAATAATTTTATGTCAATGTCTGCGTGGTGACGGAGTTGCCTCTTTTAGGTAACCGCCACTGTCTGACTATCCATATAAGTTAAGGTTTTTTTTTCTGTTTTAATTCTTTTTTTTAATTAATTAATATTCACTAAAGAAGTTGAAAGGATACAAAGCTGGCTAACGAAATCATCCAATGTCTCTCTCCAAGCTAGCTATATGCAACAGTTCAAGTAAATATGACAAAAACTACGGACTCTAATCTGAGTCAACCGACTTGCTATAAACGGTTGTTTATGTCTTCAATGAGACATTCAATTACAATATGCTCGGAGGCTCTCTTAGCCACCCACTTAAGAAAGTATTTCGCCAAGTTTCAAGCTTGTGTGTACAGAAATATCGGAGATTCTCTTGTTTACATACATACGCACACACATAAATACATACGCACAAACATACATACATACGCACAAACATACATACGCACATAGGGCGCCTTCGTGCCAAATGTGCGTTCAGCAGCGAGGTTAGCGTAACTAGACATGCCGTAATTTGTATCTTGCTACTTCAATTGTTAGAGGTTTAGCCTGCCGACCTTTGACATCATGGACATGCTATTGAATTCGCCCCACCGCCACCCGTCCTAAAAAGTCCCTTCTATAAATAGATAGGTACATAAAAATCAAGGGACGTAAATCTCCATACTTCCGACTATCAGTCAACAACCTCGCGCAAACTGCATTCGCCTGGAATTCTCTCAGGTAGTTTTTAATTTAACACATTTTCAGGCGTTTTATTGTGTGAAATTGGTAACATAGGCCGAACACAAGTCGTGCATATAGTTATTGTGCTGCTTAACCCCCTCAATGTTTATTTATCCAGCTTTTTGTCACTTTACCGTTTGGAATGCGGTCAGTACGTGATGGGGCCTTCGCTTCAATTGAAATTTCCTGTCGTTGATATTTTCTGACTTATCCAATTATTCAGTTATGTTTTGTATGAAACTGGTACCAGCGGTATCACATAACACCTACATACAGTTCTTTTTGTTGTGTAGCCCCCTAAATTATTTATTTATTGACATATTTTTTGTTTAGAGGTTTGACTGAATGAAGATTTGGGTGTGTCTGTACCGAGAAATGTGATTAGCCAAAGATTTATTTTGGGGGAGAACGCTTTGCTCAGCGAGTAACGTTGTCATAGTAACGTTTAATACGATAGTCTTCTTATCACATATTACCTTTGGTAACATATGACAAGAGGACTCCCCAGGGGAAAAATCGAACAGAGCCAGGCCAATGAGAAACAGTGTAAAGAGACTGACAGAAGACAACTGTAATTGACTCCAGTTTTGTCACACGCACGCTTTTCTGCACTTACAGGAAATATAACTGCTACAGCAACAGCATCGCAGGTTGCGCTGACAACAGTCACGCCACTCGTCATCTTTGTCTTCGTGACAGCACCAGTTGAACAGCATCAACAAAAAGCCGACAACGTCCGTCACAGCGGCCGACGCCTCCAGGAATAGTGTACAGTTTGTGTCCACTGTAAAACAACACAACAACAACTATTACACGGGTGTGTGCAGACGATAAGACGACGGTGTACTGACATCTGTTGGCGGCTTATTTTAATGCATTCACTGCCAGCAGACGCAGATTTGACTGCAATCTTCTTTATAGGGCAGCTATCTAGTAAAATGGTGGTCCCGGCGATGGGTCGCTTACCATTTCGGCATGGGGCTTCGTGTTGATGCAATGAATCGAACTTACGATCAATCAGCCACAAAATAAACATATCAAAGTCACTTTCAGTCCACAAAGTGTACTTACTTGTGTACAGTTCAAGCAGAAAAACACATAAGAATTCACAAATCGTCTCTAATTCACGGTACCCGCTTCCGAAGACTGCCGAACAAATTTTCAGATTTTATTTTTTTTGGTCTGGATTGCTTATTTCTCATTGACTGCATCTCCATGTTTGTCTCGTTTTTCTTGTCCTAGCATGCCTTCGTCAACTTTTTTCACTGGCTTGCACAAGTAGCGGCTAATGTCTCTGTTTGTTTGTCTATTTTGACAAAGGGTATTTACCCGAAATATTAATAAATTGTGTTGTACCGTTTTTTTCTAAGCGTGTTTCTTTCTCCGTTGGGTACTTCTTTGCATTTCACACGCTTGGCAGTCACCTTTTTGGTCTGGATTGCTTATTTCTCATTGACTGCATCTCCATGTTTGTCTCGTTTTTCTTGTCCTAGCATGCCTTCGTCAACTTTTTTCACTGGCTTGCATAAGTAGCGGCTAATGTCTCTGTTTGTTTGTCTATTTTGACAAAGGGTATTTACCCGAAATATTAATAAATTGTGTTGTACCGTTTTTTCTAAGCGTGTTTCTTTCTCCGTTGGGTACTTCTTTGCATTTCACACGCTTGGCAGTCACCTTCTTGGTCTGGATTATTTTTAAAATTTTCAGATTTGCCGCTCGGCGGAAGTGACATCGCAAGCCTGAGTCGGTTTGTTTACGCCTAGCCGGACAGCGTGCTAACTTGTCACAGAGAAAATGAGCTCTCATCAGCTGAAAGTTCTGATTCGGACTCTTACGTGGATTCGTCGGAAAATGAGTGTTTTGAGGCAGGTGCACCGCGAGGCCTCAAACCTTATATGTTTGAGCCTCTTGCACAGACAAATGGAAAAGAGCGTACGGAAAGACCAACCACGCCGGAAAAGCCAGTGCGTAGCGAAAACCCCACGGGCCGGTGTGGCGGTCTGAGATAGGATCGGTCAGAGACAGGCTCATCGGAGAGGTAAGCATACATAGTACAATACATTCATCGTATTATATTACGTTTTCATGTGCACTTGTGTTTTATTATCGTCGTTATTAATGTCCAAGTTAATGATGCGACATTGCTGAAGTTTACCGAAGACTGCCTCGTTTCTCACAGCATGTTCACTGCACCTAGTGACCTATGCTAGTGTAAACTAAAATTGCATGGTTATCTCAATCTTATTACTATGTTTTGTTTGTTTGTTGTTGTTTTGTAAATGAAGGTATCATTTCTGAATTGCCACTAAATGCACCAATTGATGATTTGATCCACAAGTTTATTTGTTCTTCAAGAATGTGTACTTCAAGTAATACACTTGAAAGGTTTGATCTGCTGTGTTTATAGGGTGCTGGAATGTGTGTACACACACTTATGAGATATATATCCAGGTGCACGAATGGATTGGTTCACAAGCTGTAAACTAATACTAATAGCTGGTATCTGAATATTTAAAATACAATTTTGACCAGAAAACTGTCTTTCCCATGTCTTCAGGTGCTCTGGTCAACAGATTCTGTTGCCTTGAGGATGACTGTTTTCACGAACGGATTGAAGATGGCAAGGTGGAGGCCAACACTAAATTTTTCTGCATCACTAGGCACCCCTCTTTCGAAGCAGTATGCCTAAACATGGATGTGCTGCGCATGGCTTACTATCAAATGTGCCAGAACAATGAAGCAGAAAGGCAACATACTGAGGATGAGTGAGTTACTTCTGGCGTTTGTGTGTGGGACAATATCTACAGGAACAAATATCTGCAGCATTTTAAAGAAATTTAAGATCTAAGTGAAGTGATTAAGGGCAAGAAAAATGAAAGGGAGGTGGGAGCAGTCTGATGAATAGTTTATGGTACTTTTCCACTGGATTAATACATGCACTAAAAATCATGATGACAGTGAGTACTTAACATAGTGCGGTCAAGTCTGTGTGGGGAGGTGGGGTGGAACTGCTCTGTGAAAAAGATTTTTAATTGTACTATTATGAGAAAGTTATATAAAGTTGCAGTGGTCATCGTTTCAGTATTAGTACTAGTCCACTGCTAGTACTACGTTAGTACATAACTTATTAGTGTTGTCACTATACTTTTCACTTTACCATGCAATACTCTGTCACCTGAGACAGTGTACACATATGAGACTGTTCCAGTGGAGCCTGTTCCCCATCTCACCTGTGAAAATTAAGTGGGATACAAGACGAAACCACACCATAGGTACACCATCACCTATGGTTTGTTTTTCAGGTTTTCAGTGACCACACCTGTGACATTTAGAATATGTGTGTTTATGAAAATAGCATGTAATTGGTAGTGATATTTTGCTTTTACTGCATGAAACACTTACTTTGAATCCGCCATTATGTGTTACAGGACCATGAGATACACAGCATACAGGCAAGTCATCCGCTGGTGTTACGGATGGCTTGGAAAACACAACCGAAAGCCTTTGCCATCGTGTGCCATGCACAAGATTCGTGAGAGATTTCCAGCAGGGATAAAAGGCTACAAGGGCTTTAAATTTGTGGACAGAAGCAGACAAACTCGCTTTCCACCAGAACTTGCATACGACGACTACCTTTAGCTCATTAATCCCCATGTGCGTGCAGGCACAGGTCTTGTAGATCGTACCAATGTCGGCATGCAGAAAGGGTTGAATTGTGCTGTGTGTGCATGTAGATAAAATAAATATTTCTAGAGCTACCTATTTTGGCTTGTTCATTACTTAGACCAGTGCTCTGTACCCATTCTGTCAGAAAGGTAACATTGGTGAATATTTGTGAGCAAAAGAAATGCAGCAAGGGGTGTGCATGTTGTTATGTGTCAAAAGTATGCATGTACAAAAACTCGACTTAAATTTCTGCATCTATTGGGTCACATTTCTTATACTCAAGTACTCATGTGTACAAGTTGGCAGATGGAAAGACAGAAATCAGTACATTATTACTCCTGTGTATGAAAGCTTACATATTTACAAAATTAACACATATTCTGCGCTAAAAAGAAAAATAGAAATGTCACACCTACGTTGAAGACAAAGCAACAAAAATGCTTGGAAAGTGCAAAGTAGTCATCTTTCTGAATCTGTATTTCACATTTGCCAACTTCACTCACAAGCCAAGCATATATATATATATATATATATATATATATATATATATATATATATACAGTACAATACAATACAATAATACTTTATTAATCCCTCACGGGGAAATTCACTGTCTGCCCACCATACAACACACGCATCATCATTCACTCATTTAAAAAAAAAAAAAAAAAAATCATTAAATAACCCATAACACCTAATTAAAGAAATGAGCTGTAACAGACGTATTGTTACCTTTGTATAATAATAATAATACTAATAATAATACTGAGAGGGCTAGTACTAAGGACGGAAGAATGTTGACCGACACTATCTACTGATATTACTGTTGAAAAGGGTAACAGCCTGAGGGACAAAAGAGTTGGCATAACGTGGTGTACTACTTTTGGGTACTCGGAGTCTGCCACTTCGTTCGATACGTCTGCTGTCAAATTCATATCTAATATATCATAATATCATATCGTAATATATATATATATATATATATATATATATATATATATATATATATATATATATATATATATATAATATATATATATATATATATATATATATATATATATATATATATATATATATATATATATATATAGGTTATTTTAATCAACAGGTCACGCACTCAAAAGAACAGGAAGAAAAAAAAAGCCATCAGTCATGTTCATTGAATAAAGAAAATATATTGTTCATGTTTCATTATTTAAGAAACCTTGCAGTATTTACTACAGTGCATCCAACAACAAGCATTCAATTTTCTGTTTAGAGTTTTCCACATGCATACTCATGAGCAAACTGTTAACTCATCACATGCTGAGGATGAAATTACAAATTATTTTCCTTCGAGATCCATGTCAAGGTCTGGACAAATTGACCATTATTTTTAATATAATTCACAGATAGTGTCAAAATAGCTTGGCGCCTACAGACGCCAAACTATTCTGCTGCCAGCCTTAAACTATTACAGGCAATCCACAACCTGTCCAAGTTAATACTATTAATAGATAAACAAGTTGGATGCTTTGTGTGTTAGCAAAATCAGGCAACACGAGTCCAGTGGTCTCTTCAATATGAATCATACAGACATGTAGAACACCTTTCCAGGTGGCAAAATAATAATACATGCATCAGGTATCTGTGAAATCAGTTAAAAAAAAAAAAAAAAAAAAAAGTGCTGACAGTGTGCTCTTTGCACACTGACAGTTACAATTACAAATCACTTTATTGACCATGAGATGGACATTTCTTTGTGCAATTATTACAGCAAGACAAAACCGCTGTGCTGGCCTGCATCCAGCAAAACCTACAACAACAAAAGTAACTCCGAAAGATAACTATCATCTGCAGGGCCATCAAAATCAGCGTCAGGGACATCACTGCCATCACACATGGTCTGTCTGGGGCGAAACCTATGTCAATGGTTGGCTACCGCCTCATCTCTTGGCACACGGTCTGCCTTCTACTCAGGTAGGCAGGCCCTTCCTCTCTGACGTGGTCAATGCTTTTGCGGAGGGCCCCAGGACCTTCACTGTGCCTCTGGAGGAGGGCCCCTTGCAGTTTAACATTTTAAATGACAGCAGTGTTTGCCATTGCATTGTAATTCAAATAACGTATGGTAACATAACAGTTTTCTTACTGTATGTGTGTTCTGTTGTGACTGGCCTCACACGCACTTCAGAGTTTTTGGCCTTGCCATAGTAGACCTGGAATCTTGGTTCTCCTTCCTTGGTAGTCGCCTGGTCCCTGTTGTTGTTTTCATTATAATGCATGGCCGCCAGTTTGTGCCTGTAACACATATATGCATGCAGCTATAATAGAGATCCATGGTTGAATGGCAGTTAATACTAATAATAGACAAACAAGTTTGATGCTTTGTGTGTAAGAAAAATCACACAACATGAGTCCAGTGGTCTCTTCAGTATGATGGTAGCAGTATGAATCATACAGACATGCAGGACACCTTTCCAGAATAAATACTTGCATCAGTTACCCGTGATACCATCTATAGCGACATACAATCTCTGTTTGACATTGCGGCAACTTCTGAACTGAACTCCTTACATTAAAGAAGGCAGTGCATAAAATGTGACCATATCCTCTGTTGGAATGAGCAGCCCTTTTCGCAGTTCGCAGCACAATGCCTTGCAGAAAACTAATTCTATCTCGCAGGAAGATGCCCTGCACTGCATCCAATGCCCAACCCTGAGAATACACAGGAGACTGGCCTTGTTCGCATTCCAAGCCAACTGAAGGCAGTGTGCTTGGGAGCGAAGTGCAGCAGCAAGCTATGAAAGGCCTCCAGGTTCGAGGTCTGGTCGCCAGAGGAGAGTCATTCAACATCATTCAACAGCCTCTTGTCTGCTGTGATTTTTTCAAGTGAAGTGAAGGCTTTTTTAGCTAACAAGGAGACAGACATGCACGATAGTCGGATATAAAGTCCATTAAAATGAGCCGGTTGGAAACATTAAAGTCATCCCTAATGTGAAAGGAGAACTCAGAATGTTGCCTTCATGATACATATATACGCATACAATCAAGACAGGGTCAAAAGTGTCCTTCTATGAAGAATGCTTGAAGATGTCTATTGGTAAACAATACAAATTTTACAATATACAGTGCAGACTTACTGGGCTCCAACCATTGCCTGGCTTGTTCCTTCTACAGCTCTCCATGCTCACATGCAGGGAAGCGGGGACCGGGAAGGCCAGAGTGGATGTCCTGTATATGATACAGCAGAGACAACCACTTGGCCTTCTTCGTCTCGCCACAGTCGCTGGGAGTTGACACAGCCGCCCAATATAGGTGGTTGCGGATTGCCTTCTTCCATAGGAAAACATCCTCACATCCTTTCACCTGACTCAGCTTGTCAAGTTTTTCCACACCCCTGGAATTAAAACAGAAACTTAACGTATGAGTCAATAAAGATGGCAGGTTGGCGGTTGAGAATCATATAAGTCATGCAGTTTATTATGCAGAATTGAAAGCAGCAATATAAACAGATTTAGTATGAGAGGCTATAACACAAAACACTGTGTACACATATTAACAAATGTTCCAAAGCATATAAATTATAATTATATGTTACCTTTCGCCACATGCCAATGTCAAACAGGTGCTGCAAGCCATCATGACGGTTCCGCAGATACTTTGAAATCTGTGGATGTCGATCGGTGACAATTGTGTTCACCGTCAGTCCTCTGTCGGTCAGCACTGCCAGAGTCCGCTGTAAGCTCTCCAGTTCGCACCACGTGGAAAGTTTTACTTCATTGCTCTAAAACACTCCATAAACAATAAACTTTCATCCTAACAAAGTAACATATACTGAATCAGTCCCAAAAGTCAATTTTGTCCTCTGTAGACTACAGACAAGTTCGCATTCAGCAGGGACACCAGTGCAAGGATGGTGCCATCTGTTTCCTGCTGTAGTGTATTCAGGTTGAAGGGGCCTACTGAGGAGAATGTGACACCATGCTGTCAGTAAAATGTATTCACTAATTTACAAAAAGACATGTCCATTTTTCACAACAGAGTCTGACAGAAGTGAACCAAGTCATGTTAAAAAAGTTGTTTAAGGCTACACAGAAATTAATTACCACATATGTAAAAAAAGCAAATACATGTAGGAAAAAGGAGATTAAACCTGAATGCAACAGCTGACACACTGACCTGCACCACCTGTACATCAATGACTTTGTTGATGCGCTGATCTATAACCGTGTAGGATCCATATTTCGCACAGTGCCCAGGGCTGTCGGATCGCCCGTTTCCAACAAGCACCAACACTTGACCATCATCTTTCAGTTGTCTGATGATCTCCTGTTGACAAACACATTAATCACTAAGTTATAACATAGTAATGCATGAAATCCTATCCTAAATAGGTACAGCAAACTTTGGATACAACAAAGTGCCAGCTGGGCCAGATTAGTTTGATGTTACAAATAAACTATGCTGCATCCACCACTGTAGGTTGACCACACTATGAACATAAATAGCGATAACAATGAATACTACAATTTTTTTAGATACCGTCTGTTGCCCAGATGCATCTAAAAAGTAGAAATTGGCAGAAATAAACATTACATTCCTGTATGTAACTGTCAACACACATCTGTTTAGAAGTGTAAACAAAGGTGTAATTTACATACACCACACCCACCCTCTGCTCCTGCATGGGGCATGGGGATTTCTTCGCTGACATTGAGCTCGTAATCGTCTTCAAAGTCATCATCAGACATGCTGGCCTGATCGGGTGCTACTGATGTACACGCTGGGGGTGACTGCTTGTATGTCTCCCTGCACAGACACGTGTCTGTTTTCTGTAGCCTGCAATTAAAGCAATTAAAAGAATTTTAACTCATCCACAGATGATAAAGCTTACACACCTACTGTGTAAATTAATACAAATTTAACTTCTTTATACTAAGAGTCATATACAATTATTATACAAATGTGCGATTCACTGAGAAGAAAACGTGGAATACAAATGTCTTGAGTATCCGCACAAAAGATTTCCCAAGGATAAGCAGGCAAAAGCTGGAAGTCTTTCCTGTATAGTATATCACCATGCATCATTATGCATGCACGTATACAAACTGCAATTTATAGATTGAATTCAAATCAGCACTTAGTGTACGTAACACTGCCACTTAGTACCAGCTGGTTGATGAGAGCCAAGCCTGCCTCACAAACGCCCTCTCCCAACAAACACACACAAACTAAACTTTCATTTTCATCTCCCTAAAATAATCCGAATATGATACTGTGGCTTACCTTTTTCGCCAGTTGCGCCTTCATTGCGAGGACATTACAAATTTCTGTGCTTCTCGGCTGCGATGGACGGTGTTGATGAAGTGCCGATCGGCCGGATGCTTGGAATAGCTCCGTATTTTAATAACAACTTTTTCGCAAATTTCATCCTAAATTTCACTAGGTTGGAAAAATCGTACTCCTTGAAGTGTGCGGAGCACATTATCGTCCTTTTATTTCCCTTCTGGAAGTCTCTGCGAGTGGAACGGACGAAGCGGTCCCACGGCGGCCACAAAGTTTGATACTGTGTGGGGTATGTGGGGAGAGATCTTTCTTCGGTTGCTCCGTTGCTGCATCCACCAACACAAACTTGCCCCGGCATATTTGTAGATCACCACACAAAGAGTCCGCGCAAAACTAAAAACGATACAAATATCACACAGCGTACAGTCCACGCAGTGTTGATGCTTCGACAAACGGGAACGGAGTGGACGCAGCGTGTCAGGCTTGTGACGTTATGTCACGTGACTTTTCCGAAGATTGCCGAAGATTATTTTTTTTGGAGGCCAGGTTTTATTTTTGCTAATATCAAAGTAACTACACAAATGCAAAATAAACCGTGCACATATTTTCATTCCTCGTGGTTTTTTCAGTTGGATAAATATATTTTATATCACAAAATGACTGTATTTCATGATTTGATGAAATGCAGCTGGGCACCCAAGAGCTACACTTTAACTCCTTGCAGCACAAGACCCAAATCCCCAAATGTTGCCGTTGTCCTCTGAAGACTGCAGTGCAGTGCAGGACACAGATCGACCCTGATAGTTCAAGGGTGATGCCAGAATAGCTTGGCGCCCATAGGCGGTCAGTCAGTCAGTCAGCCCATAGGCGCCAAGCTATTCTGGCATCACCCTTGAACTATCATGGTCGATCCTTATCTTGCTGTGGTGCGTCTGGGGCAGAAGGGGTTATCTCAACGCCAAAGCCGTACAAGGAACTTGCACACTAACAGCCAAAATAAGATGTCCGTTATCCGTGAAAACGTCTGGTTATTTCGTGAAACGTACAGTCTGTTGCCACACTGTTACTGTCGCCGTTTACCCCCCCCCCCCCCCCCACCCCCCCCACCCCCCCCCCCAAAAAAAAAAATAAAAAAATTAAATAAATAAATTAAAAAATAATAATAATAATAATAATAATAAATAAAAATAAATAAATTTAAAAAAAATTATTATTGTTCGATTTTTTCGAAAGCTGTTCCTCCGCCACCCTACACCCCCACCCCCACCCCCAAGCTGCTTAATTGTTGGCCAATGAGATGTTAAAAAAAACGTCTCTTTCCGTCGTGAAACGTGAATGCTGTTCTTTGGATCTAATGATTGCTTATTCGCTAAATATATATCGTCGTGATTCTGTGATGGTATCCCCCTCGTCAATATGTCCCCGCCCCCCCCCCCCCCCCCCCCCCCCCCGTCCCCCTCGGGTTTCCTCTCACTTTTATGTCCCCTTTAAGATAAGGTCCTCGGGCCACGACGGCCGCAGTGGGCCCGAAGACGTTTTGCTAGTTAGACCTTATTTACAAACTGACCCAGTGCACGGGCCAACGGCGGCCGACGTCGCCGATATACAGACGAGACCCCAGGAAACGCCCTAGTTTGAATTGATTGTTTGACGTCTGTATCAGTGTCCGTGTAAACCTGTGGACGGGCCTTGTCTCGGCACTGCAAGGACTTCGCTTAGGCGCTGTCTAGTGCGGTAACCCTTATCATTCGGAATACACCAGTGTGTCAAATAAGTTTGACTAAAATAGTTCAAGGGTGGTGCCAGAATAGCTTGGCGCCTCTAGGCGCCAAGCTATTCTGACACCACCCTTGAACTAAAGCCATTGTTCTATATCCTTATCTGTAAGTACTATAATGTAGCTTGCATATGGCAGTGGACAAATTTGAAGCTTTTAGCCTCAGTAATGATGTGGGGTAAAGCAACATTACGCGAAAACCTGAAGACACATATCGACACTATTCGTGTTTGGTATGCCTTGTCGACTCAACTAAACAGCTTTTATGGCGGTTTGGACACGCAGTAAAAGCACACGCGTAATCGCACTTATTTATTCCGCGCAGCCGTTAGTGTGTCAATCTATTTTTAGCTATTTCTCGTACTGACAGCGTCGTATTTCTAGAACGGAGTGGAGTCATTGTCAGGTTACTTGATATGCAGACGACGCGCGCTGAACTGGATTGTCCTGTGTCTAAATGAACCATAACTAGACCTGTGTGTAGCGTTTCGTGACCATCTGTTACAGAAGTGTATCTTTGAACAGTTACGGCGGTAGTGGGCCTTTAACAGTTACGGTGATAGTGGGCCTTTAACAGTTACGCGGTAGTGGGCTTCAGTTACGGCGGTAGTGGGCCTTTAACAGTTACGGCGGTAGTGGGTCTTTAACTGTTACGGCGGTAGTGGGCCTTTAACAGTTACGGCGGTAGTGGGCCTTTAACAGTTACGGCGGTAGTGGGCCTTCAACACTTACGGCGGTAGTGGGCCTTTAACAGTTACGGCGGTAGTGGGCCTTTAACAGTTACGGCGGTAGTGGGCCTTCAACAGTTACGGCGATAGTGGGCCTTTAACAGTTACGGCGGTAGTGGGCCTTTAACAGTTACGGTGGTAGTGGGCCTTTAACAGTCACGGCGGTAGTGGGCCTTCAACAGTTACGGCGGTAGTGGTCCATCAACAGTTACGGCGGTAGTGGGCCTTCAAGCAACAACACACATGTCAAAACGTCGTTAAATACTTATTGTGAAATTAAATCACGTACTTACCAGAATCGGGTTTCGGCGCGTCCCAGAATTGTCTGCCGTAATAATAAATCGGCGCAATGAACCCAATCACATGCAAGAACAGTGCACCTAGCTTCAGTGAAGCAGCTATGCACGGCATAGTGTCGGTGGGTGAGAACAACTTCTAATGAACTTATGAATGACCTTGCATGATTGATCACGATATTTGTGACGTGTTTGTTTATTGTTTTCAACTCATTACATCCCGAGAATGAAATGAATAATTTCTGTAGGTTCCCTTTGAAGTCTGCGTCTCCGTTCTGGAGACAGATCGACCATAATAGTTCAAGGGTGGTGTCAGAATAGCTTGGCGCCTACAGGCGCCAAGCTTTTTTGACACCACCCTTGAGCTATCATGGTCGATTCAGACCCTGCCACAGCATGTCGTGGCTTAACCAGCTGTAGTCTGGAAGATACGAAAACAGTCCTTTAGCAGAGTGTAACGATGCGTCGAGCCTAACACAGTGTGACAAGGCGTTATTGGCAATGTTGACCACAGAAATTCAGCTGGCTGGATCTTGTTCGATCGCTGATTAACAGCCTACTTTTGCCTTCGATCAAAAACGTTCGACACCGAGTTCGGTTTGAACTGTTCAATATGTTCACTGGATGCTAAGAATTATGTTTCACATTATTGTAGTCGTGGCAGCATGGCACTTAGCCTGACACTGGCGGTCACAAGGTGTTGACGTGGCACATAGCGGTGCACTAGCAGATCAGGGTATGTAGACAGGGCTACGCCTATACACGTAGCGGAAGTAAGGACTACGTCCCGTAACATCCACTAGGCTGCAATTTATGCTTGGTTCAGACAAAATGTAAGTCAATATTGTTCATGTTAAGCATCCCCTAGCTGCAAATAGACTGGCGCACCTGTAGCTAGTTGCAGAGGTAAAAACTGTGGCCGCAAACTGTCATAATTTGATGAAATCGGCGAGATTTAAGTGTGCAAAATTTGATCGATCGCGTGTCCGATTCATCAGGCCGGATTCTGCAGCTGAGCTGCTGTTACACTATAAGTGTGTCGGGTATTGTCACATGTTCCCTTGATCTGGAAATAACGAAGGTATAATGAGTGTCACGGGCAGAGCACGGAGACGGTAATGGCACGGGCAGAGCACGGAGAGGGTAATGACACGGGCAGAGCACGGAGAGGGTAATGGCACGGGCAGAGCACGGAGAGGGTAATGACACGGGCAGAGCACGGAGAGGGTAATGACACGGGCAGAGCACGGAGAGGGTAATGACACGGGCAGAGCACGGAGAGGGTAATGATACGGGCCACTTTAGCTGTCATAAGCTCACTTTAAGTTGTCACGATGCTAGCCCTATTAAGGTGGGACTAATGAATAAATAATTTTGAGCTGGGATTAATGAATATATATTAAGCTCACTTTAGTTGTCATGTCACTAGCGAACTGTGGGCTTGGACTAATGAAATATATAATGAACCCACTTGAGTAGTGATGAATACAGACTCCCTTTGACGAGGAATAATTAATGGGGACAGTAATAAGTCCCTGGTCAGCTAGGGTCAAAGGGCGCTGTCCCCCAGAGCAGATGTGGAATATTATGGGTGACATTAATAGCCCCTTGGATAGATTGGGACAAGCGGGCGATGCCCTCCAGAACGGGTATTTAGTGGGGAGAACCACCAGAACGGGGAGCTCAGAAGCAAGAGACCGAGCTCAAAACGAGAGAGTTCGGAAGGAAGGGACAGAGCTCCGATGTCGCCATTTCGTATCTGATGCTAGTAGGTTGGTTTTGCCCAAACTATTAGACGAAAGATGAGCAAGCAATAAAAGACTCTTCTGGAAACACTCTTGTCTGGCTGCGTCTTCCATCAACACACCTTGCGTGTGGCTGTAGTGTAACACTGCGTCTACACTACACTAAATGCACGTGTCAACATTGTTGTGGGTTGTACACATGACAACAAGTGGTTAGGTCAGGGAATTTTAGTGTCCTTCGAACTGAAAAAGGGTATCTGATGTTGGGACTACGCTGTGCAAAAGACGATCTCGTTTGTTCAGAAATGGCCTACGGTGTGAAGGATTTTGGACTACACTGTGCACACGACAGAAACAGGAAACATGTCTTGTTTGAAGTACTTGCAGTGCAACTAGTAGGTATGACATTTCCAAATGCCACTACAAAAATTAACATTTCAAGCAAAGCAAGTATGATTTTTAGGCGAATAATGTGTATTATGTAAAATAAATTATATTTGCAAAACAGAAAAGTCGGTAAAAACATAAAGATGTGACCACCTGTTCTGCAGCATTTAAAAAAAATGGTGAACTGATTAAGACGATTCAAAACCTCAAACTATGGTGGAAAGATATTGTATTTACGTCTGAATAAAAAGGTAAGATTTGTCCATAACACGACTGACAGTCTCAAAACACGACTGACAGTCATCTTGTCAGTCGTGCTGCGATTTACATCTGGTTCAGTACATGAAAATAACGATACAGAATATCTTGTTGTTTCACAGCTTGCAAACTGTTCAGCTTAATTTACGTCGTCTTCAGGTGAAGCTTGCAACGTGACCATTAGAAAACACAGAATGAGCATAACCACAGCTCTTCCTGCCTTTGGTAACACGACTAATATCGGCTGTTAGTTGTATTACCATAGTTACTTACTGCTAAAAAATACAAAGCATAAAAGGTTTGTAAATCCAACCGTATTTCTTCTTCTTCTTCCTCTTCTTTTTGTCGGAAGATTCTGCCCGGACTGAAGTGGTCCACCATGCACTTCTTTGCTCATGTGCGATAGCAAAAGTAAGCATATGAAATGGGCCAGTGGTCGTCTCTCCGTCGTAAACCTTAACGATGGTATTTTCCATTCAAGCCACAGACTTCAAACTTGGCCCAGGCCAGACCTTTCTAAACGTACCGATTTTAGTGACCTCTCTCAAAGGTCAGGGTCACATGGGATCAGGAAATAGGCCAAAACTAGGAATATTTTGACAAAAGACCTTTTTTCTCAAATACTATTCACAACCCGAAGCCCAAATTTAGTACAAAGATACCTGATGGTACGACCTTCCTATGCATACTAAACTGGATGACCCATCGGAAAGGTCAAGGTAAAAGAGATCAAGAAATAGGCATGTCAATAGGTATGTGGATTCATATAAAAATGTTTGCAACAAATTTTGAATAACGTGGTATTCAGACTGACTTTCTGTCGTCTGAAATTTTGTGCAAATTAGAAAAACAGTCATATAGTTTAAGGGGGACCTATCTAGGAGTTAGTTACTGCAAGGGTTATCCAACGAACATCCATAAGTAACATAAGCCATTGCATGCAGCTGACATGATTTGGGTGTAACGTGTGTTGTGTTCGTTGTTCCCACAAATGTACGTGTTGATCAGCCACATATAAAATAGTCAACATTCCAGCCGGGGTATCTTAGCAACGCAAAAGGCATTCTGTCATAACAGACACTTTTCCTTTGCCTCTATCATACCTTTTTTTCCGGCATGTATCTTTATTTGACCTTTTAATGGAGTTGCAACTAGTTTATTGACAGTATTTTACTGTATATTAAAATCAGACAGCTACATAATGAACAAGTGTAACAATTCAACTTTGCCTGGGGGTAGCAATTTTTGCACAGTGTAGTCCCACATTCTTCACACCGTAGGCCATCTCGGCGCAACCGCGACCATTCCTGCACATCGTAGTCCGAACATCAGGCACCCTTTTCAGTTCGAAAGAGACTAAAATTCCTTAATTTAAACACAGAATACCACTTGTACTACCCGCAATAACATTGACAAGTGCATTTAGTGTAGTATGGACGCTGTTTTGCAGCAGAATCTGTCCCAGCGAATCGGACACGTTATCGATCAAATTTTGCACACCAAAAGGTCACCGATTTCTTCAAATTATGACAATTTCCCGCCAGCTTTCAAAATTCTGCAAAGAGCTGCAGGTGTGCCAACCTCAAAGGGCTGCAGGTGTGCCAACCTCAAAGAGCTGCAGGTGTGCCAATCTCAAAGAGCTGCAGGTGTGCCAACCTCAAAGAGCTGCAGGTGTGCCAATCTATGTGCAGATAGCAGACGTTTGAAATGAACAACATCGACTTATATTTTGTCAGATACAAACATAAATTGCAGCCTAGTGGGTCATTGGGGACGTAGTCCCGCCTTCCACAAGTAGTTTTGTCTACTTACCCTGAGAATGCTGTACCGCAACAAATCAAACCGGTTCGTTAAAACACACCAAGCGGATATTTTTAGCAACATGGTTTTCCCCTTCAAGCTGCACATTGCCAATACACACACACACACTTCCACTAGAGCGGAACACACACATACATTCACACTCACCTGCTCCCTCTCCCCCCCCCCCAACACACACACACACATACACGCACGCACAAAGACACACACGCACGTACGGACGCACGCGCGCACGCACACACACACGCGCACGCACGCACGCACGCACACACACACACACATGCACGCACATACGCACACACACAGTGAGATTGTTGTCTATTGCGTTCAGCATTCCACCAATCCACTCATTCTGCGTAGACCTAAAAAATCTATATATAGCGCATGACGGCATGTGAACACCTCGTGATCACTCTGCACCGTGTCACTACGCCGGAGTGCAGACGAATCGCCTGTATAATAATAATTATAATAATAATATACATTTATATTTGCACTTAAACCTTAATGGTGCTCTAAGCGGGTTACAGGCTCAAAATCACAGAACAAAAAGTACAAGAAGGTAAAAGCTACAATAATTGTTACAAAAACTAAAGTGACGCATATCAACAGCTCACACCCACACAGGATACACACATTCTCATCAGCCAGTGTGTGTGTGTGTGTGTGCGTGCGTGCGTGCGTGCGTGCGTGCGTGTGTGTGTGTGCGTGCGTGCGTGTGTGTGTGCGCGCGCGCGGGCCTGTCTGTGTGTTGCGTGTTTGCACTGTATCAGTGTTCGGGAGTCAGAATGTATAACAACACCAGACGGTGACGCTCTTCAGACATTGGACAACGACAAACACCAACAGCCAAACGTCAACGTTCAAAACAGGCGGACACATCAAGACTAGCAAGCGGCCCAGTAAACTAAAGACTATCGGGCCAGCGTCAACCCTAGCTGACCCGCGCACGACTGTGTTAGTGTAGTCCACGACTGTGTTAGTGTAGTCCACGACTGTGGGCTGACGCCGGCCCGCGGACCTGTTGCTAACTGGGTATAGGTTTACTCAGCTCAGTTACCTCATGTTCGTTACTTCAGAGCTGTTGGAGGTAACCACAGCCAGGTAGCCTCCACACGAGTAGCCCGCTACCCTTGTTTGTTTGTTTGTTTGTTTGTTTGTCTGCTTTGAGAACAGATAAATGTAGAGTCAGCTGTGGTGTCGTGGTTTGTCCACGCGTGTTTGTTGACTTTCTTCTTTGTCTCCTTGCATTCTATACACTCCACGGACACATTAGTGGTCAGTCTGCAAGGCCGGGTGTTGGTTGGGGTTGGTGGGGGGGGGGTAGGTTTTCGGTCATTCGGACCCCCCCCCCCCCTTCCATGAAACACGCACCTGCACACGCGCACACCTTTTCCTTCCCGCCTCTTCCCTGCTGAACGATGCGTAACAAAAATGATGTAGGATTTTAACATAGAAACGAAATCAACTCGATTTGTGCTAAATATTATATTATATTATATTATATTGAGCAGCATTTTGCCTGATATAGTGCGGATAACAGGCAGATCCGATTACGACACCCGAATCAAAATGTCCGAGTCAGTACCACGAGGACATTTTGATTCGGGTCAAGTAATCACATCTGTCTGTTTAACGGCACTATATCAGGCAAAATGTTGCTCAATATAATGTATGTACCCAGTCCAAAACAAAACTGTACCAGAGTCCTTCCGATTACCGCCAATGGTGCTGAAGTGGTCAATTTTACTATATTTGGACATAAAACTTCCTAGCTTGATACTACTAACTGAAATGTACTCAGCGCAAACCCACCAAGGCGAACATCTACACAGTGCAAATGTGTTCCTCTGATTTTCCATTTACTTTTAGAACTAAATAAACAGCGTGAATCTTCACAGCATACAGCATGATTCCACCCAGCATAAATCGACAAAGGCATATATTTACTCAAATAAAAAAAAAATCTCAATGGAATAGCGACAGCACACATTCACACTGGGTAGATTTACGCCCAGGTTCATTCAGGCGGCGTATACTTTCGCTGGATATTTTCACGTTTTTTTAGATTTGCGCTAAAACATAGCGAAACTTACCCCTTGAGCGCCACTGATATTGGCACTGTGTGAACTACACGTACTAGAACCATCACGTCACCACAAAACTCTTTAACGTCACAATCTAGGGCCCGCATAGTCTGGAGTTCACGTCAGACTTTTCTGAAAAGTTGCAAAGGAGATGACATGATGCGCATTGGCTAAAGGTAACTTTACCGTCCAACATTAAATGTATGCTTCAAACATACAGAACCCAGCAAATCTGACACTGCTGAACACGTTTCATCGCGCAAATTCCCTCTCGCACGCCTCCGATGTTAGAAAAAACAAGCGGATAAGCTGCCTTAGGTACGCCCATAGACATTAATAACTATGTCTATTTATGAACCTGGGTGTGATACTTCCGATTGTCACGACTAGGGAGAGACAGACGAGAATGAAAGATAGAAGAGAGGTAGAACCCCCCAAATGTCCCGACTAGAGAGATAGACGAGAATGAAGGTTAGGAGTAGAAGAGAAGAAATAGATAGATAAAGAACCCTAGCGTCTTGCCTCAAGACAGGTTACAGCTCAGCACAAGCAACACAACACATTTACTTTACACGCACACTCAATCTTTATTACTATTATACTAACTATTCCCCCTTTCCTTCCTTCCCACACTTCCCACCGACACTTCCCCTCCCTGCCCCCTACTCCCCTCCCCCTCCCGAAAAAAAACAAAGAAAGAAAGAAAAAAACAAAAGGAAAAAACTAAACCAAGGTTAATACTACTTCCACAGCATCAGCATTGCATCGAGTGGTGGAAACAAACACTCCCCCACGCTAGGCAGCACTGTTGCTCCACAATAATAAAAAGTCAGGTTACAGCCCTCCGAACTGACGGCTGAAAAAAAAAATTTACAATATACTGTTCATATACAAGAATCATGTAACTACACCAAGGCAGAGTGAGTGACGGAAAGCTGAATAAGAATGGGACCACCGTGGTAAGTCGACGAACGCCTGTGAATCCCTCCCGTCCGGCTTCCTTAACGGTCGTACAGCTTCGCGGGTCTCCTCTCTCTCTCTCTCTCGCTCTCTCTCGCTCTCTCTCTCTCCGTTTCCCTGGCGCGAGGTCTGGTTGCAATGGCGACACGGCAGCTTCGGCAGTACAGATGACCGCGCCCCTTCCACGCCGACACTCAGTCCAGCGAGGCGTGGTTGGTCCTAATGCCCGTCGGCCCTCCAACCGGTCCCGACCCGAACGTCAAAATGCAAAACAAAAGCAGAAGCCTAAACGGCCCCGTAAGTAACGTAAACCAGTGGGTCGTTAAAACAGCTAACCTCCCATACCCACCCTGCTTGGTTTACAAAAACACTACCACTAACCGTTCAAGCACTCCACCTTCACCCATGTGACACGTGCTTTCCAAACCAAAAATTACACAAAAACCAAAACAATGAAAGTTCTCAAACATTATAAAAGCCTTCCTAACATTTTCTGCACTTCCACAACAAGCGAATACAACGTTTCACTAAACAGTTAAAAACAACTAATAATTACAGAACCAAACAATAACGCCAAAACAATACTTCCCTTTAACACCCATCGAGTTCTACCCTCCTTTTCCCCCCACGATACCCCTAGACCTAGCACATAGTACAAAACACCTATAACAACCATAACATGACAAAACATCCGCACGCGGGTTTTTTAACGCACTTACCTCCTCGGCGACAAACGCCGACACCCGTAGGCACAATAACCCCAGTCTCCGGCCTCCAACGACCACGGGACTGGACCGGCGCTGTGTCACTGACTCTCACAACGGTCAGTCACTGACTACCAAACAGTCAGCTGGGCAAGACAACCTGGTCTAACCGAGTACAGCTGCGAACTAAACTATTATTCCCTTGCTACCGACAAGGTAAACTCGGCAGTGAACACACTACCGTATCCACTAGCGCGCCCCGCACATGCAAAACAAGGAACACTAACCTGTGTCTACCAACATGAAAACAACTCACTATTCCTACACTGACCGGTGCTTCGGTAACTTTCGACTACCACTGTCAAAACAGTCATTAACCGTGACACCGATGTGTGTTTGTCTCTGTCCAAATGGAGAGAGAGACAATAGGAGACCCGTAAGACAATGAATTCAATAGAGCCGCATCCATCATTAATTTACATCATTTTTTAATATCAAAATTTTGACCCCAATTTTACCCCCGTTAATTCTGAATCAACCCTTTGATTTTAAAAAAAGTGATGAGTATGACTGATGCGGCCTTATTGATCTGATTATCTTACGGGTCTCCTATTGTCTCTCTCTATAACTATTGTCTCTGTCAATACCTAATCATTTACCTGATCAAGTGATGCCAAGTGAAACTTAATACTTATTAACAAGTTGCAACTAACTTTTAGGAACCTGCAGAGGTAACCTTTAAGTGTGTTGCCATAAGAACTTATTAATTACTTACCCTAAGTTCTTACAAGTACTTACCCTAAGTTCTTACAAGTACTTACCCTAAGTTCTTACAACAACTTGACTTAAGTCACAACTTACTCGGTCAGATTTGTGACCCGCCACCACGAAATGAGTCGTAATGTCCCTGACCCGATTTCCCGCTATTCGTGAAAATTGTCGGGTGGCATAGTCGGGTACATGTGCGGGGTCCCCAGTTTCTAAAAACCATAACTCTGTGACCAATCGTCCGATTCACATGTTATTCGCACCATTAAAAAGGGTTTTCTTTCTAGTTTCTGCTGATGTCAATATCTCAATATGTCCAAAAAGTGACTTTAGACTCATTTTGAAAATTGTCGGGTGGCGTGGTCGGGTACATGTGTGGGGTCCCCAGTTTATATAAACCATAACTCAGTGACCAATCGTCTGATTCACATGTTATTGGCACCATTGGAAAGGGTTTTCTGTCTAGTTTCTGCTGATATCAATATCTCAAAATGTCCAAAAAGTGACTTAAGACTCATTTTGTGGTGGCGGGTCACATTTGTCAAGATACAAGGACAATAAAAAAAACTCTTTTTTCTCAGTAATACTCTGGCGGTGGTGCAGATGGGGTTAAATAATCAGGTACAAGTGGTGTAAGTGGCATGGCATTTTTCTGTGAAGTGTATGACATTAATAAACGATTACCAAATCTGATTTTTATTTGTTTAAACGATTGTGTAGTTTTTCTGTGGTTTCCTGAACACCGATCCTTTTTCCCTCTGCTAAAAAAACTAGCCTTTAGTTCTTCAACATTCACGGGAGATTGACTACGCATTTTATTTTGTATTTCAGATTTCTGTTTCTTGTAATTATTTAAATCATCCTGGACCCGCTTAAATTCTTCGTCATCAATAAAATTATCGTTTAATGCCTTACTGATAATAAGTTTCATACTGCTCAGCTTTGCACCAGCAAGCGTACTCAATGCTTCATGTTTCTGTAATTTCGTGTGAAACCTCTTGTTCAAGGCTTCCAAACCAAAGCAAGCCAGGCATGTAGCAACGCTAACACCCTCAACTGCTATTCCAGCCAAACTTCCAATTCCTGTGGCGAACAGAACTATACCCCCTACAGAACATGAAGCTGAAACTGCACCAATAGCCATAGAAGTGTTTTGAACAGAATTAAATACTGACTTATACCTCCTTTTGCACCGTGAGTACTTAGCCTCTTCACTTTCCAAATATTTCAAAGCTTCTGTAATATTATTTAATCTGAATGCATCTGCCTGTAATGTTTTATCTGATGCAATTGGCACAGCTGTCACCTGTGGATCAGGCGCAAGTGTTGTTTTAGTCATCACATTTGTTTCAGTCGGCTCAAGCGTCGGTAGTTGTGGATAGAAGTTTACCATTTTTTTTATTGACAAATATTTTTTTTATATAATCAGCAATTACATTTTGCAACTCTTCAAAAGTATACAATTTGTTAGCATAATAAAATGCAACAAGATCAATGTGTTCAAGGTTTATGTAAGTTAGACGAACAAAAGTTGCTTTGTCTACCACCACCTTGACAGCTGGAACACTGCTCGAAACATTAATAACATCATTATTTTTTTGTAATAGCAATAAAGACCTTTGTTGATTCTGATACTGTGTCATTCCATGTAAGTTTAATTCCTTGTGCAATTTGAGCCTCTTTAGCAGTAGTTACTGATCTCATGATAATTTCAAATACTATTGTCGCTTCTCTTGCGATGGGAAAGTTTATTGGTGCAAACACGACCTTCGCATCAGACCTACCCTTCCTATGTGTAAGAAGATATCTCCGTCTCTCATAATTTTCAACTTTCAGTTTTTCTCTGCTATTGTCGTCTGGGGCAAAGCTTGGAACAAGACTTACAATAAGCGGCCCCGAGTTAACAACCTTCCTAAACACTAAGGCGCCTTCATCATCAGTGTATACATAAGGACTAATAAATTCAATCTTTATGTCCCAGTCAATTGTTGGAGGTGGTGCAGGCACAGGTGAAACAACCCACTTACTACCCACATGTATTAAGTTGTAAGGCGCATTATTTACAGGTGGAGTAGGTACAGTAACATCACGTAGCTGACCAAGTTTAGGAATCTGTTTTTCACCGTCTTTCATGTCAACAATTACTTTCCTCTTGTACATGCCATTTGAATCAAGTTCAAAACCATATATTTCTCCAACATCCCCCTCCTTCTCAAAATCCTGTACATCTGCCAAATCTTTCAACTCTGTTACTGGACACGCAACTGGTATGATTGTTCGCTTCGGACCAAGACCACTCATTTTTATAAACAAAAATAAAATTATTTAACTTCTAACACAACACTAAAATCATGCATAAGAACTGGTTTGTCATCCTGATTAGTTACAGATATACTCAGTGACTCAAAGAAACTGGAACCTAATTTCTTAAACTGCAAATTAGGAAATCTAACAACTACACTTTCACAATACAGAGCAGTTCCAGTAGGTAAGCATCTCAACAAAGTTGAAGGCTTTCCATTGTGAACATTCTCAGATGTGTTTAGTTCTTTCAAATAAACATTTAGCACTGTGTGTACTGACAAATTGACAGGACGTTTTCCAGTTATTTTAAGTTTTTTTGTCTTCATTGTTATAATACCAAACATAGCTTCATCTAAATCATCTGATCTCCACCAATCTTCGTCAATATAAAATCCAAGTAAATATGCAAATCTATCTGAGATCTTTAACCAATCTTGTGTCGGAGATTCTAATGTAACAAGTAGGTTAGCTGGATTTAAAGTTGCTTTAATTTTAAAATTACTTTGAAACCATTCAGCTATAGTACAAAAGTCATAATACCCAGGCGGTAAAGCTTCCGTCTTACCACCAAAAATTACTTTATTATATATATCATCTTCTACATTAAACCATTTTACTGTGTAGAACATTTCATGGATAGCTACAGCCTTACTACCATCACGATTATCAATCCCATTAGTTAACCACACTGGTTTGCTTGTGTCAAGATTTGTTAAGGTAATAAACATTTTTATTATCTCATATAAAAAAGGATGGAATTTAAATCACCAACCATTACCACAACAAACGCATTTCAATTTAATGTGGATGCCAAATATAATGTTGCACCAACTTATGAACAGAAAATAATTCAGCTAAATCAACTCGACATAGCTGTAAGCGAACAAGATCTATTCCAAGTCAAAGTACCAAATCCATTTGATCATTACCTAAACCCTCCAATAACAGACGACTCTACTGCAAGAAAGTGGTCCTCAAGTCCACTACAGATGTTTCAAAATCAACTTAACTTTGCCATACTGTGTTCAACTACAGGCTGTGGTGTTTCATTTACAGACCACTTGAATCACTCAAACAAACTGATTAGGTCTGTCTATCGTTTTCATGTTTATTACCAGCTTAGACGTATACTGTCAGAACTGCATACACCATTACCCACTGAATCCAGTTTCAACAGGTATAACAACCCCATGGATATGAAAGCATTTGAACGCATCTGTAATGAGTTTAACATAAGCCCCAGGTATGACTTCACACAAAAACTTGATGATCTCAAAGGCATGGGCACATTGTATTACGCTTTGAGTCACAGACAATACCCTCAAGATTATTACCCTGGTTACACTTCATTCTCATCAAAATCACAAGTCTGGTTAGGATCAATAGAGCAGAAACAGTCTAACGCCTGGACCACATTTATTTTAGATAAATCTGACGGGTTTACTCAAGCAGGAGTCGAGCGCGTCAATGAGTCTATCAGAACATATGTCTGGTGTTTACTAGGAGCACAATCACTAACAAAATCAAACATTTTGAATGGAAGTGGTAAATTTGAAGCACAAAAACAATTTCTCGCTAACCTGGAAGATTCAATTAATTCAACAGTAGATCTCCCATCAAGCATACAACGCTACCAAGACGTACTCAGATATGCCAGATCAAAAGTTGACTTTGTAGTTGGCATCGGGTTATACATGTTACCATCTGACCTTCAACTCCAAATGGGGACAATAACAAATTATAATAATGAAATCATTGTTGCAGGTCGTGATCAAAAACTAGGTCTCAATCAATCTGTAAACTTGGGGGCCACAACCACACATGTACAGTCATTAAAATCATTACAGACGGTAACACCCCTGGCCCCGGCCCCGGCCCCGGCCCCAACACCGGCACTCATACAACCAGTACAGTCAACACCAACCCCTGACACACATGAGTCAGAGAGAACTGCATTGGTAATAGGTCTAACAGGATTAGGGGTATTACTTCTTTATTTGTTTCATTAAATAACCCACCATCAACCCTCCTACTGTAACCAGAAATACCCACACATGCTCTGCCATAAACCCAACTACCTTTGCTGTAGTAGTGATAAGCCAACTGACAACAGTGCCTATAATACCAGGCAAAGCGTCTATTGCTTTCAGAGCCAATTTCTTAAGCAAGTCTGATATGTGAGACAACTGTTTCTTTACCCATGACTGTAAGTCTTTTGGGTCTGTTGGTGGTGCCGGAGGACCTGGCGGTGCCGGGGTTGGACTACTACCACTGCCACCCCCAGAGACAGCCAATACAACAGTACTAATAATAAATCCAAGAGCTGTAATTAAACTAGCAATTGTAATACCGTGTTCTCTGAAAAGTGTTTTAAGTCTCTCAGCCAAAGTAGTGTCTTCGTGAAGTATTTTCTGAATAGTTTCTCTAATCCTGTTAACTTGGGTTTTAAGTTTTTGTCTCCCAATTCTAATCACTTCTAACCGCCCTGATCTTTCTATCTGCAAATCATTTAATCTGTGTTGTATTCTTTCTTTCATTTCTGCGTCAAGATTTCCATTGTCTGCTGTAGCCAGTTTCTCTTTTTCTCGTTCTATGTGTTTGTCAAGCTCACCTAGTTTGGCAACATTGTTAACCATCTCACCTCTTATTGACTGCAGTGATTTATCCAACCCTATAATCTCCCGCATTGACAAAGGTGGATCATCTATTGTTTTCAAAGCGTCATTTATTTGACCTTCAGTAAATGAAGTTTATTGTATCACAGTGTTTGCTATTTCTGGTAGGCTTGTTACTGGTGCCATTTCAATTTGTTGCCCTGTTGGCAACTTTGTTTGCGTGTCGTGAAGCGCACTAACAAGTCTTGGGGGGACAGGAGACCCACCAATTCCAAGGTACCTTGCCAACCCAGAGTTACCACCGACTTCACCTTTAATTGTACTTAAAGCTCTAAACTTAGAAGGATTATTTTTATGTGTTAGATTTATTTTCCCTCTGTCTGTATTTACAAATAAATGTCCTTTTTCGTATTCAAACTGATTAGGATCCAAGACATCTGGGCGCGCTCCAACACTGTCATAAAATGAGTTTACTTTGTCTTTTAGCAGTTCGTGATACATACTAGAACTAGTTACCATTCCAGTCATATCTGTGATACTGGTATCTGAGACATTCATGTCATCCATTTCAAAATCTTCATGATTAAATCCTCCCGCTGCCATTGTTTTATTAATTTATTATTTTTTATTGTGCATAATAAAAATGACACAGTCTTACGGATCAAAGTTAGACCCATACAGAAAACTACGTGAGCCTCTGGGTGTTAAGGGCATAAGACAATCAATCGTCATCACAAACAATCCAAGTACTATAGACCAGAACCAAACACTTACAGTCAAGTTTCCAAACCTAGGTCACAGTGACGTTATTGTTCCTGGCACTGCACGCCTAGCATTTAATATTGAACTATCATCAGACGCAGATGTAAACAGAACACTAGTTAACAATCTTGGCAGAGCAATTGTTAGAACTATTAAAGTAAAACTTGAAGGGCAGGAAGTGTTTAGTCTTGACGACTCGGATGTATTTTACTGTTACAAAGACCTTTGGTTCACAAGAGAAGAACGAGAAGATCGTATTTATCAAGGCATACAGCCAGATAATGTTGGGAAACTTCGAATCAATGCCGGAGACAAAACAACTACTGGCGTACCAAAGGAAGTTATTATAGCTGAAACATATGGAACTAGATTTTACATTTCACTTGAGTTTTAAATCCTAACAGCACATTTGCCTTATTATCAAGGGGCACTGAATGTCCGTCTGAATTTTGAACTAACCTTCAATGACTACTCCAAAGTTATTAAATCATCTGCCACAGATGCAACATACAAGGTCTCTAACATTTCCTTGGAATATGAAATTGTCACACACACTGAACTAGCCAGACTCATACAAAATCAGTACCAGTCAAGACTTCCAATTTATTATGACAGGGTGATTAGACATAGTTTAATACCCAAAGACAAGAGTGACCCAATGTGGAACATAAACTTGAACACACCTGCCAGGTCACTGAAAGGTATTCTTATGTTGTTTGTTGAACCAGCAGATCCATATAAACGGGATTCAGAAAAGTTCTACAATCCTAAGATTACACATTTGTCCTGCACAATCGAAGGCCGTCCTAATCAAGTGTACGCTTCAGGAATGTTACCATACCAGCACTACGATGAGATCACAAAGTATTTTGCGGGTGGAAGGATTAGAGATAAACCCGCAAACATTGCGTGCAAAGATGTACATCTGTATGATGTTAGGATCGGACAATACCTTACAAACAAGTATGCACTGTGGCTAGACCTTCGTAGTACAGATGATGATTATCTTCATGGGTCAGGACGAACTGTCGAGAATGGTAGTGATGGAATAACAATTCAGATACAAAAGAAGGTTGAAAAAGCCGAAGCCATAAATATATATTTGTACCTGATATATGACGCACAACTCAATATACAAGACAGTAGACTGAGTGGACACATATATTAAAATTATATTGTGTATTAAAATGAACCTGAGCTTAATGACACTTGACCCACACTGTGGCTTATTTGTTGGTGCCACAGGGTGTGGGAAAACTGAATTTGTTCTTAACCTATTACAAACAAGATACATACACCACTTTGAAAACATTGTAATATTTTGTCCTACAATCAAACACAACAAAGCTTATCACAATCGTTTATTCATTTGGTCTGACAGTAACATATACTTAGTTGACCCTGAGAAAAAAACTGAATGACTACCTACAATATTTTTACAAGCAATTTGAAGGACAGCCAACATTGTTTATTGTTGATGACTGCTCAGCAGAGAAAGACATTGTCAAGAAGAGAAACACTCTAGCAGAACTTGCCTTCAGTGGCAGACACGCAAATGTCAGTGTATGGATTCTCACTCAAAAATATAATGCTGTACTGAAAGATTTTCGAGAACAGTTAAAGTTTATCTGTTTGTTTTGCTGCAAGGATCGTGACAGCTTTGAAGACTGTCTCAGAGAGAATGATGTCATACCAAATAAACATGAACGTGATGATGTAAAAAATAAACTGAAATCAACTAAGCATCTAAAGCTCATTTTAAAGACAGATCAGCCCACAGGGTATGGGTTAGTAAATTAATTTTTGTTTTTTTAAAATAACAATATAAATGAACCCTGATGAAATCCTTTTATTGAATGATATCAAATGCTGTAGAGAACAAAGACTTAGACTCTAAGAAACAGCGTCTTTTGTCTGTAATTGTCTCAGGCAAATCAAAGATTTATCTCGGGAAACAATACATGACAGAGGATATTGAATCTCTTACGGCTGACGAGCTAATCAAGCTTCATTCAAAATATGAAAACCACATCGCATCACTAATGACACGTGATTTAAGTCGATCTCTTGTATGTCTATACACAAAAGCAGTGAGTCACTTTCTACCTGTGGATAGTGACAGTCTATCACACGACCTTGAAAGCAATCCTATTGTTTCAAGTTCAATTGGCAAATTAGCATGTGTCATGTTTTACAAGTTTGGAAATTACCTTGCACCTGTCGTAACCCTTCTTGTTACCGGGAGTCATATTGATTTTTCGAAAATAAATTTTACTGCAGAAGAAAATGGACGAAACCCAGACGACTCCACAACTGAACCCCGACCCTGTTTTGACACAGGTTCAAACTGTGACTAAGGCTAAAAGTCCAGGCCGCATTGATGCAGGAAAAAGATTAGCTGAATGGAACAGGCAAAAAAAATTACAGCTTCAAACACAAACAGAAAAGACTCATGTAACTAACCAGGTGTCAGCACCGTCAGGACCATCACACTCTCATCAAAGTGAGAGACAAACAACTAAGCCTGACCACCGCCCTGACCCCGAACCTCAAACAACAAAATATATAGTTGCCGGATTTGTTGTCGGATTTGGTTACGTAGGTTATCAATTATACAAAAAATACAAACCACAGACTCGTACAGTGACCAAAAAATCAGACACTCCAAAAACAAAACCAGAAGTCGCCACATTACCAGTAACACCCAAAGCCGTTGACCCATTTTATATGCAGTAAATAAAAATATTATTTTAATTTTTCTTGCCTAAGAAAATGAATGACACAAAGAACTTGATGAACCTTGTCTATCACTCTGCCGTAATCAGTGGACTAGCAGTAGCTTATTCTATGCTGGGGAAAAGTCTACTCAAAATGAAATCAGCAGACTTGAGTAGATTAGACTTTGAAGACAGCGCTAAGCTAATTGTAGTTGTAACAGCGTCGATGGCGACAAAAGACTTTCTTGTCAAGCAGGGAATTATTCCCGAAAATGTTTCTATGTAAATAAAAATAATATGGCGACGATAGCTATTATGATTGGTGGGGCAGTTGTTAACGCCCTCGCATTTAGTGGCTCTAATTATCTCTTTTCAAAAATGGGTAGAGAAGAATCTGCAGAAGAATTGAAGCGTCATAATGAAGCATCTGAGAAACTTGCTCAAGCTCAACAGGATTATGAGAAGCAAAGAATTGAGAAACTTGATTTCATCAATGAAAAACTCAGGCTTGAAGGCCACGCACAACATACGTTTTCAAATACAGACGAAGCAATCAGGGAATATTTTCTTGTCACGGGTGAAGACATGTCTATACCGAAACCAAAACTAAGTGACTATTACAAACCAAGCACACAACAAAGAAACGGGGAGATAATCTTTGTTCTAGTGGGAATGACATTTGTTTATTTTACAGGAGTTTTCATTGCTAGAAAAAATGGCAGGTGAAAATAAACTAACAAAAATATATTACTCTCCATCAGGCTATTGGAAAGGACAAACTGCTATTCAGAAATTACATGCCGCTGTGGGCGGAGATATAACACTCAATCAAGTCAAGCAATGGTTACAGAGACAGGCAATTTGGCAGATATATCTTCCTGCTCCAAGAAAAATAACAAGACACCATTTTGAAAACACATCACCTAATGACACACATCAAATGGACCTCCTGTTCCTACCACATGACACAATAAGAAAGAAACGATACAAGTACGCACTGACTGTTGTAGACATTGCTTCAAGATATAAAGACGCTGAACCCATATCTGACAAAACAGCTACCACTGTTGCTACAGCATTATCAAAGATATATAGTCGAGGCCCTTTAAGATACCCCAGACTAGTGCAGGTTGATGACGTATCTGAATTTAAAGGCGCTGTTAATCAGTTATTTGCGAAGCACGGCGTACTGGTCAGACGAGGCATTCCAGGTGTGCACAGATCACAGGCAATTGTAGAGAACTTTAACAAACAGTTATCAGAAAGACTTTTCAGTTACCAGTATTCTAAGGAACTCATGCATGACACCCGTAACACTGAATGGGTTAAGAGATTACCACATGTGATAAAAGCAATGAACAATGAAGGCCACCCAAAGCCTGCTGATGCTATTAAATTGAAAACAATTACAGAACCAAAAACAGGACCAACCCCACCTCCAGACACAAGTTTATTTACTAAACAGGTGAGATATTTATATCAGCCAGGGGAGGCTGAGAACGACGACAGACACAGGGCAACAGACCCCATCTGGTCCACATCCGTTCATAATATAAAAAAAATAATTCCTGGTGCTGACGCAACAATATATTACCTGTATGAGCCTGCACCCCAGAGGGCATTTGTCAGAGAAGAATTACAGATTATTCCCCCAGACACCGTTACTCATTTCAGTAACTAAGTCGTCAATTAATTCATCAACCAGTTCATCACAAATGTCTTCAGATAACTTGAGCCTGTAATGTCCAGGTGCATAAGCTTTTTCCTTGGTGTGAAACACACGTTTTGTATCCCCTATTGCAAGTGAATTCTTATGTGTTTGAATCATTTCAAGATTATGTTTATTTGATCTCAGTGACTTGTTTGGATAATCAGGCATTAATGCACCATCTAACACTTGCTTGTAATGTTCATGACGAATGTCTTATTTTTTATTGCTGTTTTTTTAATTCCTTTGGCTTTGGACTGACTTCCCTTTTGGTGCAGTATAGAATACATTTTTGATCTCAGTCCAACATACTCAACTATTGGCACACCATTTAGTTCATCTTTAAACTTACCAGGCACTTTTTTGTTTTGTGTGCTAAACAGTGGATGATCTTTAGGATAGTCAGATGTGTCATACATGTGTAACTCTGTTTTCATGTCTTCATAAAAGTCTTCAGTACACACATCAATGATCATAGAGTCAGTGTCAGTGTATAGCAGACGACACTCAGGATACTTTGGTTTGAAGTAATCATAATAAAATTCAAGCATCAACAGTTTTGACAACTCAAGGATTGCCATACCAATGAATACTGGCTTGTCCAGTTTGACAATCTTTTTTTGAGTGACACAGCATACAATGATGAATGAAACTCTTTGTACCCTGTGTACTGTGGCTTACCTGTAAGTTTAATTGCACCCAATTCAGTTGTGACTAGTCTCACATCTTTTCTGTGATGAGGATTTTCCATTGTCTTGCCAAAACAGGCATTGTTCATAAGCTTAAAGAAGTCTTTGTCAAATGCAGTGTTGCCGTCTCTGGCACGAAGGGTTGTGTTCTTCATTATGTAATCTTTCATGAAAGCACTCTGATCAAATTGAATTCCTCTGTGAACTTTCTTTAGTACTAACCCATGTCTGATGTAAAACTGCAGCAAGCGGTAGTGACAAACGTAATTGAATTTATCATTCAGATTAGGCACAAGTTTAGTGTCTTCTTTTTTTCCTGTCATACTCATTTTCTCAACAGCTAAGGGATAATCATTATGGTAATCATGTAGATGGTGTGGGTACTCCAGGTTGACTTCAAAGATCCAACCCTTCGCGTCGTTTCGGTCAAGATTCATAATATTGTTAGTTAACCCTGACTCTGTTACATCATACTGTGACAAATCATACAGACAAACGTTTTTCAAGGGCAATAACTCACACATCGCGAACCCATAAAGGTTATTAGCGTCCAAGTACGTAATGAATGACCTTGACCTTGAGGGGTCAAACCCAAGGTCACCATGACCGTCCAGATATTTATTGTTGGCTCTGGCATAATTGTTCGCTGCAATACTAATCCCACCCCTCAATCCACGTTCCACCATTTCACCCATCGTTCGATCAGACAACAGGTCTATAGATATCTTACTGGATTTCAAAAATGCATCCCACGTCATGCCAGGACTAGTTATGTAACAGGCAGGGTCAAGCTTGTAGTGTAACAAACCCTTTTCACAGTAACTTTCAAATACGTCTGCTAGCAAGCAAACGTCAGCTTTCAAGTACTGGTCATGGTAGTCACCAATCGTCTGACACCCTAATTTACCCCACGCATCAAGAGCGTGTTGATATTCAGAGTCAGAAATACCTTTTCCAGTTAGTGTAGAATAAAATTTCTCTTTTGGTGGCAGTCTTGTTTCCTCAAACACAACCCAGTGATCAATGTACTCATACGGATACACTCCTTTTTTAATCAAGTCTGGCTCAAAATATTTACTTGTTATTGGATACTCAGTCAGTCCTTCTGCCAGACTAGCCAATCCTAAAGACAAATGTTGCATGGAGTCATAAAATGCTAATTTGTCTAACCTAATAGTCAAGTACTTTTCAGTTGTCTGGGCAATGCAACTTATGTTTTTGTAAGACTCATCCACAGCCTGCATGATAATGTGTGAATCATATCCTTTGAGATTGTGGAAAAAGATTGGTAACTTATATGTCTTAGGATCTGTTTTTAATAACAAGTTACAATTGTTATGTGCAGCGCCTCTGTAACATCCAGTTATGTGATCATGGTCACGAACTTTATCACCTCCCAGAGGTTGTTCGCAAATCCAACACATCTCAGCTGTATCAAAATTCAGTTTGTCTTCTTCTGTCATCACCAGAGGCATCTGACATGTTGTGAGATACTGTACTACCTGACTATACAGTTGTCTCATTTCTGTTAAAAACAGACATGCTGCATTTTCACCCCTGTAGATAACAGGCTCTGAATGAAGACCGTCTGACCTAACAATAATGTATCCAAAAGAACACACCACTTGGTCACTTAGTTTTATAGTCTTTGGTAATGATTCTGGAACAGGACCTTCATACGGAACAACTAATGATTCAAAATCTGCAAACACTACAAACGGCAACTTTTGCTGATTCCCATAGTTCTTAAAATACACTTGACTACCAGGATCTGGGTACTTAAGTACAGTCTGTATATCATCAGGTGACCTGCAGTGTAAAACATGTTTGTGTGCTACGTTTATGGAGGAGAATCTTTGTAAACATTTTTTACAAACTTCCTGTTTCCCATTGTGTTTTGTTGTATGTCCATGAATTAGACATGACATATTTCTGATAATTGTGTAGTGAAAGTTATTGCCATCACCGGCAGGACCTATTAATAACATGTCAACATGTTTATCTTCTGACTGACCATATGTTGGAGCCAGAGGTGATACTCTAATTGGTTGTAACTTGTTCTCAGATTCATTATCCCACACATACACATTTACAGATATACCAGGATTTAGTTTTTCAAACAAGTCTGTGTCCTCTATTTTAACAGGGAACTCAATGCCACTAAAAACGAGTTCGTTTACAAATTTAGTGTAGTTAGATACACGTTCAGGTTTTGATTTTACAAAGTGTAGTTTAGCAAGCACACACCACATGAAACAATTGTTGTCATTGTTCTGAATATTAACAACAGCCTTTTTGTTTGCAACCTCAGTTGGTAGTGGCAACCATGATTTACCTAATATAGGATGATACCTAGACTGCTTTAGTTGTAGTTCATGCACATGCCCTTCGTGCCAACCAGACCCCTTCATTTTTGCACTGTCAATCGCCTGGAGAAAGTCTGGTAATAGTCTGTCTCTAAACACGTTCTCCAATTCTCTTCTGGTGTTAACAGTGTGTTGTCTTGTTGATATATACGATACAATTACCTCACCGCCCAATCTAGTGAATTCGATTTTTGCAACAATCTGAATTTTAACACTGCCTGTGATAAGATTTTGCTGTATGACAGAAAAAGAGTTTTCTATTGATTCGTAAACATTATTAGTATTGGTTATGGGTAAGTTTGTTGTGTGAAACACGTTTCTTAAACCAGATAGGCCAGGGTTTGATGGGCCTGGGCTTTGTGAATTGTCCGTCATTTTTATTTGTCCGACAAAATAATAAATGAAAAAATATTAACGTTAACTCTGCTGACTCACCTTGTGTAATACCACTTTATTAATTGTAACACTGTCAATATAAACATTTAGTTTGCGTAGTTGTTTAAATATGCTATAACAAACTTCCCCTAACCATCCATAGTTGGTATCATCAACTTTAAAAGTAGGTGTCTTTAAATCAACTGTCATGCGCTCCACATCTGGATGCTCATCAACATAATCCAAAGTCACACTATATGTAGCATATATTTCTGATGGTGCTGAAAGGCTTATGTTAGTCTGTTTGGGTGATATTAAGTCAGTAAAATGCATAACATCTTTGAAACAGTGTGAGATATCAAGCACTTGTATGATTTGTCCGTCTGTCATTTTTATTGGACAAACAAATGTATAAATGTGACCCGCCACCACGAAATGAGTCGTAATGTCCCTGACCCGATTTCCCGCTATTGGTGAAAATTGTCGGGTGGCATGGTCGGGTACATGTGCGGGGTCCCTAGTTTCTAAAAATCATAACTCGGTGACCAGTCGTCTGATTTACATGTTATTGCCACCATTGAAAAGGGTTTTCTTTCTAGTTTCTGCTGATATCAATATATCAAAATGTCCAAAAAGTGACTTTAGACTCATTTTGAAAATTGTCGGGTGGCGTGGTCGGGTACATGTGCGGGGTCCCCAGGTTCTATAAACCATAACTCGGTGACCAATCGTCTGATTCACATGTTATTGGCACCATTGAAAAGGGTTTTCTTTCTAGTTTCTGCTGATATCAATATCTCAAAATGTCCAAAAAGTGACTTAAGACTCATTTTGTGGTGGCGGGTCACAAATTGTTATCAAGCAGAATCATGTTTCTAGAAAATTACACTGAACAGTAACCTTTTACGTTTGCATTACTCCAGCATGTATTTCCTGCTTATAGTCAATGACATAAGGGACGTAATCATTAGAAGATTTAACCACTATACAGAGTTGTCTCCCATAGACTATATGTGGCATACCCAAGAATGACCTTGTCACTGATTTGTGAGTGAGTGTGTTGCAATGGAGTACTCATTGAGGATATTGTTCCTGTTTGTGTGTAGCAAGGGTACAGGTATGTACATTTGTAGGCTTAGCTCAGTGTCATATCTCGTGTGTGTGTGTCATTGGATTATGCAGAGATTCAGAAATCTTTACAGTTGACTCAAACCCAATAAAAAAACAGTGGCTCTTGAGAATCTCGCCATGCTCATAAGAATCTGTGATCGAGTGGGCTACTGAAAATGTACAATAAAACATGTGTTATTTATGTTCTCATAGAAGGGATTTAGTAGAGCAGACGACTCATAGCGTCACTCAGTTATACAAAAGACACTGTGAACCGAACCCTAAAATAACTGAACTGAGTGTTGAGCTGTGTATTGATGTACACTGGCGTGTAGGTGTTTTTATGTAAACATGTTCTGTGTGCGTGTGTGTACATATGTGTGTGTGTGCGTGTGTGCGTGCGTGTGTTTGTCTGTGTGTCAGTGCGTGTGTGTGTTATGTACCTCTAACAAAACCTGTTTGGCTTAAATAGCATGTTTTCAAAGTGACGGTTGACACACATGGCACTGGAAATTGAAAACACCTCCAGCTGGGAACTGAAAGCCGCTAAGCAGTACAGCACACAAAGCCTTACTCACCCAGATAGGGGTGTGGGTAATGAGTAAACATTAGGGCGGCATGATTGAGAAAAGTGTGTTATGCTATCATTGTGTGTGTGTGCATATGTTTGTGTGCGTGTGTGTGCGTGTGTGTGTGTGCATGTGTGTGTGTGTGTCAGTGTGTGTCAGTGTGTGTCAGTGTGTGTCAGTGTGTGTCTGTGTTGTGTGTGTGTGTGGGGGGGGTATCTTAAAGATCTGTTGTATTATGTACTCAGTCGGTGTCTGTATAAAGCAAGGTATGATTTTCTGAGGTGTCTCTTTCACCTTATTTACAGTCTAGTCATGTACACCAGTCCAGCCCACAGGGCGTGAAATTGAATAAGAGTTATTATCTCTCACGGGCTGGTGGTTTTCAATGACTTGCGTCAGGCTTGTTTAGACAGTATGCACCCGGAAGAAAAATCTCGGTGCAGACAGACAGGTGTTTATGACTCACTGTAGGCAAACAAGTCTACAGCTTTTTCATGTTACTGTACACTGGATTAAAGAGACAGGTACGTAATAGCACATCTATATAGACTTTTAAATCAGACCTCTTTCTCTATGTGAGGTGGCTATGAAGACATGTATGTTACCTACAGACGGCACCAAGGGTAACAACACAAACATTAGTAAGCAGATGACAGGCCTATTCAGCCAAACAAAAGAGCGACGACATTATCGCTTGAATATTATGTCGTTACAATTATTCATAAATCTTGGAGCCTTCACGAGTTCGGCAGAGTATTCGAAACTGAAATGCTAACCTATACGTTGCTCGTGGCAAATGATCACAGTCAAGACCCTCAGTCTACTCATAATGTGAGTCCTGAGAGTACAGCTGACTGAAACGTTTTACAACGGAAGTCAAGCCTGGAGTCTTGGGGGCTCTTGAGGATCTGTTGTTTATGTACTCAGACAGGTGTCTGTTTAAAGCAGTGAGTAATGTGTCTATTTTCAGCTTGAAAGCATAGTTACATGTACACCACCCACGGGCGCGTGAACTATAGCTCGAGTCAGGCATCAGTTATGCACCCAAAAGAAATATCTTACAATCTGTGTGCGTGTGTGTGTGTGAGTGTGTGTTTGCATGCGTGTATGTCTGTAGTTATATGTGTCTGAGTGTGTCCGTGTGTGTGTGTGTGCGTGCGTGAGTGTGTGCGTGCGTGCGTGCGCGTGTATGCAACGTGGTGTAATGATCAGAAATTTGCTCACAGTCCTGTTTAAGTGAATAACGCTGTCAATATGGCTTTTATCATAACAAGCCATTATGCTTGAAAAAGGCTTTTGTCCACGCATGGGCTGATTCAAAAAGTCGTGTACCTGTTTGCATTCATGTATTCAAGTCAGTATATGCGTGTTTATGTTAGTATGTACGTACGTGCGTGTGCATGTGCGTGTGTTTATATGTTGGTATGTGTGTGTGTGTGTGTGTGTGTGTGTATGTATGCCTGTGTATATAACTTGTATGACAATCTGGCACTGCCCTTGAATTATCTTGGTCTGCAACTGGCGTGTCTGTGCTTGTGCGTGTATGTTTTGTCATGTTCAGAGCCAATTAAATTTGCACTGAGCGGTCCCCCTGTGAACTTGCCTGCACTACACTTGCCTGATCTAAAGATCTTTTCACGCGTGACGTGTGAATGGCGCTGTGAAAGCTTTTACCCAACTCATTGAAAGAGGGTTTGGCATTGAGTCTTGTCATGCGTGAACTGAAATGTTATGTGCGGGACAGAGCATGTGAGTTTTTCGGAAATCGACTCTGGCAGTATTGAAAACAAAGGAGAGTAATTTTCTAATTATTTGGGGTGTGTAAAAAGTCATTAGTCTATTACAGAGCACTATCAGGTTTAGGTTTGATTTGAGAGAAACAACAGTGTGGACCGTAATTAGTAATTAATTAAGGTGTTTACAGAGACAATAGTTATAGAGAGAGACAATAGGAGAGGACTAATGTATCAAATTTCAATAAGGCCGCACTAATTATGGTCACCACGTTTTCAAAAATCAACAGGGTTGATTCAGTGGTAATGGGGGGTCATGGTGGATCATCTCAATAAAGGCGAGATTTAATGATGGGTGTGGCCTTATTGAAATTTGATTCTTAGTCCTCTCCTATTGTCTCTCTCTAGGGAGAGATAAAAAGATAGAGAATACAAGAGATTTTTTGACGATGCCATTTTTCCATTATTTTTTATCACAAATCGCTCATCTAATGACACACCCCGTTTTTCTAGGTTTCTCCTTATTTTTTTTCAGTAAAATAAAGGTTTCCAAAATCAATGTCATTTAAAATTAATATTTTTTATTATAAAATGAATCAAGACGAATTACTTCTTCTAAATGATATCAACGCTGTAGAAAACAAAGATTTAGACTCTAAGAAACAGCGTCTTTTGTCTGTGATTGTCTCGGGCAAATCAAAGGCTTATCTAGGAAGACAATACATGACAGAGGATATTGAATCTCTAAGCTCTGACGAACTAATCAAGCTTCATTCAAAATATGAGAACCACATCGCTTCACTAATGACTCGTGATTTGAGTCGATCTCTTGTATGTCTATACACAAAAGCAGTGAGTCACTTTCTACCTGTGGATAGTGACAGTCTTTCACACAACCTTGAAAGCAATCCTATTGTTTCAAGTTCGATTGGCAAATTAGCATGCGTCATGTTTTACAAAATTGGAAATTACCTTGCACCTGTCGTAACCTTACTTGTTACTGGGAGTCATATTGATTTTTCAAAAATAAATTTTACTGCAGAAGAAAATGGACGAAACCCAGACGACTCCACAACCGAACCCCAGTCCGGTCTTGACGCAGGTTCAAACTGTGACTAAGGCTAAAAGTCCAGGCAGGGTTGAGGCTGGAAAAAGATTAGCTGAATATAACAGAAAAAAAATTACAGCTTCAAGCTCAAACAGAAAAGTCTCATGTGACTGACCAGGCGTCAGCACCGTCATCACTGTCAATACTGACACACCTTCATCAAAGTGAGAGACAAACAACTAAGTCTGACCCTGACCCCGAACCTCAAACAACAAAATATATAATTGCCGGATTTGTTGTCGGATTTGGTTACGTAGGTTATCAATTATACAAAAAATATAAACCACAGACTCGTACAGTGTCCGAAAAATTAGACACTCCAAAAACAAAACCAGAAGTCGCCACATTACCAGTAACACCCAAAGCCGTTGACCCATTTTATATGCAGTAAATAAAAATATTATTTTAATTTTTATTGCCTAAAAAAATGAGCGACACAAAGAACTTGATGAACCTTGTCTATCACTCTGCCATAATCAGTGGACTAGCAGTAGCTTATTCTATGCTGGGAAAAAGTCTACTCAAAATGAAATCAGCAGACCTCAGTAGATTAGACATTGAAGACAGTGCTAAACTAATCACGATTGTTACAGTGTCAATTGCAACAAAAAATTTTCTTGTCAAGCAAGGAATTATTCCCGAAAATGTTTCTATGTAAATAAAAATATTATGGCGACGATAGCTATTATGATTGGAGGTGCGATGGTTAATGCATTGGCTTTCAGTGGCTCAAATTATCTCTTTTCAAAAATGAGTAGAGAGGAATCTGCAGAAGAAATGAAACGTCACAATGAAGCATCTGAGAAACTTGCACAAGCTCAACAGGATTATGAGAAGCAAAGAATTGAGAAACTTGATTTCATCAATGAAAGATTGAGGCTTGAAGGCCACGCACAACATACGTTTTCAAACACAGACGATGCAATCAGGGAATATTTTCTCGTCACGGGTGAAGACATGTCTATACCAAAACCAAAACTAAGTGACTATTACCAACCAAGTACAGAACAAAGAAACGGAGAAATAATCTTTGTTCTAGTGGGAATGACATTTGTTTATTTTACAGGAGTTTTCATTGCTAGAAAAAATGGCAGCCGAAAATAAACTATTGAAAATATATTACTCACCATCAGGGTATTGGAAAGGGCAAACAGCTATTCAGAAATTACATGCCGCTGTGGGCGGAGATGTATCACTCAATCAAGTCAAGCAATGGTTACAGAGACAGGCAATTTGGCAGATATATCTCCCTGCTCCAAGAAAAATAACAAGGCCTCATTTTGAGAACACAACACCTAATGACACGCACCAAATGGACCTTTTGTTCTTACCACATGACACAATAAGAAAGAAACGATACAAGTATGCATTAACTGTCGTTGACATAGCTTCAAGGTACAAAGACGCTGAACCCATATCTGACAAAACAGCCAGTACAGTTGCTACTGCTTTAACAAAAATATATGGTCGAGGTCCTTTAAGATACCCCAGACTAGTGCAGGTTGATGACGGATCAGAATTCAAAGGTGCTGTTAATCAGTTATTTGCAAAGCATGGCGTACTGGTCAGACGAGGCATTCCAGGTGTGCACAGATCGCAGGCAATTGTAGAAAACTTTAACAAACAGTTGTCAGAGAGACTTTTCAGTTACCAGTATTCTAAGGAACTCATGCATGATACCCGTAACACTGAATGGGTTAAGAGATTACCACATGTGATAAAAGCAATGAACAATGAAGGACACCCAAAACCTGCTGACGCTATTAAATTGAAAACAATTACAGAGCCAAAAACAGGGTCAACCCCAACCCCAGCACCAGACACAAGTTTATTTACTAAACAGGTGAGATATTTATATCAACCAGGTGAGTCTGAGAATGACGTCAGATGCAGGGCAACAGACCCCATCTGGTCAACGTCTGTACACAATATAAAAAAAATAGTCCCCGGTCCTGATGCAACAATATATTACCTGTACGACCCTGCACCCCAGAGGGCATTTGTCAGAGAAGAATTACAGATTATTCCCCCAGACACCGTTACTCATTTCAGTAACTAACTCATCAATTAATTCATCAACCAGTTCATCAGCTATTTCTTCAGATAACTTGAGCCTGTAATGACCAGGTGCATAAGCTTTCTCCTTACTATGAAACACTCGTTTTGTATCCCCTATTGCAAGTGACTTTTTATGTGTTTGGATCATTTCAAGATTATGTTTATTTGATCTCAGTGACTTGTTTGGATAATCAGGCATCAATGCACCATCTAACACTTGCTTGTAATGTTCATGACGTATGTCTTTATTTTTTATTGCTGTTTTCTTGATACCTTTGGCTTTTGACTGACTACCTTTTTGGTGCAGCATAGAATACATTTTTGATCTCAGTCCAACGTACTCAACTATTGGCACACCATTTAGTTCATCCTTAAACTTACCAGGCACTTTTTTGTTTTGTGTGCTGAACAGCGGGTTGTCTTTAGGGTAATCAGACGTGTCATACATGTGTAACTCTGTTTTCATGTCTTCATAAAAGTCTTCAGTACACACATCAATGATCATAGAGTCAGTGTCAGTGTATAACAATCGACAGTCAGGATACTTTAATTTAAAGTAATCATAATAAAATTCAAGCATCACCAGTTTTGACAACTCCAGAATTGCCATACCAATGAATACTGGCTTGTCCAGTTTAACAATCTTTTTTTTGAGTGACACTGCATACAATGATGAATGAAACTCTTTGTACCCTGTGTACTGTGGCTTGCCTGTAAGTTTAATTGCACCTGATTCAGTTGTGACCAGTCTCACATCTTTGCGGTGATGAGGATTTTCCATTGTCTTGCCAAAACAGGCATTGTTCATAAGCTTAAAGAAGTCTTTGTCAAATGCAGTGTTGCCGTCTCTGGCACGGAGGGTTGTGTTCTTCATTATGTAATCTTTCATGAAAGCACTTTGATCAAATTGGATTCCTCTGTGAACTTTCTTTAGTACTAACCCATGTCTGATGTAAAACTGTAACAAGCGGTAGTGACAAACATAATTGAATTTGTCATTTAGATTTGGTACAAGTTTGGTGTCTTCTTTTTTCCCTGTCATACTCATTTTCTCAACAGCCAACAGATAATCATTGTGGTAATCATGTAGATGGTGTGGGTACTCCAGGTCTACTTCAAAGATCCAACCCTTCGCGTCGTTTCGGTCAAGATTCATAATATAGTTTGTTATGTCTGTTACATCATACTGTGACAAATCATGCAGACAAAAGTTTTTCAAGGGCAATAACTCACACATCGCGAACCCATAAAGGTTATTAGCGTCAAGGTACGTAATGAATGACCTTGACCTCAAGGGGTCAAAACCCTGGCCAAGGTCCGGGCTGTCCAGATATTTGTTGTTGGCCTTTGCATAGTTATTCGCTGCAATACTAATACCTCCCCTCAATCCACGTTCCACCATTTCACCCATCGTACGATCAGACAACAGGTCTATAAATATCTTACTGGATTTCAAAAATGCATCCCATGTCATGCCAGGACTAGTTATGTAACAGGCTGGGTCAAGTCTGTAGTGTAACAAACCCTTCTCACGGTAACTTTCAAATACGTCTGCTAGCAAACAAACGTCAGCTTTCAAGTACTGATCGTGGTAATCACCAATTGTCTGACACCCTAATTTATCCCACGCATCAAGTGCATGTTGATATTCAGAGTCAGAAATACCTTTGCCAGTTAGTGTAGAATAAAATTTCTCTTTTGGTGGCAGTCTCCTTTCCTCAAACACAACCCAGTGATCAATGTACTCATACGGATAGACACCTTTTTTAATCAACTCTGGCTCAAAATATTTACTCGTTATTGGATACTCAGTCAGTCCTTCTGCAAGACTAGCCAACCCTAAAGACAAATGTTGCATGGAGTCATAAAATGCTAATTTGTTGTCCAATCTAAAAGTCAAGTACTTCTCAGTTGTCTGAGCAATACAACTAATTTTTTTGTAAGACTCATCTACAGCCTGCATGATAATATGTGAATCATATCCTTTTAGATTGTGGAAAAAGATAGGCAGTTTGTATGCCTTGGGATCTATTTTTAATAACAAGTTACAATTGTTATGTGCAGCATTTCTGTAACGCCCAGTTATGTGATCGTGGTCATGTACTTTATCACCTCCTAAAGGCTGTTCACAAATCAAACACTTCTCTGCTGTATCAAATTTTAGTTTGTCTTCTTCTGACATCACCAAAGGCATCTGACATGTTGTGAGATATTGTACTACTTGACTATACAGATGTCTCATTTCTGTTAAAAACAGACATGCTGCATTTTCCCCTCTGTAGATAACAGGTTCTGAATGCAGACCGTCTGACCTAACAATAATGTATCCAAAAGAACACACCACTTGGTCACTTAGTTTTATAGTCTTTGGTAATGATTCTGGAACAGGACCCTCATATGGTACTACCAGTGATTCAAAATCAGCATACACTACAAACGGCAGCTTTTGTTGATTCCCATAGTTCTTAAAACACACTTGACTACCAGGATCTGGATACTTAAGTACAGTTTGTATGTCATCAGCTGATCTACAATGTAGAACGTGTTTATGTGCCACTGCAATAGAGGAGAACCTTTGTAAACATCTCTTACACACTTCTTGTTTACCATTGTGTTTTGATACATGATTATGAATTAGACGTGACATACTCCTAATAATTGTGTAGTGGAAGTTATCACCAGAGCTTATTAGTAACATGTCAACATGCTTATCTTCTGACTGTCCATAGGTTGGGGCAATTGGTGATACTCTAATTGGTTGTAACTTGTCAACAGATTCATTATCCCACACATACACATTTACAGATATACCAGGATTTAGTTTTTCAAACAAGTCTATGTCCTCTATTTTAACAGGGAACTCAATGCCACTAAAGTTGAGTTCATTTACAAATTTAGTGTAGTTAGATACACGTTCAGGTTTTGATTTTATAAAGTGTAATTTAGCAAGCACACACCACATGAAACAGAAATTGTCATTGTTCTGTATATTAACAACAGCCTTTTTGTTTACAACCTCTGTTGGCAGTGGTATCCACGATTTACCTAATATAGGATGATACCTTGACTGCTTTAATTGTAGTTCATGCGCATGTCTTTCGTGCCAGCCAGACCCCTTCATTTTTGCACTGTCAATTGCTTGGAAGAAGTCAGGTAATAGTCTGTCTCTAAACACGTTCTCCAATTCTCTTTGTGTGTTAACTGTGTGTTGTCTTGTTGATATGTAGTTGCTTGGGGTGTAGGGGGCTCTGGATAGAGGTAGTACCTTTGCTGTTCGGCAGCTGCGTCCTACATAGGACGGACGGGCATCACTGGTCCTCATCCATCTCCTTAATCTCTCACGTGCTGGCTCCAAGCGCCACACCCTGGCAAACCACCTCAGCTGGTGGGCTAAACCACGTGAGGGGGTGGTGTTCACATTGCACCACTAGGCGGATGAGCTGTTTCTGACAGCCAACGGCTAGAGGACGGAGGAGATCAGGTTGGATCCAACGGCCAAATGTGGGGGAGTAAACCCTTCAAATCAGGAGTGGAGCCCCGAAGGCAGACAGCTGCCTGTATTCACGCACTGTTCTGGCAGCTCCTGCAGCCAAACTGGTGCCAAACGTACTGCTTTGCATTCCTTTGGATACATCAGCGAGGCCGAGAGGGGGATCCTGACGACTGGGCATCCCAGGATCTCCATACACTTCGCCCAGGCTTGCGCATTGGAGAGGTCACTCCAGTGACTGACCCAGCAAGCGCATACTCCATTGTCTTTCGAGACAGGATGCCGAACAACGATACAATCACTTCGCCGTCTACTCTAGTAAATTCTATTTTAGCAACAATCTGAATCTTCACACTACCTGTGATAAGATTTTGTTGTATGACAGAAAAAGAGTTTTCTATTGATTCATAAACATTGTTAGTATTAAATATAGGCAAGTCTGTTGTGTGAAACACGTTTCTTAAACTAGATGAGCCAGGGTTTGATGGGCCAGGGTTTTGAGAATTGTCCGTCATTTTTATTTGTCCGACAAAATAATAAATAAAAAATATATTACCATTGTCACACCATATGTAATACTGTATTATCTGTAGTTATGATAAACAAGTCAACTACTTTCCTGGTGTTTGTCTTGAAGTCTTGTCCTGCAGGTGTAATATCACTTTATTAAATGTAACACTTTCAATATAACAATGTTGTTTTCTTAATTGATTAAATATGTCATTACACAATACCTCAAACCAACGCAAGTGGCCACTGTTAGCATTATAAACTTTAAAAGCATTTGTCTTAAGATCAACAGTCTTGTAATCATAATGTGGTAATCCATCTGAATATTCCAAAGTAACATTATATGTCGTGTATATTCTTATTGTCGGTGTTGAGAGTTTAAAGCTGGGTTCAAACACACGAGATTTTAAGTCAGTAAAGTGCATAACATCTTTGAAGCATTCTGTAACATCAAACACTTGGGTTTGTCCGTCTGTCATTTTTATTAGTCAAGACAAATGTATAAATTAATTCTCTAACCCATACCCTGTGGGCTGATCTGTCTTTAAAATAAGCTTTAGATGCTTAGTTGATTTCAGTTTATTTTTTACATCATCACGTTCATGCTTATTTGGTATGACATCATTTTCTCTGAGACAGTCTTCAAAGCTGTCACGGTCTTTACAGTAAAACAAACAGATAAACTTTAACTGTTCTCGAAAATCTTTCAGTACAGCATTATATTTCTGAGTGAGAATCCATACACTGATGTTTGCGTGTCTGCCACTGAAGGCAAGTTCTGCTAAAGTGTTTTTCTTTTTGACAATGTCTTTCTCTGCAGAACAGTCATCAACAATAAACAAAGTTGGCTGTCCTTCAAATTGCTTGTAAAAATATTGTAGGTAGTCATTCAGTTTTTTCTCAGGGTCAACTAAGTATATGTTGCTGTCAGTCCAAATGAATAAACGGTTGTGATAAGCTTTGTTGTGTTTGATTGTTGGACAAAATATTACAATGTTTTCAAAATGGTGGATTTATCTTGTTTGTAAGAGGTTAAGTACAAATTCAGTTTTACCACACCCTGTGGCACCACAAAACAATCCACAGTGTGGATCGAGTGTCATTAAGCCCCGGTTCATTTTAATACACAATATAATTTTAATATATGTGTCCACTCAGTCTGCTTTCTGCAATATTGAGTTGTGCGTCATATATCAGGTACAAATATATGTTTATGGCTTCGGCTTTTTCAACCTTCTTTTGTATCTGAATTGTTATTCCATCACTACCGTTCTCGACAGTTCGTCCTGACCCATGAAGGTAGTCGTCATCTGTACTGCGAAGGTCTAACCAAAGTGCATATTTGTTTGTCAGGTATTGTCCGATCCTAACAGCATACAGATGTAGATCTTTACACGCAATGTTTGCGGGTTTATCTCTAATCCTTCCACCCGCAAAATACTTTGTGATCTCATCATAGTGCTGGTATGGTAACATTCCTGAAGCGTACACTTGATTAGGGCGGCCTTCGATTGTGCAGGACAAATGTGTAATCTTAGGATTGTAAAATTTTTCTGAATCCCGTTTGTATGGAGCTGCTGGTTCAACAAACAACATAAGAATACCTTTCAGTGACCTGGCAGGTGTGTTCAAGTTTATATTCCACATTGGGTCGCTCTTGTCTTTTTGCATTAAACTATGTCTAATCACCCTGTCATAATAAATTGGCAGTCTTGACTGGTACTGATTTTGTATGAGTCTGGCTAGTTCAGTGTGTGTGACAATTTCATATTCCAAGGAAATGTTAGAGATCTTGTATGTTGCACTAAGATCAGATGATTTAATAACTTTGGAGTAGTCATTGAAGGTTAGTTCAAAACTCAGACGGTCATTCAGTGCTCCTTGGTAATAAGGCAGATGAGCTGTGAGGATTTCAAACTCAAGTGGAATGTAAAATCTGGTTCCATATGTTTCAGCTATAATAACTTCCTTGGCTTCTGCTGTTGATTTATCTCCGGCATTGATTCGAAGTTTACCAACATTATCTGGCTGTATGCCTTGGTAAAATACGGTCTTCTCGTTCTTCTCTTGTGAGCCAAAGGTCTTTGTAACAGTAAAACACATCAGAGTCGTCAAGACTAAACACTTCTTGTCCTTCAAGTTTTACTTTAATAGTTCTAACAATTGCTCTGCCAAGATTGTTAACTAGTGTTCTGTTCACATCTGCGTCTGATGAAAGTTCAATATTAAATGCAAGGTGTGCAGTGCCCGGAATAATAACGTCACTGGGTCCTAGGTTTGGAAACTTGACAGTAAGTGTTTGGTTCTGGTCTATGGTACTAGGATTGTTTGTGATGACTATTGATTGTCGAATGCCCTTAACACCCAGAGGCTCACATAGTTTTCTGTATGGGTCTAACTTTGATCCATAAGACTGTGTCATTTTTATTATGCACAATAAAAAATAATAAATTAATAAAACAGTGGCAGCAGGAGGATTTAATCATGAAGATTTTGAAATGGATGGCATGTATGATTTTGGTAATACAACAGATATGACAGATATGACTGGTACAAGAAATATTTACAGTTTACGTCACGAACTTTTAGAAACCAAAGTGAACTCATTTTATGATCATGTTGGTGACCGCCCAGACAACATAGATCCTAATCAGTTTGAACTTGATGGCAAGGGTCATTTATATTTAAATACTGTTGACAAAGGAAAAGTACTATTGACTAACAAAAAAGACCCTAGTAGGTTTAGGGCTTTAAGTACAATTAAAAATGAAGGTGGTGTTGGTGCCTTGCGTCAACTTGGTATTGGTGGGTCTCCTGTCACACCACATCTTGTTAGTGTGCTTCACGACACGCAAACAAAGTTGCCAACAGGGCAAGATATTGAAATGGCACCAGTAACAAGCCTACCAGAAATAGCAAACACAGTGATACAAGAAACCTCATTTACTGAAGGACAATTAAATGATGCTATGAAAACAATAGATGACCCACCTTTGTCAATGAGGGAGATTATAGGGTTGGATAAATCACTGCAGACAATAAGAGGTGAGATGGTTAATAATGTAGCCAAACTAGGTGAGCTTGATAAACACATAGAACGAGAAAAAGAGAAACTGGCTACAGCAGACAATGGGAATCTTGACACAGAAATGAAAGAAAGAATTCAACACAGATTAAATGATTTGCAGCTAGAAAGATCAGGAAGGTTAGAAGTGATTAGTATTGGGAGACAAAAACTGAAAACACAAGTTAACAGGATTAGGGAAACTATTCAGAAAATACTTCACGAAGACACTACTCTGGCTGAGAGACTGAAAACACTTTTCAGAGAACAGGTATCACTATTGCTAGTTTAATTACAGCTCTTGGATTTATTATTAGTACTGTTGTGTTAGCTGTCTCCGGGGGACCCAGGGTTGGTGGGGGTCCGGTCCCTCCAGCACCTCCGGCACCACCAACAGACCCAAAAGATTTACAGTCATGGGTAAAGAAACAGTTGTCTCATATTTCAGACCTGCTTAAGAAATTGGCTGTGAAAGCAGTGGACGCGTTGCCCGGAATAATAGGCACTGTTGTCAGTTGGTTGATTAGTACTACAGCGAAGGTAGTTGGGTTTTGGCTGAACATGTTTGGGTCTTTTTGGTGACAGTAGGAGGGTTAATGGTGGGTTATTTAATGAAACAGATAAAGAAGTAATACTCCTAATCCAGTGAGTCCTATTGTCAATGCAGTTCTCTCTGACTCATGAGTGTCAGGGGTTGGTGATGACTGTACTGGTTGTATGGGTGCTGGTGTTGGGGCCGGTGTCAGGGCCGGGGCCGGGGCCGGGGGTGTTACCGTCTGTAATGATTTTAATGACTGTACATGTGTGGTTGTGGCCCCCAAGTTTACAGATTGATTGAGTCCTAATTTTTGATCACGACCTGCAACAATGATTTCATTATTATAATTTGTTATTGTACCCATTTGGAGTTGAAGGTCAGATGGTAACATGTATAACCCGATGCCAACTACAAAGTCAACTTTTGATCTGGCTTATCTGAGTACGTCTTGGTAGCGTTGTATGCTAGATGGGAGATCAACTACTGAATTTACTGAATCTTCCAGGTTTGCAAGAAACTGTTTTTGTGCTTCAAATTTTCCACTTCCATTCAAAATGTTTGATTTTGTTAATGATTGAGCACCTAGGATACACCAGACATATGTTCTGATAGACTCATTTACGCGCTCCACTCCTGCTTGAGTAAACCCGTCACTTTTGTCTAAGATAAATGTGGTCCAGGCGTTAGACTGTTTCTGTTCAATGGAACCTATCCAGACTTCAGATTTTGATGAGAATGAAGTGTAACCAGGGTAATAGTCTTGAGGGTATTGTCTGTGACTCATAGCGTAATACAGTGTACCCATACCATTGTGATCATCAAGTTTTTGTGTAAAGTCATACCTGGGGCCAGGGTTGATGTTAAATTCATTACAGATGCGTTCAAATGCTTTCATATCCATGGGGTTGTTAAACCTGTTCAAACTGGATTCAGTTGGTAGTGGTGTATGCAGTTCTGACAAAATACGTCTAAGCTGGTAATAAACATGGAAACGGTAGACAGACTTAATAAGTTTGTTTGAGTGATTCAAATGGTCTGTGAATGAAACACCACAGCCTGTAGTTGAACACAGAATAGCAAAGTTGAGTTGGTTTTGAAACATCTGTAGTGGACTTGTAGTGTCCGTCAAGGATGCCTGCTCTCTCCTGTCCTTTTCAACATATTCCTGGAGAAGATCATGCAGGAAACCCTCCACGACCACCATACTTCAATCTCTATTGGTGGCAGATCTCTGTGCAATCTTCGATTCGCAGACGACATTGACCTCATGGCAGGCAGCAATAGTGAGCTCCAAAACCTGACAGACAAACTTTCAAGTAGCGCAGGGTCTTATGGCATGGAGATCAGTACGGATAAAAGCAAAGTGATGATCAACACCACAAGCGACAGCAGCAGCAACATTCACATGAATGGCCAAAAGCTAGAAGAGGTCAATAGCTTCAAGTACTTGGGAGCCACCCTGTCCAAAGACGGTAGTTGCATAGCAGAGATCCGTATCAGGATAGGTACAGCAACATCCGCAATGGCCAGGCTGGACAGGATATGGCGAAGTAACTCCATCAGCTTCACCATCAAGTACAGGCTTTACAAGTCCCTCATAGTGTCTATTCTACTCTACGGCTGTGAGACTTGGACACTGCTTGCAGACTCAGAAAAGAAAATCCAGGCCTTTGAGAACAAGTGCCTGAGGAAGTTGCTCCGCATCTCGTACCGCGAGCACAAGACCAACGAATATGTACGGAGCATCGTCACTTCCCTGGTGGGCCCACATGAACCCCTTCTGGCAACCGTGAAACGGCGCAAGCTTGCTTGGTTTGGCCACGTGACCCGACACAACACATTGTCCAAGACTATCCTCCAAGGCACTCTCGAAGGAAGTCATCGGCGAGGTCGTCAGAGAAAGAGTTGGGTCGCAAACATAAAAGAATGGACCGAACTCGAGATGTCAGACTTGCTTGCCACCGCCCAAAATAGAACTCAGTGGAGAGCACTGTCTGTTGCTGCTGCCTTTCAGTCCCCCCAACGCCCAGTTCGGGCAAGGGACTGATGATGATGATGAGTGGACTTGAAGACCACTTTCTTGCAGTAGCATCGTCTGTTATTGGAGGGTTTAGGTAATGGTCAAATGGATTGGGTACTTTCACTTGGAATAAATCTTGTTCAGACACAGCTATGTCAAGCTGATTTAGCTGAATTATTTTCTGTTCATAAGTAGGTGCAACATTATATTTGGCATCCACATTAAACTGAAATGCGTTTGTAGTGGTAATGGTTGGTGATTTAAATTCCATCCTTTTTTATATGAGATAATAAAAATGTTTATTACCTTAACAAATCTTGACACAAGCAAACCAGTGTGGTTAACTAATGGGATTGATAATCGTGATGGTAACAAGGTTGTAGCTATCCATGAAATGTTCTATACTGTAAAGTGGTTTAATATAAAAGATGATATATATAATAAAGTAAATCTTGATGGTAAGACTGAAGCTTTACCACCTGGGTATTATGACTTTTGTACTATAGCTGAATGGTTTCAAAGTAAATTTAAAATTAAAGCAACTTTAAATCCAGCTAACCTACTTGTTACATTAGAATTTCTGACAGAAAATTGGTTAAGGATCTCAGATAGATTTGCATATTTACTTGGATTTTATATTGATGAAGATTGGTGGAGATCAGATGATTTAGATGAAGCTATGTTGGGTATTATAACAATGAAGAAAAAAAAAAAACTTAAAATAACTGGAAAACGCCCTGTTTATTTGGCAGTACACACAGTATTTAATGTTTATTTGAAAGAACTAAACACAACTGAAAATGTACACAATGGAAAACCATCAACTTTGTTGAGATGTGTGCCAGCTGGAACTGCACCCTATTGTGAAAGTGTAGTTGTTAGATTTCCTAATTTACAGTTTAAGAAATTAGGTTCTAGTTTCTTTGAGTCACTAAGTATATCTGTAACTAATCAGGATGACAAACCAGTTGTTATGCATGATTTTAGTGTAGTGTTAGAAGTTAAATAATTTATTTTTGTTTATAAAAATGAGTGGTGGTCCAAAGCAAACAATCATACCAGTTGCGTGTCCGGTTACAGAGTTTAAAGATTTGGCAGACGTACAGGATTTTGAGAAAGAAGGAGAAATTGGAGAAATATATGGTTTTGAACTTGATTCAACTGGTATGTACAAGCAGAGAGTAATTGTTGACATGAAAGATGGTGAAAAACAGATTCCTAAACTTGGTCAACTTTGTGATGTTACTGTACCAGTTGCGCCTAATCTTGTAAATAATGTGCCCTACAACTTAATACATGTGGGAAATAAATGGGTTGTTTCACCTGTGCCGCCTGAGCCTGCACCACCGCCAACAATTGACTGGGACATAAAGATTGAATTTATTAGTCCTTATGTATACACTGATGACAAAGGTGCCTTAGTGTTTAGGAAGGTTGTTAATTCTGGGCCGCTGATTGTAAGCCTTGTTCCAAGTTTTGCTTCAGATGACAATAGCAGAGATAAACTGAAAGTTGAAAATTATGAGAAACGGAGATATCTTCTTACACATAGGAAGGGTCGATCTGATGCAAAGGTCGTGTTTGCACCAGTAAACTTTTTGATTGCAAGAGAAGCGACAATAGTATTTGAAATTATCATGAGATCTGTAACTACTGCAAAAGAGGCCGAAATTGCGCAGGGGATTAAACTTACATGGAATGACTCTGTCACTGAATCATCAAAGGTCTTTATTGCTATTACAAAAAAATGTTGATGTTATTAATGTTTCGAGCAGTGAACCCGCTGTCAAGGTGGTGGTTGACAAAACAACTTTTGTTCGTCTAAGTTACATAAACCTTGAACACATTGATCTTGTTTCATTTTATTATGCCAGCAAATTGTATACTTTTGAAGAGTTGCAAAATGTAATTGCTGATTAAATAAAAAATATTTGTCAATAAAAAAAATGGTAAACTTCTATCCGCAACTACCGACGCTTGAGCCGACTGAAACAAATGTGACGACAAAAACAACGCTTGCGCCTGATCCACATATGCCAATTGCATCAGATAAAACATTACCAGCAGACGCATTCAGATTAAATAATATTACAGAAGCAATTAAATATTTGGAAAGTGAGGAGGCAAAATACTCACGGTGTAAGAGACGGTATAAGACCGTTTTCAATTCTGTTCAAAACACTTCTATGGCTATTGGTGCAGTTTCAGCTGGATGTTCTGTAGGGGGTATTGTTCTGTTTGCCACAGGAATTGGAAGTGTAATTGGAATAGCAATTGAGGGTGTTAGCGTTGCTACATGCCTGACTTGTTTTGGTTTGGAAGCCTTAAACAAAAGGTCTCACACAAAGTTACAGAAACATGAAGCATTGAGTACGCTTGCTGGTGCAAAGCTGAGCAGTATGAAACTTATTATCAGTAAGGCATTAAATGATAATTGTATTGATGATGAAGAATTTAAGCGGGTCCAGGATGATTTAAATAATTACAAAAAACAGAAGTCTGAAATACAGAATAAAATGCGTAGTCAATCACCCGTGAATGTTGAAGAACTGAAGGCTAGTTTTTTAGAGATGGGAAAACAGATCGGTGTTCAGGAAACCACAGAAAAACTACACAATCTTTTAAACAAATAAAAATCAGATTTGGTAATCGTTTATTAATGTCATACACTTCGCAGAGAGATGTCATGCCGCCTAACTATTTAACCCCATCAGCACCACCACCACCACCTGCCTGTTACTAAAAAAAAGTTTTCTTGTTGTCCTTGTGTCTTGTCAAATCTGTCCGAGTAAGTTCTGACTTAAGTTGTGACTTGAGTCAAGAACTTACAATTTCTTATGTTTAAGTTCTTATAAGTTCTTGACTTAAGTCACTTAATAACTAATTATAGGTTCTTAAAAGGTTACCTGTAAAATTATTTGTCAGTTATAATTGACTGTGGAAAATTTGTTATCAAGTATCTGCAGGTAACTTAAATAATTTGTTATCAAGTGCATATAGCAATAGTATTTTGTGTGTGTGTGTGTGTGTGTGTGTGTGTGTGTGTGTGTGTGTGTGTGTGTGTGTGTGTGTGTGTGGTTATTATTTAAATAACTATGTTTTGGGGGGTATTGGCACAGAGGCAATGAAAAAAAAATGTTCTTGGAATCTTATATCTTATATCTCTAACACACATATATACACGCACACAAACAAACACGCACGCACGCAAACACGGACGCACATACACATATAAACACATGCACACACGCACGCAAACACACACACGTACATACACGCACACATGCACTCACACAGGCACACACACACATACACACAAACACTCACACGCACACATGCATGCACACACACAAACACTCACACACACATACAGACACGCACACACGCATACACACACATGCATACACACACACATACAGACACGCACACACGCATACACACACACACACAGACGCATACACACACACAAACACTCACACGCATATATACACGCATACATACACGCACTCACACATGCACGCACAAACACTCACACGCATAGACAAACAGACAAACAAACACAAAATCTTTATTCAGCATAATATTGTAGACTCGTCCGCAAAACACCGTCAGGCGAAAACACCGTTGTATGACACGCGATACACTGGTTGTGTACTCAAATCAAAACTGCGCACATCGTCCCGTTACTAAGGCTCTACGTCATGTGTTTATGTTAGATACCGGTCCCCCAGTGGGGGACGATTCGCTAAGGACATACGTCATGTGTTTACGTTGGATACCGTTCCCCCAGTGGGGGACGATTCGCTAAGGACATACGTCATGTGTTTACGTTGGATACCGGTCCCCCAGTGGGGGACGATTCGCTAAGGACATACGTCATGTGTTTACGTTGGATACCGGTCCCCCAGTGGGGGACGATTCGCTAAGGACATACGTCATGTGTTTACGTTGGATACCGGTCCCCCAGTGGGGGACGATTCGCTAAGGACATACGTCATGTGTTTACGTTAGATACCAGTCCCCCAGTGGGGGACGATTCGCTAAGGACATACGTCATTTGTTTACATTGGATACCACGATTTGAAGGCTTGAGCAGGGCGCTGAGTAATTTATAAATTAATTATTCAGATACAATGCCAATAAATACCTTTCTTTGACAGCGTGCTACAAGTGGCCTGACCAGGGTGCCGTTTTGTAAATCAATTATTCAGATACAAAGCCAAAATCATCTTTCTTTGCCAGTGTGCTACAGGTATACCCCACCATCAGTCCTGTTACTAAAACCTATGTAAAATCTGTTTCAATTCACATGAGCGCGGCGAAAACACCTCACACTTGGTCCATAACATTTGCGATAATACAAACATAAAAAGCATGGTTACGGGCCGTTAAGGCCACGCCAGAGCCTTTGTGCAACGTGACAACACAAACAACAAATAAGATTATGGTCCTCCAGAGTCTTTTTGTTCAATTTCAGTACTGAACAAGGATATGGACCGTTTAAAACAAAAGGTTACGAGCATTTAAAGCCACGCCAGAGCCTTTGTCTTAAACAGTAATATGGTTCTTTTGGTCGTGCCAAACACTTTTGTTCAATTTCAGTACTGAACAAGTTTATGAACCGTTCAAAACAGTAGGTTACAGGCCTTTTAAGCCGCGCCAGAGCCTTTGCACAAAGAAACAAACAAACAAGCAAACAATGTTACAGACCAGCGTTAGGGGTTTTTCAAAAAATCGGCTATTTCCTGTATTTTCAGCATTTGTTCAATTTGCTCCCGCAAACTAAACACCTTTCGGAAAGACAGTGGGGTACCCTCATAGCAGCCTGGCTAGAACACACAGTTTCTTTTCATATTTTCTATTTTATGGATTTCGGCACCCTAGATTAGCCACTCTCCATAGCAGATTGAACTTAGCGCAATCCAGACTAACCGCGAGGCCTGTCTTGTTTCTAAATGTGACAAATTAAACAGACAAACTATCGATCTTACCGTCGTATATATTCACAAGATTTATCGATCACTGAATATCACCTCTGAGAATCAAGTCAGTCCTCAAAACACGTCCGTCTCCTACAAAGCCCGCTTAACAGAAAGAAACGCGACCGGCTTGGTGTTTACAAACTAACACGTGACCATTGCCGGCAACAACGACTGCGTACGTGTTCAGTTCTAAGGGAAGTAACTACTTATGCTGTTTTTGCTTATGAGCAAAAGTTACCTCCCTGTAAGTGAGCGCGTATGTGACGGTGCCCCCGATCGTCTCAGTATCGGAAATACTCGTAATTGGCTAAGTAATCAATAAACTACGCATTGCAAAATGAACACACTTACATAACCGATGGATTAATTAGCTCGGGGGGTTACTATTGCTTTAGTCATGAATGACATTGATTTTGGAAACCTTTATTTTACTGAAAAAAATATGGAGAAACCTAAAAAAACGGGGTGTGTCATTAGACGAGCAATTTGTGATAAAAAATAATGGAAAATTGGTGTCGTCAGAAAATCTCTTGTATTCTCTATCTTTTTATCTCTAATGGTGACCCTGTTGTGTGCCACTGTCGACTGACAGCGCGGAGATTTCGTTTGACTGTGTAGACATCAGTGCTTTCTATAATCGTGCGTGTTGTTGAGTGAAGTCTTCTTGTAATTAGAACACGGATAATGGCGGAAAATGCCAGCAGGTTTGTTTATTTAGTCCTTTTCTAAGGTTGTCACTATCACTAGCGGACATCAGTGTCGTCAATCTCAATAGCATGGCGATTCGATTCGTGTGTTCGCTGCTGTCTGTTCTCCGTTTATGTGTGTGTGGGAAAGTGAATTTCGAGCGTGCGTACACATTATGAAGTATTTCATTACTAGTCAGCATAAGGAGCTTGCTAATGTGACAGTATGCGCATATCTAGCGTTTTTGCGTTGCGGACAGACAAGCATCAAGATTGAGTGACTTCTGGACTCCAAGGGATTATGGGAAGGAAAGCATATCGAGCAAGCTCATGAATATTAATTTGCTTGTTACACAATACATCAGTACATGTGTCAAAGTAGGGGAAATTTTATGGAGTGGGTACATTATAAGTTATTGGTCGCAGGGGTTCGCTACACGGACCTTTGTAGGTCTGAGGGAGGCCAAAGGAAACATTGTACCCCGAAGGCCTGAGGGGTACAGTTTTTTTTTTTTTTTTTTTTTTTTTTGTTACCTCCCTCAGGTTTGAGCTACAAGGGTCCGTGCAGCAAGCCCTGCTACCAATAACGTATTTGTTTTCATTCATCCACTATTTTCGTAAAAGAAATCAGTCAAGGAGAAATCTTCTGACCTGGATCGCGCCAGAGAGATAGTAACTATGGGCAGAAATCGACAATTTATATCGATCCCAATTTTCCTTTATTTTTTATCACAAATCGCTTGTTTAATAACAAACCCCGTTTTTCTAGGTTTCTCCTTATTTTTTTCAGTAAAATAAAGGTTTCCAAATTCAATGTCATTCATGACTAAAGCAACTTACTTACTTACTTAAATTCAATGTCATTAAAATTAATATTTTTTATTATAAAATGAATCAAGACGAATTACTTCTTCTAAATGATATCAATGCTGTAGAAAACAAAGACTTAGACTCGAAAAAACAGCGGCTTTTGTCTGTAGTTGTTTCAGTCAAATCAAAGGTATATCTCGGAAAACAATACATGACAGAAGATATAGAATCTCTCACGGCTGACGAACTAATTAAACTACATTCTAAATATGAAAATCACATCGCTTCACTAATGACTCGTGATTTGAGTCGATCTCTTGTATGCCTATACACAAAAGCAGTGAGTCACTTTCTACCTGTGGATAGTGACAGCCTATCACACGACCTTGAAAGCAATCCTATTGTTTCAAGTTCAATTGGCAAATTAGCATGTGTCATGTTTTACAAGTTTGGAAATTACCTTGCACCTGTCGTAACATTACTAGTTACTGGGAGCCATATTGATTTCTCAAAAATAAATTTTACTGCAGAAGAAAATGGACGAAACCCAGACGACTCCACAACCGAACCCCAGTCCAGTTTTGACATAGGTTCAAACTGTGACGAAGACTAAAAGTCCAGGCAGGGTTGAGGCTGGAAAAAGATTAGCCGAATATAATAGGCAAAAAAAATTACAGCTTAAGGCACAAACAGAAAAGACTCATCTAACTGATCCACCGTCAGGACCGTTATCACCGTCAGGACCTGTGTCAATACCGTCAGGGCCGTCACTCCCTCTTCAAAGTGAGAGACAAACAACTAAGTCTGGCCCCGAACCTCAAACAACAAAATATATAGTTGCCGGATTTGTTGTCGGATTTGTTTATGTAGGGTATCAATTATACAAAAAATACAAACCACAGACGCGTACAGTGACCAAAAAATCAGACACTCCAAAAACAAAACCAGAAGTCGCCACATTACCAGTAACACCCAAAGCCGTTGACCCATTTTATATGCAGTAAATAAAAATATTATTTTAATTTTTCTTGCCTAAGAAATGAATGACACAAAGAACTTGATGAACCTTGTCTATCACTCTGCCGTAATCAGTGGATTAGCAGTAGCTTATTCTATGCTGGGGAAAAGTCTACTCAAAATGAAATCAGCAGACCTCAGTAGACTCGATTTCGAAGACAGTGCTAAGCTAATTATAGTTGTTACAGCGTCGATTGCGACAAAAGATTTTCTTGTCAAGCAAGGAATTATTCCCGAAAATGTTTCTATGTAAATAAAAATAATATGGCGACGATAGCTATTATGATTGGTGGAGCGATGGTTAACGCATTGGCTTTCAGTGGCTCAAACTATCTCTTTTCAAAAATGGGTAGAGAAGAATCTGCAGAAGAAATGAAACGTCACAATGAGGCATCAGAAAAACTTGCTCAAGCCCAGCAGGAATATGAAAAGAATAGAATTGAGAAACTTGATTTCATCAATGAAAAACTCAGGCTTGAAGGCCACGCACAACATACATTTTCAAATACAGATGAAGCAATCAGGGAATATTTTCTTGTCACGGGTGAAGACATGTCTATCCCAAAACCGAAACTAAGTGACTATTACAAACCGAGTACAGAACAAAGAAACGGAGAGATAATCTTTGTTCTAGTGGGAATGACATTTGTTTATTTTACAGGAGTTTTCATTGCTAGAAAAAATGGCAGCCGAAAATAAACTATCAAAAATATATTACTCTCCATCAGGCTATTGGAAAGGGCAAACAGCTATTGAAAAATTACATGCCGCTGTGGGCGGAGATATATCACTCAATCAGGTCAAGCAATGGTTACAGAGACAAGCAATTTGGCAGATATATCTCCCTGCTCCAAGAAAAATAACAAGACCCCATTTCCAAAACACATCACCAAATGACACACACCAAATGGACCTCCTGTTTCTTCCACACGATACAATAAGAAAGAAACGATACAAGTACGCATTAACTGTTGTTGACATAGCTTCAAGGTATAAGGACGCTGAACCCATATCTGACAAAACAGCCAGTACAGTTGCTACTGCTTTATCAAAGATATATAGTCGAGGCCCTTTAAGATACCCCAGACTAGTGCAAGTTGATGATGGATCAGAATTCAAAGGTGCTGTTAATCAGTTATTTGCTAAGCACGGCGTAATAGTCAGACGAGGCATTCCAGGTGTACACAGATCACAGGCAATTGTAGAGAACTTTAACAAACAGTTATCAGAAAGACTTTTCAGTTACCAGTATTCTAAGGAACTCATGCATGACACCCGTAACACTGAATGGGTAAAGAGATTACCACATGTGATAAAAGCAATGAACAATGAAGGACACCCAAAACCTGCTGATGCTATTAAATTGAAAACAATTACAGACCCAAAAACAGGACCAACCCCAACCCCCGCACCAGACACAAGTTTATTTACTAAACAGGTGAGATATTTATATCAGCCAGGGGAGGCTGAGAACGACGACAGACGCAGGGCAACAGACCCCATCTGGTCAACGTCCGTTCATAATATAAAAAAAATAATTCCCGGTCCAGACGCAACAATATATTATCTGTATGACCCTGCGCCACAGAGGGCATTTGTCAGAGAAGAATTACAGATTATTCCCCCAGACACCGTTACTCATTTCAGTAACTAACTCATCAATTAATTCATCAACCAGTTCATCACAAATGTCTTCAGATAATTTGAGCCTGTAATGTCCGGGTGCATAAGCCTTTTCCTTACTGTGAAACACACGTTTCGTGTCTCCAACTGCCAGTGACTTCTTATGTGTTTGGATCATTTCAAGATTGTGTTTGTTTGATCTCAGTGACTTGTTTGGATAATCAGGCATTAATGCACCATCTAACAATTGCTTGTAATGTTCATGACGAATGTCTTTATTTTTTATTGCTGTTTTTTTTATTCCTTTGGCTTTCGACTGACTACCCTTCTGGTGCAGTATAGAATACATTTTGGATCTCAGTCCAACGTACTCAACTATTGGCACACCATTTAGTTCATCTTTAAACTTACCAGGCACTTTCTTGTTTTGTGTGCTAAACAGCGGGTGATCTTTAGGGTAGTCAGACGTGTCATACATGTGTAACTCTGTTTTCATGTCTTCATAAAAGTCTTCAGTACACACATCAATGATCATAGAGTCAGTGTCAGTGTATAGCAGACGACACTCAGGATACTTTGGTTTGAAGTAATCGTAATAAAATTCAAGCATCAACAGTTTTGACAACTCCAGAATTGCCATACCAATGAATACTGGCTTGTCCAGTTTAACAATCTTTTTTTTGAGTGACACTGCATACAATGATGAATGAAATTCTTTATACCCTGTGTACTGTGGCTTACCTGTAAGTTTAATTGCACCCAATTCAGTTGTGACTAGTCTCACATCTTTTCTGTGATGAGGATTTTCCATTGTCTTGCCAAAACAGGCATTGTTCATAAGCTTAAAGAAGTCTTTGTCAAATGCAGTGTTGCCGTCTCTGGCACGAAGGGTTGTGTTCTTCATTATGTAATCTTTCATGAAAGCACTCTGATCAAATTGAATTCCTCTGTGAACTTTCTTTAGTACTAACCCGTGTCTGATGTAAAACTGCAACAAGCGGTAGTGACAAACGTAATTGAATTTGTCATTCAGATTCGGTACAAGTTTGGTGTCTTCTTTTTTTCCCGTCATACTCATTTTCTCAACAGCCAACGGATAATCATTATGGTAATCATGTAGGTGGTGTGGGTACTCCAGGTCGACTTCAAAGATCCAACCCTTCGCGTCGTTTCGGTCAAGATTAATAATATTGTTAGTTAACCCTGTTATGTCATACTGTGACAAATCATACAGGCAAAAGTTTTTCAAGGGCAATAACTCACACATTGCCCAGCCATACAGGTTATTAGCGTCCAAGTACGTAATGAATGACCTTGACCCAGGGCTTGAGGGGTCAAACCCCCGGCCAAGGTCACCATGACCATCCAGATATTTATTGTTGGCTCTGGCATAGTTGTTTGAAGCTATACTAATCCCTCCCCTCAAGCCACGTTCCACCATTTCACCCATCGTCCGATCAGACAACAGGTCTATAGATATCTTACTGGATTTCAAAAATGCATCCCACGTCATGCCAGGACTAGTTATGTAACAAGCAGGGTCAAGCTTGTAGTGTAACAAACCCTTCTCACGGTAACTTTCAAATACGTCTGCTAACAAGCAAACATCTGCTTTCAAGTACTGGTCATGGTAGTCACCAATCGTCTGACACCCCAACTTCCCCCACGCATCAAGTGCGTGCTGGTATTCAGAGTCAGAAATACCTTTTCCAGTTAGTGTAGAATAAAATTTCTCTTTTGGTGGCAGTCTTGTTTCTTCAAACACAACCCACTCACTGATGTACTCATACGGATACACACCTTTCTTAATCAAGTCTGGTTCAAAATATTTACTCGTTATTGGATACTCAGTCAGTCCTTCTGCCAGACTAGCCAATCCTAAAGACAAATGTTGCATGGAGTCATAAAATGCTAATTTGTTGTCCAATCTAAAAGTCAAGTACTTCTCAGTTGTCTGGGCAATGCAACTAATTTTTTTGTATGACTCATCTACAGCCTGCATGATAATGTGTGAATCATAACCTTTGAGATTGTGGAAAAAGATTGGTAACTTATATGTCTTAGGATCTATTTTTAATAACAAGTTACAATTGTTATGTGCAGCACCTCTGTAACGCCCAGTTATGTGATCGTGGTCACGAACTTTATCACCCCCTAAAGGTTGTTCACAAATCCAACACGTCTCAGCTGTATCAAATTTCAGTTTATCTTCTTCTGTCATCACCAAAGGCATCTGGCTTGTTGTGAGATACTGTACTACCTGACTATACAGATGTCTCATTTCTGTTAAAAACAGACAAGCTGCATTTTCACCTCTGTAGATAACAGGCTCTGAATGCAAACCGTCTGACCTAACAATAATGTATCCAAAAGAACACACCACTTGGTCACTCAACTTTATAGTCTTTGGTAATGACTCTGGAACATGACCTTCATACGGAACAACCAGTGATTCAAAATCTGCGTATACTACAAACGGCAGCTTTTGCTGATTCCCATAGTTCTTAAAATACACTTGACTACCAGGATCTGGATACTTAAGTACAGTTTGTATGTCATCAGCTGATCTGCAGTGTAGGACGTGTTTGTGCGCTACTGAAATAGAGGAGAATCTTTGTAAACATCTTTTACAAACTTCTTGTTTACCATTGTGTTTTGTTGTATGTCCATGAATTAGACGTGACATATTTCTGATAATTGTGTAGTGAAAGTTATCACCAGAGCTTATTAATAACATATCAACATGACTATCTTCTGACTGACCGTAGGTTGGGGCAATTGGGGATACTCTAATTGGTTGTAACTTGTTCTCAGATTCATTATCCCACACAAACACATTCACAGATATACCAGGATTTAGTTTTTCAAACAAGTCTATGTCCTCTATTTTAACAGGGAACTCAATGCCACTGAAGTTGAGTTCATTTACAAATTTAGTGTAGTTAGATACACGTTCAGGTTTTGATTTTATAAAGTGTAATTTAGCAAGCACACACCACATGAAACAGAAATTGTCATTGTTCTGTATATTAACAACAGCCTTTTTGTTTGCAACCTCTGTTGGCAATGGCAACCACGATTTACCTAGTATAGGATGATACCTTGACTGCTTTAGTTTTAGTTCATGCACATGTCCTTCATGCCAGCCAGACCCCTTCATTTTTGCACTGTCAATTGCCTGGAGAAAGTCTGGTAATAGTCTGTCTCTAAACACATTCTCCAATTCTCTTCTTGTGTTAACTGTGTGTTGTCTTGTTGATATATACGATACAATCACCTCACCGTCCACTCTAGTAAATTCTATTTTTGCAACAATCTGAATCTTAACACTGCCTGTGAGAAGATTATCTTGTATGACAGAAAAAGAGTTTTCTATTGATTCATAGACATTATTAGTATTGGATATAGGCAAGTCTGTTGTGTGAAACACGTTACGTAGGCCTGATGGGCCAGGGTTTGATGGGCCAGGGTTTTGAACATTGTCCATCATTTTTATTTGTCCGACAAAATAATAAATGAAAAAAAAATTACCGCTGACACACCATATGTAATACTGTATTATCTGTAGTTATGATAAACAAGTCAACTACTTCCCCGGTGTTTGTCTTGCAGGTGTAATATCACTTTATTAAATGTAACACTTTCAATGTAACAATGTAGTTTTCTTAATTGAACAAATATGTCTTCACACAGTACCTCAAACCAACGCAAGTGGCCACTGTTAACATTATTAACTTTAAAAGCATTTGTCTTAAGATCAACAGTCTCAAAATCATAATGTGGTAATCCATCTGAATATTCCAAAGTAACATTATATGTCGTGTATATTCTTATTGTCGGTGTTGAGAGTTTAAAGCTGGGTCCAAACACACGTGATTTTAAGTCAGTAAAGTGCATAACATCTTTGAAGCATTCTGTAACATCAAACACTTGGGTTTTTCCGTCTGTCATTTTTATTGGACAAACAAATGTATAAATTAATTTACATCAATTTACTAACCCATACCCTGTGGGCTGATCTGTCTTTAAAATGAACTTTAGATGCTTAGTTGATTTTAGTTTATTTTTTACATCATCCCGTTCATGCTTATTTGGGATGACATCATTCTCTCTGAGACAGTCTTCAAAGCTGTCACGATCCTTACAGTAAAACAAACAGATAAACTTTAACTGTTCTCGAAAATCTTTCAGTACAGCATTATATTTCTGAGTGAGAATCCATACACTAACATTTGCGTGTCTGCCACTGAAGGCCAGTTCTGCCAGTGTGTTTCTCTTCTTAACAATATCCTTCTCTGCAGAACAGTCATCAACAATAAACAAGGTTGGCTGTCCTTCAAATTGCTTGTAAAAATATTGTAGGTAGTCATTCAGTTTTTTCTCAGGGTCGACTAAGTAAATGTTGTTGTCAGTCCAAATGAATAAACGGTTGTGATAAGCTTTGTTGTGTTTGATTGTAGGACAAAATATTACAATGTTTTCAAAGTGGTGTATGTATCTTGTTTGTAAGAGGTTAAGTACAAATTCAGTTTTCCCACACCCTGTGGCACCACAAAACAAGCCACAGTGTGGGTCGAGTGTCATTAAGCTCAGGTTCATTTTAATACACAATATAATTTTAATATATGTGGCCACTTAGTCTACTGTCTTGTATATTGAGTTGTGCATCATATATCAGGTACAAATATATGTTTATGGCTGCAGCAGTTTCAACCTTCTTTTGTATCTGAATTGTTATTCCATCACTACCATTCTCAACAGTTCGACCTGACCCATGAAGATAATCGTCATCTGTACTACGAAGGTCTAGCCACAGTGCATATTTGTTTGTAAGGTATTGACCAATCCTAACGTCATACAGATGTAGATCTTTGCACGCAATGTTTGCTGGTTTATCTCTAATCCTTCCACCCGCAAAATACTTTGTGATCTCATCGTAGTGTTGATAAGGTAACAAACCTGAAGCGTACACTTGATTAGGGCGGCCTTCGATTGTGCAGGACAAATGTGTAATCTTAGGATTGTAGAATTTTTCTGAATCCCGTTTATATGGATCTGCTGGTTCAACAAACAACATAAGAATACCTTTCAGTGACCTAGCTGGTGTGTTCAAGTTTATGTTCCACATTGGGTCGCTTTTGTCTTTGGGTATTAAACTATGTCTAATTACCCTGTCATAATAAATTGGAAGTCTTGACTGATACTGATTTTGTATGAGTCTGGCTAGTTCAGTGTGTGTGACAATTTCATATTCCAAGGAAATGTTAGAGATCTTGTATGTTGCATCTGTGGCAGATGATTTAATAACTTTGGAGTAGTCATTGAAAGTTAGTTCAAAGCTCAGACGGTCATTCAGTGCCCCTTGATAATAAGGCAAATGTGCTGTGAGAATTTCAAACTCAAGTGGAATGTAAAACCTAGTTCCATATGTTTCTGCTATAATAACGTCCTGGGCTGCTGACGTTGATTTATCTCCAGCATTGATTCGAAGTTTACCAACATTATCTGGCTGTATGCCTTGGTAAATACGGTCCTCTCGTTCTTCTCTTGTAAGCCAAAGGTCTTTGTAACAGTAGAATACATCCGAGTCATCAAGACTAAACACTTCCTGTCCTTCAAGTTTTACTTTAATAGTTCTAACAATTGCTCTACCAAGATTGTCAACCAGAGTTCTGTTTATGTCTGCGTCTGATGATAGTTCAATATTAAATGCAAGGCGTGCAGTGCCAGGAACGATAACGTCACTGGGACCTAGGTTTGGAAACTTGAATGTAAGTGTTTGGTTCTGGTCTATAGTACTTGGATTGTTCGTGATGACGATTGATTGTCTTATGCCCTTAACACCCAGGGGTTCACGTAGTTTTCTGTATGGGTCTAACTTTGATCCGTAAGACTGTGTCATTTTTATTATGCACAATAAAAAATAATAAATTAATAAAACAATGGCAGCGGGAGGATTTAATCATGAAGATTTTGAAATGGATGACATGAATGATTTTGGTAATACAACAGATATGACAGATATGACAGATATGACTGGTACAAGAAATATTTACAGTTTACGTCATGAACTTTTAGAAACCAAAGTGAACTCGTTTTATGATCATGTTGGTAATCGCCCAGACAACGTAGACCCTAACCAGTTTGAACTTGATGGCAAGGGTCATTTATATTTAAATACTGTTGACAAAGGAAAAGTACTATTGACTAACAAAAAAGACCCTAGTAGGTTTAGGGCTTTAAGTACAATAAAAAATGAAGGTGGTGTTGGTGCCTTACGCCAACTTGGAATTGGAGGGTCTCCTGTCACGCCAAGACTGGCTAGTGTGCTTCATGACACGCAAACAAAGTTGCCAACAGGGCAACAAATTGAAATGGCACCAGTAACAAGCCTACCAGAAATAGCAAACACTGTGATACAAGAAACGTCATTTACTGAAGGACAATTAAATGATGCTATGAAAACAATAGACGATCCACCTTTGTCAATGCGGGAGATTATGGGATTGGATAAATCACTGCAGACAATAAGAGGTGAGATGGTAAACAATCTTGCCAAACTGGGTGAACTTGATAAACACATAGAACGTGAGAAAGAGAAACTGGCTACAGCAGACAATGGGAATCTTGACACAGAAATGAAAGAAAGAATTCAACACAGATTAAATGATTTGCAGATAGAAAGATCAGGACGGTTAGAAACAATTAGTATTGGAAGACAAAAACTTAAAACCCAAGTTAACAGAATTAGAGAAACTATTCAGAAAATACTTCACGAAGACACAACTCTGGCTGAGAGACTAAAAACACTTTTCAGAGAACAGGGTATCACTATTGCCAGTTTAATTACTGCTCTTGGATTTATTATCAGTACTGTTGTGTTGGCTGTCTCCGGTAGTGGTGGACCCGGTGGTAGTCCAACACCGCCAGCCCCGGCACCTCCAGCACCACCAACAGACCCAAAAGATTTACAGTCATGGGTAAAAAAACAGTTGTCTCACATATCAGACTTGCTTAAGAAATTGGCTGTGAAAGCAGTAGACGCTTTGCCTGGCATAATTGGCACTGTTGTCAGTTGGCTGATTAGTACAGCGGCAAAGGCAGTAGGGTTTATGGCAGAGCATGTGTGGGTATTTTTGGTGACAGTAGGAGGGTTGATGGTGGGTTATTTAATGAAACAGATACAGAAGTAAAACCCCTAACCCTGTTAGACCTATTACCAATGCAGTTCTTTCTGACTCATGTGTGTCAGGGGTTGACTGTACTGGTTGTATGAGTGCCGGTGTGGGGGCTGGGGCCGGGGCCGGGGGTGTTACCGTCTGTAATGGTTTTAATGACTGAACATGTGTGGTTGTGGCCCCCAAGTTTACAGATTGATTGAGTCCTAATTTTTGACCAACACCTGCAACAATTATTTCACTATTATAATTTGTTATTGTCCCCATTTGGAGTTGAAGGTCAGATGGTAACATGTATAACCCGAAGCCTACTACAAAGTCAACTTTTGATCTGGCATATCTGAGTACGTCTTGGTAGCGTTGTATGCTAGATGGGAGATCAACTGATGAATTTACTGAATCTTCTAGATTAGCGAGAAACTGTTTTTGTGCTTCAAATTTACCACTTCCATTCAAAATGTTTGATTTTGTTAGTGATTGTGCTCCTAGTATACACCAGACATATGTTCTGATAGACTCATTGACGCGCTCGACTCCTGCTTGAGTAAACCCGTCAGATTTAACTAAAATAAATGTGGTCCACGCATTAGTCTGCTTCTGCTCTATTGATCCTAACCAGACTTCAGATTTTGATGAGAATGAAGTGTACCCAGGGTAGTAATCTTGAGGGTATTGTCTGTGACTCATAGCATAATACAATGTACCCATACCATTGTGATCATCAAGTTTTTGTGTGAAGTCATACTTAGTGCTTATGTTAAATTCATTACAAATGCGTTCAAATGCTTTCATATCCATGGGGTTGTTATACCTGTTGAAACTGGATTCAGTTGGCAGTGGGGTATGCAGTTCTGACAGAATACGTCTAAGCTGGTAATAAACATGGAAACGATACACAGATCTAATCAGTTTGTTTGAGTGATTCAAGTGGTCTGTGAATGAAACACCACAGCCAGTAGTTGAGCATAGTATTGCAAAGTTGAGTTGGTTTTGAAACATCTGTAGTGGACTTGAGGACCACTTTCTTGCAGTAGAGTCGTCTGTTATTGGAGGGTTTAGGTAATGATCAAACGGATTTGGTACTTTGACTTGAAATAGATCTTGTTCAGACACAGCTATGTCAAGCTGATTTAGTTGAATTATTTTCTGTTCATAAGTTGGTGCAACATTATATTTGGCATTCACATTGAATTGAAATGCGTTTGTAGTGGTAATGGTTGGTGATTTAAATTCCATCCTTTTTTATATGAGATAATAAAAATGTTTATTACCTTAACAAATCTTGACACAAGCAAACCAGTGTGGTTAACTAATGGGATTGATAATCGTGATGGTAGCAAGTCTGTAGCTATCCATGAAATGTTCTATACAGTAAAATGGTTTAATGTAACAGATGATATATATAATAAAGTAATTTTTGATGGTAAGACTGAAGCTATACCACCTGGGTATTATGACTTTTGTACTATAGCTGAATGGTTTCAAAGTAAATTTAAAATTAAAGCAACTTTAAATCCAGCTAACCTACTTGTTACATTAGAATTTCTGAAACAAGATTGGTTAAAGATCTCAGATAGATTTGCATATTTACTTGGATTTTATATTGACGAAGATTGGTGGAGATCAGATGATTTAGATGAAGCTATGTCTGGTATTATAACAATGAAGACAAAAAAAACTTAAAATAACTGGAAAACGCCCTGTCAATTTGTCAGTACACACAGTGCTAAATGTTTATTTGAAAGAACTAAACACATCTAAGAATGTTCACAATGGAAAGCCTTCAACTTTGTTGAGATGCTTACCAACTGGAACTGCTCCGTATTGTGAAAGTGTAGTTGTTAGATTTCCTAATTTGCAGTTTAAGAAATTAGGTTCTAGTTTCTTTGAGTCACTGAGTATATCTGTAACTAATCAGGATGACAAACCAGTTCTTATGCATGATTTTAGTGTTGTGTTGGAAATTAAATAATTTTATTTTTGTTTATAAAAATGAGTGGTCTTGGTCCAAAGCCTAGAATCATACCAGTTGCATGTCCAGTAACAGAGTTGAAAGATTTGGCAGACGTACAGGATTTTGAGAAGGAAGGGGAAATTGGAGAAATATATGGTTTTGAACTTGATTCAAATGGCATGTACAAGAGGAAAGTAATTGTCGACATGAAAGACGGTGAAAGACAGATTCCTAAACTTGGTCAGCTTCGTGATGTTACTGTACCTAGTCCACCTGTAAATAATGCGCCTTACAACTTAATACATGTGGGTAGTAAGTGGGTGGTTTCACCTGTACCGGCACCACCACCCACAATTGACTGGGACATAAAGATTGAATTTATTAGTCCTTATGTATACACTGATGATGAAGGTGCCTTAGTGTTTAGGAAGGTTGTTAATTCTGGGCCGCTGATTGTAAGCCTTGTTCCAAGTTTTGCCCCAGACAACAATAGCAGAGAAAAACTGAAAGTTGAAAATTATGAGAGACGGCGGTATCTTCTTACAACTAGAAAGGGTAGATCAGATACTTCTGTTGTGTTTATGCCAGCAAGCTTTACCATCACAAGAGAAGCGACAATAGTATTTGAAATTATCATGAAATCTGTTGCTACTGCTAAAGAGGCTCAAATTGCACAAGGAATTAAACTTACATGGAATGAAACAGTAACAGAATCATCAAAGGTCTTTATTGCCATTACAAAAAATAATGATGTTATTAATGTTTCGAGCAGTATTCCCGCTGTCAAGGTGGTGTTTGACAAAACAACTTTTGTTCGTCTAACTTACATAAACCTTGAACACATTGATCTTGTTGCATTTTATTATGCCAACAAATTGTATACTTTTGAAGAGTTGCAAAATGTAATTGCTGATTAAATAAAAAAAAATATTTGTCAATAAAAAAAATGGTAAACTTCTATCCGCAACTACCGACGCTTGAGCCGACTGAAACAAATGTGACGACTAAAACAACACTTGCGCCTGATACACATATGCCAATTGCTTCAGATAAAACATTACAGGCAGATGCATTCAGATTAAATAATATTACAGAAGCTTTGAAATATTTGGAGAGTGAGGAGGCGAAATACTCACGGTGCAAAAGACGGTATAAGACCGTTTTCAATTCTGTACAAAACACTTCTATGGCTATTGGTGCAGTTTCAGCTTCATGTTCTGTGGGGGGTATTGTTCTGTTCGCCACAGGAATTGGGAGTTTGGCTGGAATAGCAGTTGAGGGTGTTAGCGTTGCTACATGCCTGGCTTGCTTTGGTTTGGAAGCCCTAAACAAGAGGTTTCACACGAAATTACAGAAACATGAAGCATTGAGTACGCTGGCTGGTGCAAAGCTGAGCAGTATGAAACTTATTATCAGTAAGGCATTGAATTATAATTTTATTGATGACGAGGAATTTAAGAGAGTCCAGGATGATTTAAATAAATACAAGAAACAGAAGTCTGAAATACAAAATAAAATGCGTAGTCAATCTCCTGTGAATGTTGAAGAACTTAAAGCCAGTTTTTTAGAGATGGGAAAACAGATCGGTGTTCAGGAAACCACAGAAAAACTACACAATCTTTTAAGCAAATAAAAATCAGATTTGGTAATCGTTTATTAATGTCATACACTTCACAGAAAAATGCCATGCCACCTAACTATTTAACCCCATCAGCACCACCACCACCTGACTATTACTAAAAAAAAAAGTTTTTTCATTGTCCTTGTATCTTGACAAATCTGTCCGAGTAAGTTGTGACTTAAGTTGTGACTTGAGTCAAGAACTTACAATTTGTTATGTTTAAGTTCTTATAAGTTCTTGACTTAAGTCACTTAATAACTAATTATAGGTTCTTAAAAGGTTACCTGTAAAGTTATTTGTCAGTTATAATTGACTTTGGAAAATTTGTTAACAAGTATTTGTAGGTAACTTAAATAATTTGTTATCAAGTGCATATAGCAATAGTTTTTTGTGTGTGTGTGTGTGTGTGTGTGGTTATTATTTAAATAACTTTGTTTTGGGGGGTATTGGCACAGAGGCAATGAAAAAAAAATGTTCTTGGAATCTTATATTTTATATCTCTAACACACATATAATATACACGCACACAAACAAACACACACGCACGCACGCAAACACGGACGCACATACACATATAAACACATGCATACACGCACGCAAACACACACACATACATACACGCACACATGCACTCACACAGGCACACACACACACACACACACACACACACACACACACACACACACAAACACTCACACGCATGCATTCACACAGACGAACACATGCACATATGCACTCATACACACACGCACGCACGCATACATACATACATACGCATGCATTCACACAGACGAACACACACACGGACGCACGCACACGCTGTCACAAACATGCGCTCATGCACACAAACACTCACACGCACACGCACTCACACACACATGCACGCACGCATGCACTCACACATACCTACAAACACACACACGCATAGACAAACAGACAAACAAACACAAAATCTTTATTCTGCATGAATATTGTAGACTCGTCCGCAAAACACCGCGGGCCGTATGACACGCGATACACAACCTGTGTACTCAAATCGACACTGTGCACTTCGTCCCGTCACTAAGGCTCTACATCATGTGTT